>CAXAMN010006236.1:0-45452 GCA_963970005.1 Durusdinium trenchii
ACCAAGAGGCATCCTTGCTGTTTTGGCCATGGTTGTAAAAGGTCAGCATCTGCACTTTGCTCATACAACAGGTGTACTTCATCAATTCGTATGTGCAGGTGTGTTTGTTCTTTGCCCAAAAGCTTATATAAGCGTTTTAGAGGAGACAATTTTTTGAAGTGACAAGAGTGAGTTCTCCACCAGCTCCAAACTATTGCACGACAATGCTGCGAGAGCACAACGCTAGCAAGCCTAGTTTCCTGCGCTAATAAAATTCTTCGCTTGAGAGCTAGGAGGGAAGCTTGTCTTGTAACTGCCTGTAGACTTTCCGATGCCACAGTTGGATCAAGAAAAACTTGTGTTGGTATGGTGTGATGCTTTTCAGACTGTGGATGTGGTCGAAGGCGTGGTTTCATTTTCAGCCTAAGCATCAAGGCATTGTGATGGCAGGTATCAATCCGGTATCTGCCATAGATACGAGCGAAAAGTTGTGTAGTATCAAGAAACAGACTGGGCACTAAAAAGCGATCAAGTGCAGATTCTTGATCTTGGTATTTATAAGTAGGTAGTGTAGGACCAACATCCGTAAGTCCAGCCTGTACAAGGAAGTCATCCCACGTAGGAAAATGATTCTGATCACATCGATTAAAGTCTCCTCCTACAAAGACAGGATGATCGGTCAAGGCAAGGATGGTTTGCAGAGTAGTTGAAACAAAAGCTCTAGGGCTGTTCGGAGGTATATAAATCGAAACAAGCCATATAGTGCAGGCTTGGTATTCCACACGGGCAGCAACTGCATAGTGTTGGACCAGAACACGTTCTTCTTGGACTTTCCAGCCTGGAGGAAACAGGATTGCAACTCCAGCTTGCTCCCCCGGATTCTGCTTGGCCAGAGTAGTAACTACCTTAACATCAGGCCATGTGTGGGATAAGTACTGGAGATTAGCTTGATTCCATTTTGTTTCTTGTAGCAGTACTGGGGCTTGTTTCAACATAGTTCTGACTATCCAAGTCTTGTGCACATTGGTGGGAAGTCCAGGAGACCAGCTATTGAGATTCCAAGAGTGAATTCCTTTTACAGAGACCGGCAGGTTACTCGGTCTCTGCATGCGGAATTGTAGGATGTTGTGGCAGAGCTGCCAAAACCTCGACGGGATTTGGCGTAAGGATTGAACTTCATTTGGGAGAACGAAAGGAGTGTCGCCTATGGGCGCGGACGAGTCAGCGACGATACAATCTGTGAACTTGCCAATGTTAACTCGTAGAAAAGGGAGGGCATCTGATAAATTGACGTTGCCATCAAAACCACACAGCATGAGGAAATCCTCAATCATGATCTGCCGGTATGGCAGACAGGGATGGATAAAATGAATGAGGAAGTGAAGGGAAGAAACATGCGTGATAGAAGCATTTGTTTGTTGGGTAGTATGCCAATAAGCTGCTTTGAGGCCTGTAGAGAGGGTACGCTGCACTAACCGGAGAGATTTGATGGGTAGATTACATAACCGCGTCATTCAGCATGTAACTGAGCCTTAGCTCTGTGGAAAAAGTTTTGCCGAAATCTCTCCTTGTGTGCACACGTACCAAACTGATTTTAGCGTCATAAGCCGACAATCATCGATGCAAGCCTCAGTAGGGATTTGAGCAGCAGCTTGTTCTGTTGCACTGATCGCAGGGAGAGTTGGATGTGGGGCGTGTGGTGTAGGCGTCAGGGAAATCAGCCGCTCATTGTTACTGACATCCGGGGCTTCAAGTTGGTGGATGAGTAGTAGACAGAGATTGGGTGTTCTATCCGTTCGCCAGATATTTTCTTGAAGTCGCGGGTGAGCTGCACGTGCACTGTCAGGACAGATGCTAAGGCACCAATCCTGAAAGAAACCACCAATAAGAATGACTGGAAAATTTCCTAACACGAGATGACAGACATTGGCAAGGGGTTCTTTGCATACTTGGTTCTCTGCTGCTAACAAAAGGTGGGAAAGTCGCCATAAGGCACATCCTGGCTCAACAAAACTATGTGTCCACGGCTTTTCGGTAATTGTGCAGATGCGTTCCTGTTGGATCGCAAAGGCACACAAATGTTCCGTTCCAACCCCCTGGGGGTTTGTTTGAAAACCAAACATAGAGCGATACCAGGAGGACGACTGCGAGGGCTGGCAGATGTGCACGGGCTCTCCACCATACTTGAAGAGCAGAATCTCAAGTGTGTCATGGAGACGCAATAGATACAGGTGTTTGGCTCGACTAGGACCAAGATACCTCATGTGAATTGGTTGGTGGGCGAGCCAACAAATGATGAACCCTGTGTCAGCTGTTTTGATCGTAACAAGAAGCTGTCGCAAAAATAGTGTGATCCTATGATAGGTGCACTGATGCAATAGCTCTTGCCGATAAGTGTCAAGGACATCACTGTTGACAGAGAGGGTACACAAGGCTTGCAAGATTTCTTCGTTGAAGAAGATCCATTGCGGTACCGCTGCTTGCTCTGCATAGTCGAGGAGGTTGAGGTCTGTGAGAAACTTAATCAAAGGCTCTTTGCCTAGAATGTCAAAACGTTGCTCCCTCCTATCTTTGTTGTTATTGTCAATGGCTTCTTTGGTGAGATAATGTGGCAGTTTCTGTGTTACTATAGGTTGAGCAATTGGAGGCCTCTTAATAGGCGACATCACCAAGCTCCGATAGTTAATGTGTCGATAAGGCTCTGGTACAATTGTAATCTGCGTGCTTCTGCCTGTCATCTTAAGATTGTTTTCGATGGTTTGTCTAAAGGAGACATACCCTTGTCTAACATCATCCGGGGAGGCTACCCCAAAGAAGCATTCGGTTTTTCCTTGGATCCATGCTCGAACGTGTTCAGGCGTGCCAATGGCGAGACTGATGAGCTTGGGATGAAAGGAGTTACCAACAAAGGAGCGTATTGTCTGCGAGTGCAAGACATGTTTAAGACGCGAAATAGTGGCAAAGTTGCGGCTGAGTCCTGAGACTTGCAAAACCTCCCTGTCAGTTAAGAAGCGAAAAGGAACTCGTATACTGCTGTTGTGAAATAGCGGAAGAACATCACGAAGCACAGCATCTTTCTCTGGATTAGAGGAGGTTTGCTATAGAAGCAGCTCAGGAAGCGTCTCCATGCAGGATAATAAATTGCTGGTATAAAATCGCTCCATTGAAAAGCAGGAATAGAACTGTCAGTGAACATGTTTGCTACTATAGCAAAACGTTCATGTGTGTGCCAGTATGAAGTTCTCCACAGTAAAGCTGCAGGGTGGTAGCTAGTCCAGCTGTAGCGAAGAGCGATGTCGCTGAGGACTTCAAGGGGTCGCATGAAAGGTTTGATGAATACGTCGCGAAACTTCCCTTTATCATGGATGGAAAGTGGTTTCCAGTCAGCTGGCCATTGGAGATCTTCTTGACACAAGACTTGAGAATCGACTGTATCATGGAGAATGTTGTTTTGGAAGAAGAGACGAAGTCTTTTTGCTGGAGATATTTTGGAAGTACACCAAGTCATTTTGTCACGTGTAATGTGCGATAAGCCAAGGCAGGCTCTGATGAAAGTGAAATGATCATAGTGCATTGAGCCTGCATTTTCGATAAGAAAACGGATATGTGTCTTAGGAAGAACAGTACCCAGTAGATAAAGCGCAAGATGCATCGTGAAGAATAAGACACTTTCCGGACCACAGATGCCTAAGCGTCCGTGTTCTTGACCAGCAAAGGTGAGGTCAGTACAGGGACTGCCTCCAATGACAAAGACATGACAAGAATCACTTAGAGTGACGAATTCTCTTAAGAATCTCGCTCCATCATCAAAGAGAAGGTCAACATCATTCGCATAGAGGAAAATTCCGCCTTTGAGGCTGTGTACCCACTGCACGTTAACGGAGATTCCATGTTTTTCTGCAACTAAATATCTGAGGGTTTCATCTCTTTCACACAACACACAGACCTTCGGGCGATAGCCAAACTTCTCAATGAGGATGTCCAAAGACGATCCGCAACCATCAAACATGCTCAGAACAGCATACGGTGGTTTGGACTCACAGCTTTGCATGGGATGATCAAACGGAGAGGCAGGTGATGAGAGGTGGTCCGCCTGTGATGATTGCGACAAAGATGCTTCAATGGCTATCAGTTGCTCTGTAGGAATAGTTGCATCATTGGGAGGCGGTGGGCATAGTTTCTCCGGGATGTAAGCAGCCTGGAGCTCACTCATATTGAGAGGGACAGGGCCAACCACATCTTTTCGATTACCAACGTCGATGGCTCTTTTTGTAGTATGTTTTCTCTTAGATGTACTTACTTCTCGCTGCCCAAATTTGTTTTTGGCACGTTTTGAGTCTTTGCCGCACGCAATATTGGAGGTTCGTTTAGGAGGTCGAGTGTGAACCCATGTGCTCGAAATTGTCGCATGTCGGTAAAGGATACCACAAATTCGATCACCTGCCTTGAGTTGTGAGATGCATAATTGACTCAGCCCAGTAGCGTTATCGTACTTCAAAACTGTAGAGTTGGTATTTTCATGTTCTAACACATAGAAATGCTCACACGGTTGCTGCTCCCCATTCAGCGGGTCAGGACCCTGGTGAATAATTAAGGCAATGCATTGCCAAATTTGCCCACCTGAGTGGAAAGTGTCTTTATTAAGAAACTTGTCATAATCGGTTGCAAATGGCTGGCTCTTTCGCAAAAAGTGCAGCCATACAAGTCGACAGGGTGAGCAAGAAATTGTGGCCCAGTTAAAATTACTGGCACATTCTTGACATTCTTGACAGGCGTTTATTCCATCATCTCGTCCAGTGGGCAAAAGATGCTCTGACCATGGAAAGGCAGCTTCAAAAAAGGCAACATGTAATAAAAGTCCTGTCGGATGGTCGGTGACTATGAAGGTAGCAACATAGTGCTCGACAACTCTACGACAACTCAGACAGGTAAATGAGATTTTGGATCCTAATAAGTCGTGAAATGGAGGCGGAATAATAGCAACGATGGACTCATATGTTCTAAGCAAGTCCATATGAGTGTCCTTGGGGAGAGCCGACATAGCCAAAGCTAGGTGATAATGATCAAAATCATCATTCGGTAAATGAGATGCACACGTCCAGCCTTTGGCTACTGCAACCATTGCTCGGCGACCAATGTGATTTTCGAAGTTTACCTGCTTGTTCCAGTTTGCTTTGGAGACAATGCGTAGTGCAGCCGTGTAGTAACAAGCAGTAGCGTTGAGGTTCTCATATAAAGATACAGCTCGTTGAATGTCTTCATCCTGAAAGTCCATGTTTTGAAGGGAGACATCACGGCTAATCATCTGCTGTATCTGGTGAGTGTATGATTGACGACGTTTGTTTTGGAGGATCTCGTTGACAGAGTTTTTGTTCGTAGCGCAACTGGAAACATGTTGAGCATTAATTCCCCGTTTTACAAGATGATGGCTAAGGCCATCACCTCGTTTTGGGGCGGGTTTTGCAGTGGGTTTTTTAGTCGGCTGTCGACGCGGATCACTAGAGCTTTTCTTTGGGGTGGGTTTCCTGTCAGTGATCACTTCAACAGTATGTTTTGACTCGGTTAAACGGGCCTGATGGCCTACTTTCTTCTTTTGTGGATCGTCTTCAAGTTGTTGTTGTAAGTCTTGGTATACCTGCTCACAAAACGAGTCGGTGGAAGGTTGTGAAGCTTCATTACCCGAAGGGCATTCATTGAGGGAGAAGGGAACAACTACCTTCTCTTCAGGAAGCTCGTTAATTTGGTGGACTTCGGCATCGCAGGTTTGGGATCCCTGTAAGTCATTTGGACCAACAGTACAATCCTGCTTGGTGTATCTGTGTGAAGAGCGCAAGGCAAAGCTTTCATCAACTTGCATCGCTTCATTTACAGAACAAAAATCATTTTGGGTATTGGAGGTGCAGACTTTGCTTACTGACAGTCGTTCTGGTGCCCCAGCACATTCTAGCAAAGAAGATTCTGGGCTAAACTGACCTCCTTGATTCGCGGCTTGATGTTCGCCACAGTCTTTTATCTGAGGAGAAGTAGCGACATCATTATCACACTGGTTCTTTTTGGTTGGGGAATGATCGGACAAAAGATCAAAGTCCTGTTTCAGTGTTGTTTCTTCTTCTCGGGATGTAGAAACAGTTGCATCAATTTCAGTTGGTGGAGGACTGACTGCATCTTGATTGTGGTCAGATGAAGACGGAATCGAACGAGCAGGTGATTGCTTGTTGTCACGACTCTCGCCAGTGAAAATAGTATCTCTTTGGACATTTGTTCTATGGTGAGGATTGCCACTAGTGATATTTGCAAATTGTTTTGTTGCAACAGGCTCCATAGCATGATTCTTGTGCGAAGAATGATTGTTGTACCAAATCGAGAGTATGCGGCCAACGGGTGCTTTCTCAAAGACATCATGAATATCTATCTGACCTGGTAGAAAGAGAATGAGGTTAGCACGGTCATAGACACTGAGCTCTAGTGCATTACTGAGACACCGAGAGACCTTACCTCTTTCGAAACGCGGTTGTAATACTTGCAGTTTCTGACCATGTTCAATTTGGCAGTGAATGATACTTTCATGCTCAGGCAAAGTAGTGATGACATCTCCATTGCTCTGTTGGAGGGGTGACTTTAAGGTTGTACATTCGAGGAAGATCGTATGGTGGTCAAGGAGATGCTTTTGTCTCATCAAAATATCAAGGAGATGTGAGACCTCTTTCGTAGAGAGTTCAGCTTCAATAAGGCAAATAGGAACTATTTCATCAAGTAGATCAACAGCAATGTCTCGTTTGCCGATTTCAAAGCTAAAGACTTGCAGCTGCCCAAATCTTCTACGCGACATGCTATTACCCGGTAGAGGAAAAACCCACTAAGCCGAGCACCTTGGCATAATCCTTTGTTATGTGCCCCAACATGATGGTCGGTTTTTGTTTCTTTTACGTAAATGTTTGAGGTCCGCTCTGTAGCGTGTACATCAGGTTGTTTGTAGTGGACGATTCTTTTTTGCGCCTTGTGGTCAACAAAGGTACTAGGTATTCGCGGAAGTGAAGCAGGTGACGCATAAAAGGCAACAACTTTCTGTTGACCTTTATCTTGGACATGCACTATGGCAGGTCGGATCTGTATAGCGCCCAAGACTTTCTGTAACTCTTCACTGAAATCGACATCGACGGATCCATCTTTCATCATGAGCGATCCATCATCCTCAATTTGAAAGGCCTCATGAGTGTCACTTCCAGTAGTGCTGATATCAACAGTCCAGCAGTTTTCATTGATTCCCGCCGTGAAAGAGCATTGTAGGCTACCTTCTTCTTTGCCAAAAGGAAGCTTGATCTGTTCTTGAAAGGTTCGAAGTCTGAAATTTTCAAGTTCAGCTCCTTCAGCATAGATGACCAAAAGTAATCTTTTTTGGATGTGGTATGGAATATTCATGTCAATTAGGATGCTCTGGAGTTGCCATCTTTCTTCTTGCGTGCAAGACCTAATATCGAGAAAAGTGACAGTGCGAAAGCGATAGAATGCAGGGGCATCACCAAAATGCATATTCCAAAAAAGAGGGATTATCCTTTGGAGATCATGCTGAGAAGAGGAAGCAATTTCTTGACTTAGACAAGCATAAATTGGCGCAAGGGAATCAGTCACTGTATGCACTTCAGGCTCGGCAACGCCAAAGGTGACACAGCATCGATCTGTTGCTCCAAGCTCTGTGTGAAGAGGGGGGTCATGCGTATAGACTCGAAACCGAAAGATTCCTGGCACAGCTGTAATAGCAGTTTGAATCTGTGGTGTGAGAGACTCGCTGGAACAAAGCCATGTTTCAGCATATTCCAAATTTGGCGAATAGACTTCAAAGCTATTTACATTACGAGTGGCACTGAGTGCAATGAAATATGTAGCTTTGGTAAGGGTGCGCATACGTCCTTTTTGTGCAAATTCAAAGCTTTTGTATTTGTTGATTCGCTGTATATGGGCTCGATGCCTTCGTAGCGAAGTGCAGACCCCAATAGTTAAGTCAACGCAGGTAGCACTAAAAGAGCACTCATGAAAGAGAAGCACATGCCGTAATTGACTGCCTGAGTGATAGAGCTGCAAAATATTATCCTGCAATCGACTCTGTATTCCATAGACGATGATATCTATCGGATGATTACCAGAAACAGCTGCACAAATATTATTGTACTCATCTTCACCAACGACAAAGAGATTACGACTAAAACGGACAGTGTTGACCATGCTAGGAAAACGACAAAGAAAAAGAATGCGCGGTGAGGCAGCTAAAGAGGGTCCACCAAGTCGTGAAAAAACTCCTTTTGCCTCAAAAGAATCAAGAATATCATCATAGATAAATTGAGAGATCGTGCAAGAGACTTCTTTAGAAGTCATTTTCCAAGACTAATGAGCGTAGACAGAGCCTATAACGAAGCTCAAAAGGTGTCTAAGGACACCCTTTGAGCGTGCTTGTATAAGAAAGCGGCCAAAGATGCAATCAAATGGTGTCTAAGGACACCACTTGAAATTGTACAGTGTCTAAGGACACCGCACAATGCAAGTTAGGTAACGAAAAGTGAAAGCACAGGTCCCTAAGTGCAAACCTAACTACACGTATCGGCCCGGAGACAACTTCTTCTCTTTAAGAAGCAGTCTTGAACCTCCTAGCTCAACGGCTTTTTGCCGCGAGTTTGAGCCGAGACGTCTTGAGCCAAAGTGGCTACGGACACTAGAGCAAATGTGGCATACAGCAAGGCCACCAACCTCACCATCCTTGCCTGCCCTTTGAACATGCAAGTTTTTTTTCCACGAGTACGACCATCTTGTAGTCTTTCCTCTGTGCTGAGGTGAAACAAGTGAAACGAAAACTACTGACTATCAATGGGCCTGAATTCTCGAACGAAGAGCATGGCAGCGTGGGTTTGTGCTCTAGCAAAGTTTACAAAAAGTCTACAAATGGACTTCACTTCTCAATTACCAGTGACCAGCGGCCACTGCACGGTGTGGCAAAAACATGGTCACGATGCAGGTCTCGAGCATAGCTATGCTCCAACGTCGGTTGTATCCATGTCAAAGTGGATCAGTGGTTGCTATGCTTCATGCCGTGGAAAAAACCTTTCTTGTAGCACAACCCATTCAACTGATTGCACTTACAAGCCCAGAGGCATATTATATAGTTGGTGGTGTTCAGACAGTGGCGGCCATAGCAAACGACGAAAGCCTGCAGGTAAGGGTGCGAAAGGCACACCCCCCCAAAGGGAGGTCATCTCAGCACTCTTCGGCGCCCAGAGGTGCCAAAACGGGGTGTCCTCTAACTCCGTGAAATGCTGCGTCATTGCAAAAAGTGGTCTGTTGCGCGCAAGGCCCGTGTGAAACAGGTGAAACTTTGAACCTATCCTAGCATGGTATAGTATCTGTACCTCTTTGTACAAAATTGGAAATGTCGAACATCAACAGAGGGAACTAAGGTTCCCCCTGGGCATCCTCCATTGCCACTCTCTACCACCCGCCTGTTGGGAACGGGGAGCTAAGGCTCTCATTCCTACTGGCTCACTGTATTGCGAACGGCGAAAAGAGGTTGACGGTCCTACTTAGTGTTTGCGCATTTCCCTTGCAGTAGCTTGCTGGCGGTGTGCCTATCCACCATTCCCGCTGCGAAAGCATTGCTGGTCTTTGCATTATGGAAAGTCTTCTCTCCATTGATCACTGGCATCTGCCGACCGCTCTCGGCGCTGCTTGGACTAGACGAGTTACCCACCTTTGTCAAGGACATATGTCCTTCGCCATTTGTTGCTTTTTCTTTGCTGGTGCTTTGCTCGAAAGTGCGTACTGCCTGTAAAAGCGCAAAGCGCCATGTAAAGTAGGAGAGAGGTACGCTGCAGGAAGGCTTCTTTTGCCGTGATCCTCAGCTCTACTCATGGTATTTGGCCTGCTGTGGCTTCTGGCCTACTCTGGACTCGAGCTAAGGCGCGCGCCCAGACTCTTGATGAGTGTCAGTGAGACTGCGATAGCTGTGATCCGAGAGGCTTGTCTTCATCCAAGACCAGGGATGTATCCCATGTCCGGGATCATATGCAGCCAGGGTGGCCATCTCATATCGGGACAAATGGCGAAAGCATTTTCTTCAGCATAGACTCCTCGCCAATTTATGCTTGCCTGGCATTTTGGCGAGCCTCTTAAAGGCACTGCAATCCAAGAAAGCCCTACTTCCAATGTATCTTAGTGAAGGCGGGATTGCAAGCTCAACTAGGGCTGCACAGTTCATAAAGGCTTTAACTCGGATTGTATGGAGAGTAGTCGGAAGGAGAACTTCTCTGAGCCTAGTGCAGTGCACAAAGGTGAATTCCGGAATTTCTTCAACTTTGGTGTTGCAAAGGTCTACACTCTTAAGCAGTCGACAACTGTCACACGCATGCGCTCCAATAGCCGTAAAATGCTTCGTGAGAGCGAGTGCGGTGATTCCCGTAGAGCTAAGACAGCCCGGTGCCAGCTCACTGGTCCTAGCTTGCAGTGTTGACCCTCGGGGGGATGGAAGCTCACTCAAGGTAACCTCAGCAAGGTTAATACACCCTTGAAAGAGGTATTGCCCGAACTTGGCTTCATTGCTGAACTTATTTGCAACCCCTTCCGATGCATACACCCATTGTAAGGAACAGCATTCCGCAAAGGCCTTGTATCCAAAATCTCGGCAACCAGGAGCCGAGACACTGTTTAGTAGCTTGCAGTCACGAAAGGCGTTATCGGAAATGCCTACAACTGTGGCCGGCAGTTTGACAATGCGGAGCTGTCGGCAATTTTGCCAAGCCTCTGCTCCAATGAGCCTGATACCTGACTCAACACTGACATGTCGCAGACGCGGAACCCCTGCAAAAGCCCCTTCTGGGACGATTTCCTCAGGGTTCATAGGGACATGAACGGCAAGCGGAACCTGATGGATAGGGCAACCTTCGAGTTGTTCCTGTGATGGCAGGATGACACTGCTATCCTTGAAGACAACGGTGTATGCCATGCCTTGCTGTAGCCTGTCCCAGATTGGGTCCTCAAGGTATGTCTGTGTGGCAGTTTGTAGAAAGTCGATGGAGCACCCAAACACTTTGAGGTCAGTAACTGAGGCCAGATAGTCCATAACCTGGTCCTCTAGGTCCTCAAATCGGTCAAACTTTGCCACACTGAGAGAGACCTTGATAGTCACCCCCGAGAGCGTGGTCAGTACCAAAGAGCAGTCCATGACCGGCTCCATTTCAGGGGGAGTGCTAAGCCTGGATGAGTCGTCGAGCTCCATGTATGGCAGACTACTTTCATTTACTGCTTGAGCCAAAAGCTTCTGACTCTGCTCATGGACTGTTCCTAGGGCCAGGGATGTTTCCTGAAGACAGATGCTAAGGCACCCACCTTGAACCTCACATGGACTGGCCTGATGTTAGGAGAACTCGTGGTATAGCTCTTCGTCAAAGGCGTCCGAATCGGGCCCATCCGCGGGGAGCAGCTCCACCCACAGGGGTTTTTCAAATTTGTCACACATGAAGAAAGCATTCTGCTCTGCCTGCGCCCACTGTTCAATATCTCCCCAATCCAGGGGAGTAAATCGTTGCAGTTGCTCACACCCGCAGAAAGCACGGTTGCCTATGTCACTGAGCTCTGTCGGGATGACTACTTCTTGGAGCGCAACACAATTAAGGAAAACTTCTTTGCCAATTTGCGTGAGTCGTGGTGGTAGCCATATGCAATGTAAGGCTACACAGTGGGCAAAGGTGGAATAGAGTAGGGCTGTGATTTCTGTGCCCATGAGGTTGACCTCCACAAGTCTTTTGCAGTTTTCACAGGCCCACGGCCCGATATTGTGAAAGTCACTTGGCAAACAGAGCTGTTCAATGCCTGCTCCACAAAATGCACCTTCAGGCAGCGTTGGTGTGGTCCATGTCAAAGGTGATGGTTGTAAGCGTGAGGCAACTCTCAAATGCATATTTGCCTAGCTGTGCCCCTGGTGCTAGGACGTTGCTGTCCTCAGTTTCGTGACTGACACCAACTCGAGCTAGGGAGCAGCACTCCGCAAACACTCTTCGGCTGTACTGGACACACCCCGGGGCGGCCACCTCTCTCAGTACATAGCACCCCTGGAAGGCCCCTTCTGCAAGACTTATGACCGAGGGTGGGAGCCTGACAATTTGCAGTTGCTGGCAGCTCTGCCAGGCCGCAATTCCTACATGTTGGATGCCCATTGCCACTTCTACATGCCGGAGCATGGGTGCAGCATAGAAGGCTCTGTCAGCAATTTCTCCACGTGGGTTGGTCGGGACACGTACAGCTTTGGGGTAGCTTTCCCTTCCGTCTTCCTGGAACTGCCAGATGGAGTGTCCATCTACCATGCAGGGACGAACTACAATTTGTAGTTGCGGCCGTTGCAGGAGCGCCGTGCGGAATGCTTCTGGCAGGGGTTGCTGCGTGTGAAGGTCGAGCAAATCCAACTCACAGCCGAAGACATCCAAATCAGAAACTGTCGGCAGAAAGCAAAGAATGTCATCTTCCAGCTCTGCCACATCCTCATACTGGGTGAGATTTGCTTGCATTGTATATTCCGTGCCTGCTATCGTAACCAAATCAAGACTGACCTCATAACGGTCTTGGTTGGCAGTCCGAGCGTTTATGCTCGCGTTGCTTGGGCCAAACAACTGAGGTAACGGATATGTTGTCGTTGCGAAAATCATGATAACATTTGGACAACAAGAATTAGGGTGGCTAAGGCTACCCATCTCACGGAGGAGGTCGAGTTACTAGGAAATGGTCACTGTGTGGGGAGACTCTTACTGGAGACCACCCTACTGCCACCACCCATAGGGCGGAGGCGGTGGGGGAGGCCTGCTGTGACAGGAAGACCCTGCTGCAGACGAGGAGCTTCCCGCTCCTGGAGGAGGGACAGTACGGCGAGCTTTATTACTTGGGTCAGAGGCTTCCTGACTGTAGCCCATGTGGTCCCTAAGCGCCTGCTTGTGGGCCTTCCTCTCACTTCGTCTGCCTTCGCGCAGCACATTTGGCAGCACATCTTGCTCTGCTCTCGGTGAAGAGCCGTAGCGGTAGTAGAGTTCTGGATTTGCCGCCTCAGTGCCTCCCCCTTGTGGGGAGGAGTGGGAGGTGCAATCCCCCTTGCCTCTTTTTAGTTTGAGAGCTCGCCTGTGGCATTACACTGTCTTTGCTTTCGGTATGTTGGACATCCCGAGATTGGGGACCGTGGTCTTCCCAGTGTGTCACTTCTTTGCGTGCATTGAGGCATGATGCTGCCGGCTGTCACGCTGATTGCCTGGCTGCAGATAAGCCCAAGATAGAATCCCGTGGGCCATGCGTGTAAGTGCACTGTGAGACTGGTCATTTGTCTCCTTCGTGCTCTTATGCTAAGCCTGACTGCGAAGGACCTTGGCAACTAAACCAGCTGCTGCACATGAATATCTACTTTCGAGCGCAGCAGCCCATGCATGGATGTGCCTGTCTGGCTCATCCTCTTGACAGTTCGTTGATGGACAAGAACTACTGAGGGCTTTTGCTGAATTCACTGCCCCTGTTTCACTCTTTCATGCCTACCTGGCACCTCGAGTTGCACTACAGGTTGCTCCCCTTTCCTTTTTTTGTGTTGGTTTTGGTTGTGTTGGGTTTTGTGGGGGCTTGTTTCGTGTTGTTTCTTCCCCTGTTCGGTTGCAACCTGGCTTGTAGCTCTCTTGACACTCGACCAAGGTGACTTGTGCACAACCTGCACACACAGCGCCTCCACTCGTGCAAAAAAAAAGGCGAGTCAAGGCATACCCTAAGCCGGCAATAAGTCCTTCACAGGTGTCTAGCTGGACTTGGCGGAGCTCAGGATACGCGCCTGTAAATTGGTTCCAGCGGGCATGGTGCTCACGGGAGGACCATCGAGAGCCCAGTGCCTTGCTGCTGACTTCCTTCGCTGCCTGTGTGAGTTCGTGTAGCGGAACTTCGGCGCTTTCCTTGAGCAGTCTACAGGCTACTACTGGCAGTTCTTGTGGCATTAGCCATCTATTCATCGCGCACACAAGCCAATCGGGGCCTTGATCGCAGGTTGCCAGCTACCCCACCTGGACTTTGCCGAGGGTCACCAAGCAGAATTCGAAAGAAAGGTTGTCGCGGAACTGCTGGGACAAAGGCCGACTTGAGGTCCATGTCCTGTTGGGCCTCTTCGCCAATGAGCACATCGAGACTTTCCATGTGCGCTCTGAGGGGCGAGTGGGTTTGCCATTTTTGTTCCCAGATGAGGCCAGTGGTTGTAACTCTGACTCTTGCCCCTGGTATAATGCCTGTACAGTGGAGCATGACTTTGTCATACTTCGTACTGGCTGTGTTGGCAACTCCTTCTTCCCTACCGACCGGCCGAATGAAAAGGGTTTGCTGGTCTTCATCCAGGTCCAGCGAGCTCAGAAGCTTGGTGATGGCCCTTCCAGCAGGGTTTTCTTTATGGGCAACGCCAAACCGCAAGTTGGTGGTGATTGCGAACCAGGCAAGCAAGAATGTAAGCGACCTTGTCTTGCCAGCCCCAAAGACTCCAGCAATGGCCAGCGTGGATCGGCCAGACTGTAAAGCTGAGACAATGGATAGCGCAATAGAGAGAATATGAGCACAGCTGCAGCGCACAATTGCTGTCCAAAGCCAGTGGCTTGGGGACAATACCGCGGGGTATTGGCCGTTGCCAGAAGTCCGAAAGGGCATGTAGGCTGTGCAGCAGTTCTTCAGCTCCGTCAAATTGATAGGAGACCGGTAGCGAGTAGGGGATGCCCAGGGCCGTAGGTTTATGTTCGAGGGGCATTGTGGCCATTTGTAGCAAGTGATCAGCGGAGACAGTGGTCCCGACTTCAGACAGACTGAGAATGGGGAACCCTACCGTCCGGGTGTCTAGTTGCTGCAAACTGGGCGGGAGTCCCCATTGTATCTCTACGGTGACCCCTACCTCTGACTTCGTCGGCAAAGGCGCAAAGGTGTCTGGTGTTGGGATGAATGCTACTGTCCATGACTTTGGGCTACTCTGTCGAACTGCTAGCTCTTCCTTTGATTCATAGGAGCCTTGCTTGGACCTCTTCTCAGGTTGGGTAACATACCCAAGGAGAACCATCAGGAGCGCATAAACTCGACGGTCTTCGCGGAGCACTAGTCGGTAGACTCTCCCAACCTGACTGCCGATGTGAATGTGCTCTGAAGGCAGTGTGGCAAGGGACTCAAAACTGTACTCTGGTTGGTCGGGAGAAACGAAGGCCGCGGCTCTTGAGTGCGCAGCGAAGGCAATTTTATATTCATGCACACCCTGCAAGCCTTGAGCTAATGGCGTGACATGAATTGTTGACACTTCCCTACTGATGGCTGGACTATACCACAGCTTGCCATCTAATTTGGCACCATCTGCAAATGTCAACTGGGGTAGGAAAAGGGCTAGGATGACAAAGACTTCTCTGAAAGGAATTGGCTTGAAAAGAGCACGCGTGACTTCTGTGAGCCATTGTGCACATGCGTTCGGCTGGCTGCCGCCTACCCGAAAGTTGCGCAAGAGTAGTGCTTGGGCTTCTGTCATCGACGAAATCCCTTGCTCTGGCACGCAACTACGCAGGAGTTGAAGGAGCTCAGTGTCAGGGAGATGGACCTGAGGTACGAGTAGCTCGATTGCAGTGAGCCAATCCTGTTGGTTCATAACTGTTTCGAAGCGGATCCAGGACGCGAGTCGAAGTGGTGCTGCCATTCTGTCACGAATAGGAATGACTTCCGGGTGACTGAGCTTGAGCTCAGAAAGGAGACACCTACCATGCGGAAGACTGCAGTGCAACCAGTGCCAATATTTATGTTTGTCGGGGCCCATCCATTTATCAGACTCAGCAACAAGCGTGTATCGGAGGCGATACGAGATCACATTTCGGTCTGTGGGACTGGGGTGCCAATTGCAAAGTGCATCTTCTTCAGCATGAACAAGATGAATATCATATTGGCCGGGGGATGCAATCTCCATCAGTGCTCCCATTACTCCCTTGGGCATCGCGATTGCGCCCTGTGTGGCCGAGACAGGGCACCCCGGAAATAACACACAGAGAGCTAGTACGATAGTAGCTCCAGTGTAACTGCCGGCACTAAACCCTTCTACATGAAACTCGGAGGGGGCATAAAGCCCAGCTGCATTCGTACTGTTGCCAATGCGTGACAAGAATGGTAGACACATAAGGATACGCGCAGGCTGAAGTGACAATAGCTTCCACCACAGTCCGCTCAGAAAGGCAGCATGTGGTACTCGGCGATGGGCTGGCAGCTGCCTGGAGGCTTCCAGGACAACTTGAGTTCTGCGATACAGGGTGGCTGTGCGGCCATAGCCTAATTCTTCCCAGCACTCACAGGGGTCAGTAGTGTGTGACATTAACATCGCGAGCTCACGCAGACTTGTCGTATGACCTGCAGCTACCTCAGTGTGACCTGCCCACTGTATCGATCTGCGGGTGTCAGGGAGGGGCCATAAACACACGTCCCATTCACTCGTGGGTGTGTACAGTGAAATGCCGGAGTGGTTGGGCAAGGCCACCACAGTTAATCTGGATTCTACTAGGTGGGCGCGATTCAGGGGCAGCAAGCCAGAAGCGATAGGACTGTGCCATGTGCCAGAGCATGGATTCCCAATATGGGACCCAAGGATGTGTCTCATATATGGAGGTCAGAACTATTGGGGCAACCGTTTCAACCGGTACCCTTCCCTGGGGGATTTGGCTGAAAGCTATGCCTTGCAACCGATGAAAGTCTCGTTGGTGTTCTGTAGGGAGGATTCCTATGGCTGTTTGGAACATAGCTCGAAGGTCCTCAGTATGAGCTTCATGCTCTACCGGAATCTCTAGTTGCTTTGCAATTTCTTGCCATGGCACAAAAAGGGGCGGAGTGGTCAGCTGCGGATTGTTGGGACGATGGCTATTTTTCAGACCCGCCTGTGCCTCAGCCATCAATCCCTCTGGCAGACCGGACCCGGACTCACGGGAGTTCTGGTCAGTGGCGGCTGCCAAGAGCGAGCGTTCTAGGAAGTCCTGATCTGGCTCCGACACGGTGCGAGCTGATTCGATGTCAGTGTCCTCTTCTTTTCTCGCATCTTGGAAGAGTGCCGTCGCTGGAACGGCGATGGCGTGCCATTGCATCAATAGACAAAATATTCCCGGTGAGCGCACTAGCTCCTCCTGTAAAGCAACACCCGCCGATCGGCCTCCACGCCTCCAGGGACCACGCCGCGGGATAATGCGGCATACCTAAAAGCGCGATGGGAAGGGTTTCCCACCCTTGGCGTGCAAGTCGAGCCAGCTGGGCAGGTGCATCTAGTTTTGCTTTGCCGAAGGCATGGAAGATGATCGGCCGCATACGGTTTGGCGCTATTCGACTCGCCTGAAAAAGATGCTCTCCAGGAAGGGAAATTGCTTTGCACGGTCCTTCCAGGTGAGGCAACACTGACAAACAGCCTTGTTCAAAAGTGGCTCGGGCCCAGCTAGTGAGCCAAGGTGTGCGTTCTTGTCCTGCTTTGGTGAGGGCTCCTGGATGAGCCCGTTTAGGCCACTTGACGGCCGCTGGTTTCTGATGATCACTGCAGCCCCCTTGCCCACTACTTGGCATCGGCCAGAATTGATAACACATATAGGTGCCATACAATGCCCAAACAACTGCAAGGTCGAGTGAGTTTTCCATGGGAACACCAATGAGCGGTGTGAAAAGGGACCCACCTTGTGAGGCATCAGTTGGACATTCAGGAGGGGCCGCCATGGCTAGGAGCTGTTGGCGGTAATCCTCGAGCTCTTCAGCTAGGTTCTCTGCCGTGGCGGTTGCTTCAACCGGACTAGGGCGGTTTGGGCTACCAATGGAGATGACTAAGCCAGCATTGTATTCGAGATGCGCCTCTGTGAAAAGCAGCATCCCCACCGTACTGGTGGCAAGGTCAGGGTCAGCACCATGCCCTACCAAGTCAGGCCAACGAAACTGGCTCTCTGCTAAGGCAATGAGGTCCTTCACCCCCAATAGAGTAGGTGTTGATCTAAAGCTCCACTCGTCGGACTCATCGGTTCCTCCTGAACAGTTTGGTTTGTGAAAGAGGCTTGAGAAGCGTAAACACCAAGCTGCCCTGCTGGAAGCGGTTGAAATACCTGGAAAGCTGGTGGTGGTCGATAAACAGGTGGAGAGTCGGGTTGCTCTGTGAGCCACATTGCTGCTTTACGCTTGGCCGGGGGCAGTATTGGGCGGTGCGCGAGGTGGCATAGAGAGTTGAAATTGAAAACTTGGATAGGCTTTCTAGAATCCTGTGTCCACGTCAGTTGGTCAGTTACTCCATGCGCCACATTGCTAACTATTTCTCGTTGCAGAAGTAGACGGTAGACCCGAGCTCCATTCTCTGGGTTGGAGCCATGGAGAATAAAACCCTCCTTAGTGATGTGAGGCGAATCAGCGAAAGGGTAGACGATCTGGCCACTTGGCATGTCGACCGAACTCTGTGCCATGGCTCGTGGCACTTGTTGGAGTGGCCATTCCGGAATACCACCTGTGCGCGGTCGCACTGAGGCATTACGTGCAACGCATGCAACAACCAGGCATAATGGAAAAGTAATTTCGTGTACTGTGGCTGGGAGTCGTACCAGGCTGACTTCAAAATTTTCCTGCAGGCAGATTTCTTCGGCAAAAGGAGTGAACTGGATTCCGTGCGAGCCGATCATCAGGGAACCACTTGACCGATCTTTTGCCATAGAGTACACCAGAGACCAGCACTAAGGTGCTAGCTCCAGTGAACTGTGCTCAGTTGGCGCTGTGGAGTAGGGAAGGTTACACAGCGGGGCAGCAAAACGGCCGGTGGCACCTTGAGCCAAAGCAGCTTGCGCACTTCAAAATAGTAACAGAAGTACAGTGACACGAAATCCAGTTGGCTTCGACCTACCGTACCACTTGGACTGGAAAGGAATAAGTGAGAACGGACGGCATGGCCTCAGAAAAGGCAGGAAAACACACCTATTAACAGTTTGTACACTTCTACCGGCATCGTCAGGCATCACTCCTACACAGTTACGTCACTAAATCACCAGGCTGAGACTAAAGGACACATCCTTTGGGGACACACCCTTTGAGAGACACAGTGGGTCGCTGCCACCGTGGTGCGTTACTATTGACTCCTGCATCAGTGTACAAACGAATTGACGAGAGTCCGTGTCTGGCTAGGAACCACTTGGCTGGAGTGTGCAGTGATCGCCAGTTCGAGTCGGGTGCTCGCAACTCTGTGCTGCTGCTGTGCGAGCTGTGAGCGCCCTCCGTCGAGCAAAGAGTGCTTTGACCAAGTGGACAGGTCACTTCTTGAGATAGAGACTGCGACACTGCATCGAGGGGGCACGGTGCTCCTCCCAGCACCCGAAACACAGATCGCAGCACGCGGGCCAACGAGCCGGGCCACGAGGGGGACTCCAAGAGATGCTGGACGCGCCAAGATGGGAGATACCGCATGAATCTATTCTCTAGGCCCTCTGCTCCCTTGATGGGTGAGAGGTAGACAGTAGACGTGGGTAAGCTTCCCATTCTGCCAAGGTCATAACTGGGGAGGCCTCAAAGGCCCAGCTAGTTGGCGGACACTGGACAGCAAGCAGTTCAGCCGGAAGCGCTGTAAGCACATGGAAAAGAAGAACAGGGAGGTAAGTGACAGGCTCTCGTACGAAACTAGACCACTGTAGGATAGGGGCAGTTGGGCCAGCAAGCCCGAGATCAACCAAGTGGTGGTGAACCAAGTATCTAGCGCAGGCTGTGCTACCAGAGATCAGGATGCCACTGAGCGTGATGTGTAGCTGTCTTTTCTCTTGGGAGAGAGGGTGCACAATGGTTCCATCTCTTAGTTTGGCATATATGAGCTGAAAGGCACTTGGTACTTGGATGAGGCGATAAACCGGCGGGTCAACTGGGCAGAGGAGGGCCACCATCTTATTTCTGGCTGGGAGCACGCCCGCAATGCGTAGATGAAAATGCTGCTTATCATAAGGTATAGTGCAGGCTAGAAAGTACAGTCTGTGTCGCTTCGTGGCAATCTCACGAAGGTGCACTGACAAATCGATTGCTCCGGTGCTTTCTTGGATGCACTCTGCAGTACCACACCAAGGAGGTGTGTCTTGCTGGATAGGGAGGAAAGGGCGGTTGTGTGTCTGGTGTGTACTCAAGCTTTCAGGGGCAGCGGCCATGCTGCCTAAGCATTAGACCACTTGACTAGTTACCTTGAGCCAAAACCTAACGAGGAGTGCAGCAAGCAGGAGCTTCTGGTAGGTCACTAAAAGGCAGTAAAAAGCAGTAAAAAGCTGCATAGATGAAACCAACGAGTAGCCACACCTGCTATCAGTGCCAGGCCAGGTCAAATCACAGGAAAGGCCGCCTCTTCGCCTGGTTCGTCGTTCGCGCGCGTTTGGCAAGCCGTTCTTCAAGCAAAACCTGGTCCTGAGTGCCAGCAGCTTTGTAGATGCGCTTGCGACTAATACGCACCTGTGGCGGCATCGGATGTGCTACGTGGGCTCCACTAGGGATGCCTCCATAAGGTGAGGGCACCATCGCCAGCTTTGCAAGGAGGGCAGTCCGCTTGGGATGCAGTTGTTCGCAGCGCAGAAGTGGTGGATCATTGAGAGAGAATCCATAGCACTCGCACAGGTGGTGATGTATGACAAGACTCTCAAGCTTCTTTGCATCCAGTCAAAGGTTTTCATCTGCAGTTTTTTTGTGTTTTTCTTCTTGGAGGAGCAACCAGTTTTGGAAACCAGCAAAGGTTTTCAGTGGATTTGAAAATTGTTGGAAGACGTTTGCCATGCAGAGTTCGTGGTGCCAAGCTTGGAAATCAATTGTAATTTTTGAGGTCTGATTGCGGTCTTGCACGCTTGGTGCATGCTGGTTTGGACAAGTTCTGCTGGACTGTTTGTGGTGGATATCGGCCGTGAACCTGTTTTATGTGTGGATGACTGAGCAAAAAGGTGGGGAGATGTTATGCGGCCTGTTTAGAGGCCAGTGTTCCGGAGCCATCTTTGGTTGTTCACTATGGCAAGAAAACCTTGTTTTGCTTTATTTGACATTGACATTTCCATTATTTGTTTCACCCTGCACGCTGTGTTTCCCGATTTCACTTCTCTCACCTCCCGTTTTCTTTGCAACTGGCCGTCTCGGTGAAACCGATATGAGCCGGGAACGAAGTCAGTGTTGCATTCCAATGTGGAATGAGGTTTGGGATTCCTGTGAGCGCTGGGGGTTCAAGCGGTCAGGCAACGATGGATTTTGTTGTTGCATGCCGCCGTTTCTCAAAGCACTCGTGTGCACATAGAATCTGACAGCCGGCCACCACATTGAGGCCAGTTCTTGCAGTTTACACTATTCAATTCCAAACAGATTCCACCGCTTGAACTTTCGTAATTGATTGCAGGCATCAGGTGTGGGTGTTTGCAGCCATGTTGCATTCTTAGAACCAGTTTTGTCCGTCTCAATCCATGCATTTGGATCAGACCATGCGTTTTTTCTGCAAACCCTGGGAGTTCCTTTCCCATTCTCATTCGTAAAACAAGCTTGAAATCAGGTCAGAAATGCCGCTTGGTTGCATTGACTTTAATTTTGTTTTCTATTTTTTTTTTCTCTCTCTCTTTATCTATCTATCTATCTATCTATCTTTCTTTCTTTCTTTCTTTCTTTCTTTCATTATCTATCTATCTATCTATCTATCTATCTCTATCTCTATAGTGGAGGAATTCTGCGTGCTGCATGAGGTCAGTTCGGGATCAAAATGTTTTCATGGCCAGACTTGCGGAGCAGGCTGCCCCAAGCAGATTGCGACAACATTTCGATGGGACTGAGTGTTATGATGTAAGGCCGAGCGCTATGAGGACATGGTTCCGAGTCTCAGACACCCGGGCCTCCTTTTCTGGAAGTCTTCCACAACGGCTTTTGGGCAAGCTTGTTTGTATGACGTGTCTTCAGTCATTGTCAGGTTGAGTTTATGAGGAGGGTGGCGCTTGTTCCGCAGGAGCTCAGCCTGGATCCCAAAAGACCAAGGGTAAGATTCGCAAAGCCTGAAGAAAGATCCAGTGCACAACATACCCGGTGAAACTGCGAGACCTCAGATTTGGGAGAATCAGAAGCAAAGACAAACAACGTGCGAGGTTCTCTGGGACTCGGACTGACCTCATTTCTTGTCAAGGCCTCGATGAGCGCAACTTGCTGTCGGTGGCCTACAAGAACTCAGTGGGTGCCCGAAGGCCGTGCTCCATGAGCTGTTGATGCCATCATAGGAAACTGGCAACAATCGTACGCATTGCAGCAATTTTTGGGAGAGAAATTCACCACGTCCAAAGTCCAGACTTGGTAAATTAGTACTCTTCTTAAGATTCCAGTGGTTCCTACAACTCTCAGAAGTAGGTGTGACCGCAGAAGAGTACTGTGTAAACCTTTGTTTGTTGATGACGTGGAACGCTTTTCCCGGCATTTTTAATCCCTCCGCTTCTTTTGGTGCCTTTGCTCGTATTCTCTTGGCAGACAAGCCTGGAGAGCGATACACACCTACATGCAAAAGATGGCCTGGAGACTCAGAGAGTTCCGCATCAGCAACCCGAGCCGGTTGACTCGATCAACCACCATACATTGGGCTTTGACCGCTACCTCGACTTCAGGCATCTGACCATGCAATGGCTGAGATTGCCGCTTACAGGCGAGGGTTGAACTATTGAGCCACCCAAGGCCCACTAAAGACCACCATAGTAAGCCTACTCATGAAAACAGTATTTTAGCAATGCCAAAAGTACAGGATAAAGAGAAGGTACAAGTTACATTCTGACACCACTCATTTACGGAGTCGCTGCAGGCGCCGAGTTGAGGATGAGCTGAATGAGAAGTCGCGTCCTCGCAAGTGTTCTTCGCGCCTGGAGATATGGTTGAATCGTCTGGAAGCAGTCTCAGAGCGAATGAGGTGCAACGATATCATAAAGATTCTGGACTCAGGCTTTTCCTTTGTCATATTTTTGTGTTGAGGACAAGAGCATGAAACCACAAAGCTTTCCTTTTTGCTTTCGATAGATCTGGTGGAGAAAGCGGTGTCCAGCGAAGCAAAGGCGGCAGACCAATGCTCTAAAAAAATCTTCATTGTACACTGTATAATGCCAACTGTTTCACGCCACCTTGGATGATTGGAGGTTTTCTACCTCAAGATGAGGGGTGATTACTACCGTGAAGAGCCTACAGCAATGAGCCAATGCGCACCTGGAATCTTGAATTGGGTGAAGCTTGAGCAGTTCTTGACACGATCCAGGCTATCTTGCAGAGTTCACCGATGGAATTCAGAGAGGCTGGACGCCTTGTTTTTGTCAAATCTAGTTGTGAGTCAGACCCTCCCAAACCAGGGGATTATTTGAGCCTGGCAAGGTGCATTCAGTTCATTTTTGGTGGTAAACCAGGGAGTGGTCCCAGGATTTAGAGCCACACCCATGTCATCTTCGTAAATCGAAGCGTTCGTTGATTTCCAGATCAATATGCCGGTGCGGCACATGAGTCCTACCAGACGGCCAATGCTTCTTGGTAGCAAGCAAGACCAACCGGATGGTCTCTCCATTGTCTCCTAAAGATTTGTCATGGGATCAGTTGGTTGATGTTTCTTTCTACTTTCTTCCAACAGAATATGACGCACACTAACTGCTTTGCAACACAAGAAGATACAAGAAGGAGACCCGCATTGCAGCCTTACCCTCTCCTTCAATTCTTCGACAAAACAACACCTTCCTTAGGACTCAGCGAAGTTGAGTTTGTCCGTTCGCTGAGCTTCTGTTTTTTGGCCGAGGAGCTTGCTGTGCCTCTGCCGTCGGCTCCCTGTCAACATGACTTGCACACACACTTGCAGTCTCCACAGAGTGCCCATCTCCATTTTGCATGGTTAAAAGAACACATATATCTATACATATAATTGTCATTCAATTGGAACACTCTGCCCAATTTGCGAGGCCAACACACCCGATTCGCTTGGGATTGGCGTTGAATTTCTCTGTTTTCTACTACGAGGCGTACCTTTCAAGTTGCCAAATCTTTCCACCGCACTTCGTGACAGGTCTACAAGTACACCGACAAGGCGTGCCAGTTGGCGAAGGCAGGCCTAAAGAAATGCTGTTGTCAACCGCACATGTCGTTTTGTTGAGAAGCATAAAGGTGCTTGGTAAAGCGATTGTGTTTGCCGCTGTGGCACCCAAAGCACATGACATATGCACCGATGTTTGTATCGGGACACGTTCTTGTGTGTGCGTGTGTGCGTGTTCTGGTGATGACGTGTAATCACTCAAGAAATGGTTTCACTCATATCTCAGACCTTTTCTTGTGTGCATCAGAATGAGGAGACCCCACAAGGATAAGTAAGGATATGTACTAAGGACGAGGGGTAGACCATGTTCTAAATACAGACACACACACACACTCACACAGAGATTGCTGCTACAGCTCCGGATTGCTACAACTTCGATGCGTCAGGAAGCCTTCGAGAATGCGATGGGTGATCTCGACTCTTTGGATGCGGAGCAGCGCTGAACTGAGATCACTTTTGACCTCTTGGACCCACGGATTTTTTCTTGCTGTCTGCACACAACAAGGTTGTAAAAAACCATCGTTGTTCTTTTCAGCTTGTTTGGCAGTGATTGTATTGTGGCCTTGCGAAGACTTGCCTTTTTAATTGCATTGAACACTGCAGTGGCGCTGACAAGAGGTACAAAGACAGTGCGGCTATTATGCAGCTCCTGCGAGACAATCTGGCGCTGTGGCAGAATGACTTGCCTGGCGTGGGCCTGGCCTTGCTTTGGACACCTGCTCTTAAGCAACTCACAAATTGTTGGCTTTTGGACCATTTTGAAAAAGGTGATCACACCTTTCGGGTTTTGAAGTCTCTTTGCCTCTACCGTTTTGATTCTGAGAGGGTGGATGTTCCAGTGTTTAGTGGGGCGTAGCCTAAGTCATGAAGCCAGGATGGCAAGGCTGAGCAGGACGGAACTCAGGTGGAGGACATTTGAGCGAGATGAGGCAGCAATGCAGCAATAGAGCAGCCTTGCTCAACGCAAGACCTGCCTTGGGTGAACCATCATAAATGTTCGCAATCCAACACCGATCTGAAAGAGCAGACGGTGAAGATGGCTGCGAAGACGGCTGTGAGATTGGCGGAAGGGGGGTAAGGGATTGCTTTGACAATTTGCGGCCCACAAGTGTTGGGCAGTTGTTCCAACCAATTTTTCCACTATTGCTTGGGTTTCAAAAAGCTCCACAGCCTCTCTAAGCCTCAGCCTTCGGCTTCCTGCGGCTGAGGGCAAATTAGCTGGTGCAGAGTTGGCAAAGATGTAGCCAGTGTCAAACCATGATAAGCCCTACTCAGAGGACGTTCTCGTGAAAGGAAGTGTCCGTCCGATTCTTCAGTTCTCAGCCTGCATAGCTCCCGATGCCACATCTTGGCCCCGTGCTGTGTTCTCAAGCAGGAGGCATGGCAACAGCCCATGAAAGCCAGAATTCAGGGGCCTCAAGTGGGCCATGGAGCCATGAACAAACCTAAGATCTTTGCAGCTTCAGGATGTTCACAGGATTGTTTGCGCCAAAGCTGTAGGGGAGCAAGACATACTTGCAATGCTCAGAGAAAAGAAGTGTTGCTGGAATGCCGTGCAGCTTGCTGTTTCTTTCACCTGACTTAGCCATTGGAGCATTTTTCCGTTTGCGTGCTGTCCTGCAAACCAAGGCGGATCAAACAAGATGTACAGACTGCACAATTTGGCTAGTCAAGAGTCATCCGAAGACTAAAGCAGGAAGGAGAGTCTACAGCCAAAATAGCAATCAAGGCAGCTGCTGAAGGAAAGACGAAGGAAGCTCCTAGAGGCCTTAGCAGATTGTGCTACCAGGCCTGTGCAAAGCTTGGAAGCAGTGACAGCAACTGCAGTTCGTTTCGAGTCAGTCCGTGAATTTGTCATTTTGCTTGAACAGTCCGTCAGTCCTAGAAGTGTTGCTGCATTACAGTAGTCCGTTCCAGAATTTTGGATCATTTCGGAGCTCTTGCAACTTACACCCTCCTACTTGGGCAGGACAAGGTAGCAGCATGAATGGCGAAGGCTGATTTTCTTGGCATTCACCAAATCTTCTCAGAGCATGGAATATATTGTGGGTGAAAGAGCTTTTTGCTTCTTTGTCTTGGGCAGGCGTGCCGTCTGCGCGGAAGTCGGAGGTGACATTCTTGGAAGATGGCCTGAAACACGTGTAGCTCTCAGCCTCAGATGGCTGTGCCAGTTGGACATTCTGCATCTCAATGTTCAACATTCTACTCTTGGAGGCCCACCAAATGAATCGCCTCCTTAACGTGAATTTGACCGACAGAGACCAGATCTGCGAGTTTGCATCTCAGAGTGCTAGCTCCAACCTTTCCAGTGTCTCTGCTCCAACCTTTCGAGTGAGTCAAGACCGTGAATTAAAATGTATGGATATACTTCACGGTCCTCTCCAACTTGGAAACCCACATTATGCAAAGAAAACAAAGACAAGAAACCCTTGTCCCAACGATATTTGAGAATCGTCCTTGGTGATGCTGCTGATGCTATCATTTTCTTGCACTATGGCCATTGCGCAACCAAATTGGACTACTTGTGTTATTGTGGTGGCCAGCCCTATCAGCAACGCTGCAGCCTTGAGTGCTGCTTCTTTTGGATGATCCAAAGAGCATCGGTCTAAAAGGTTGGACGAGCACCCGAGCGCACGCCACTTGGGTGAAGATGCTAATCTCAAGCCTTGTTCAATTCAAGTGCCCGTACCACTCATTTCCTTTGAGATCCCGCTTGCTACGCACAACGCTGGAAACTGTATGTTTGCACCCAACACAATGCAAGTTCTAGTTAGATTTGGCAGACCTGGCTCCGCGCGATCTATTTTTTGCTTCAGATCTAAGCTCTGATGCAAACTTGATTTCGTGAAGTGAATAGCAGGTAAACCATGGAAACGAGCAGGTTCGAGAGTTAATTTCTACGTGACAAATCTGTAGTTGCAGCTAGGATGGCCGTCGAGATCATCAAAGAGCTGTCCGAAGTGCCGGAAATCCCTGAGGTGCTAGACTCTAGACTGGCAATGATGCTGAAAAACACATTTTTTGCTTTACCTTTAGCCAGTCCTTCAGTATGCTGCAATCGGAATCTTGTGCAGGAGATCAGGAAGGGACTGAAAGCACTCCAGGACGGGACAATGTTTCTATAGATTTAATTGACAGACCTCCTCCCATATTAGGTTGGAGGCCTAGGTTGGAGGCCATTGCGACTAGGTTACCAGGTTGGAGGCCATCGCTATTAGGTTGGAGTCCATTTACTGTAATTGACAGTGGACGCTGATGGAAGTGATCAACACGCCTGAAAGGCCAAGCTTGCTCCAATAGATGTTTTGCAACCTGCCCTGGGTGCTGGCACTCAACAATGGGAGGCCAAGGATGTGGGCTTGCATGCTGCATAGATTCTGAGATCTGAGTTTTGAAAAGGTGTTCCATTTGGACTGAAGCTGAAACAAAGAGGTTTTGCTGTCCTTCCCGAGGTCTTGGTGATCCATCCCGTATTTAACTCGTGCTACACTGCTACACCGTTTTGCCAGGCCGGGTACTCCGAGGAACATGTTGAGCAGGTGCAATCTGATCGGAACTGGTACTACCAGAAGCTCATGGAGGCCGTGAGACGCATCAGAAAGAAAGGGGAAAGACTCATAAACAGGAAACTGATGAAATGTATCGTAGCGGTTGTAGAGTTGCACACGTGTCTCATTGTCTTTAACACTGTTTGGGACTGCCAGCCAAAGCATTTTACCGCAAGCTGCTGTACACACACACACACCCACACCTGAGTTCCCTGCGTGGGAAACATGACCACTTTGCACCTTTGAGCAAGAAGATTGCGTTGCACCAATCAGGTCATTTTTCGATGCCAAGGGCAAGGAGGCATGACAGTTTCTGTTTCTTGTAAAGAAATCCTTTTCTCACTGATGTATCTTCAGGAAGCCGATGGAAGTCAGAGTCAAAGAGCTCTATGGACTGTCAGTAGAGCACGAAAGAGCAGAATGTGATTATTTTTTGTTTAAAGAGCTGACGTAGGACTTTGATTTCTGTGCCCATACTTGAGGATGTCATTTTTGTATTCTTACGCACTCAAACCTGTTTCGTCGAGGATGAACCTTCCAGCGACAAGCCGATCGCACTGAAAACAGCGCGGAGTACAATTATGGAAATGCGCGAAAAAGAGAGGGCAGCGCTTGCGGCGGAGTGGCCGTGGGAAAAGCTTCAGGCGTGAAACTCAGTTCCTTGGGACATGGTGGATGATTCTGGAAGTGCTTGTGACTAAACATATGCTGCTCTGAGGCCTTTTGCGTTGAGCTTCTGGGCAGCTGCCCTGGTTTCAGTCCTCCAGTCCTCCACCTAGTTTGCCTCTTGCAATGGCCTCGGTTGTTGCATCCCAAGGTGCATTCAGCTGACACAGCTGAGTCCGGCCAATGCAACTTCTGAATTCACTGCATTTTTGAAGCTTTCTTACCTTTTGATGAGCTTGGGGGATGAACATGGGGACACCAACCCAAACCCATATGGTTAAGTGCAATGTCTTTTGGGATGAGCTCAATTTGACCATCCCCCACATTGACCCCGAGATGCTGCGTCAGAAGAGGAGAGAAGGCTTTGAGACTTTACATGTGCCAATGATCTAGACGTTGCGAAGAATCAGTGACCGCCGAGTCAGTGGTGACAAGGCTGAGGTCAAAGCCATGGAGAGGCACTGCAAACGGAGATCCTTCAATTGAATGGTCCTTGATGTTTTTCTTCCAACGAGAATGGAGGGCAATCTTTGTGGACATTTTTCAGCGAGACTTTTGTGCCACTCTCGACTTAAACTGCATAGACACAAGTAGTTAGAACTGTGCTTCATTTCCCTGCCAAGGGAAAGCTATTCAATATTTGCCAAGCTCCCTGGAAAAAAGCGACACTGGACCGGACCAGTGCATTTGATCTGCATTTCTAGGTAGCACCGAGTGCGCGCAGCCTGAGGTAATTCATGTTTTGTTGCTGTATAGAATGTCTGACTACCGACTTCTCAGAGCACTGGGTTGCTAGGGGTTGTCAGTGGTGGGTCATGTCTAGCAGTTTTTACACCTGGACCAGCTCGTTTGTTGTTGTATATCATTCTTTCCTTTGTCACATTGCCAAGCTTGAAGAAAATTAACCAGGTTCTCGGCAGCACTGCAGGGTAAACCCAACGCAAGCCCAACAAGAACGCCTCCAGCTTTATCCAGCAAACGTAGTCGTTTACACAATAGCCTTTTTAGTCACACGGTCGAACCTACGGTTCCGAGATACGGTCTTCCACCTACTCCGCACGGTCAAACACACACCTTTTCAACAGCATGAGGGTCCTTTGGACTTAATCAAGCTTTCAGCGCCCACCTATGGTCTGCAAAGGACCCACCTATGGTCTGCACAAGAGGGCTAAACACAAGTGGACATCAAAAGAACAACATCTACAATAATCCTGAGCCTCAATCATAATCTGTATTAGAAGGCAGGCTAAGCGGCTAGGCCGAAGTTCTAAATTTGCGAATGAAGTGAGTTATTGGAGTCTGTGACAAAATGGTCCGAATTGGTGAACTTGGATGTGTCGAATATGAGATTCGAACCACACTTTATGTGTCACAGACCGAGATGGTCATTCCACTTTTGTCTTGGCCCAATGCTTGAAGGGCAAGCCGGCAGACCAACCGTGCACGCTGAGCTCATGGCGACTTGGTGAAAGGTGCGCTTTCGCGGCAGCACTGCGTGTTTGAGAACTTCGAGTGTCTCATGCACCACTCCTTGGACTACCTTTGTTCCTTTAAAATGACATTGGTAGCGGAGCACGCCGCTCCAGCTCCACGCTACCAGCTGCGCAGTTGAGCTCCACACCGCTCCAACTTCATCTACAACCATGCGGAACTCTACGACCAGAAGGTCGAGCACAACTACCGGGCCCAGATCTGACCTATTTCCTTGCCGTGTCCACGGGTGAGATCACTTGCTGTGCTCCCTGAGAGCCTGTTGATTCTTGACGAGACCTTCAACAATGGCATCAGGCAGCGCTGACAAGAAGGATCGTGACCTCGATGTGGCCACCTTCAAGGACAACTACACCCCACTCTTTGATGGCTTTGCTTCAAGCTACAAAGAGTGGAGGAAGAGCATCACGATTTACCATCACAAGATGGTTCTGGCAAAGCGCCGTGGCGAGGCTGTTCTCAACTTGTTGGGCTCCCTGATGGGACCGGCTTGGCGCATTGTCGAGGCGGAAGATCCCGACTCACGAACATGGCGCAGCTTGACACGGCGTTCCAGTATGTCTCGAAGGTGGAGATGTCATTCTTTGACACTGCTGGCCGCCGTTCAGGTCAAACACTCCTCCAGTTCTTTGCACAGCTGGACGAAAAGATGAGACGCATAGAGAAGCGTGGTGTCCACCTCCCCACTGCAGTCAAAGGCTGGCATTTACGGGCGAAACCCCACATTTCACGTTTAAGCAACAAAGCGCAAGCCGCCATGTTTGCCATCCTGGGGCAGGACTACAAGACCACCTTCTCCAAGGTCTATGGGAGGAGTTTGACACCTCAGCCGCCTACTACATGGAGATGGAGGAGTTTGAAGAAGAACCCTATGATGTGGAAGAGTATGATCCTGCCTTTGCCACCTACTTGGACGCTAGACGGCGTTTCCAAGAATGTCCGGTGGTTTTCTTCCTGTTGTTGCGCTCCAAGATCAAGGCCCTTCAACCGCCTCATCAATGCGGAAGGGTTCAAAAGGGGGCAAATCAAAAGGGAAGAAAGGCGGCAAAAGGCAAAAGCGTGTACAAGTACACCAAGCCACCATCAAAGGGAGCAGATCCTAAGGGCAGAGCCAAGCCTGCAATGTCACCACCTACATGTCTGCGATGTGGCAGTGGGTTACGAGTCGGAAGCGCAAGGGAAAGAAGGCTTTCCAGAACCGAGGACCTTGCCGGCCACGGCGCAGGAAGAGTCATTCTGGCAATCCCTTCAAAATTGCCCGACCCTCGCTCTGCATACGTGAAGGGAAACGTACTGAGAAAGGCGGAGTGCTTCAACAGCTTGTGGGCAGTCATGTGGATGAGGTCAGTTGTGGGTTGACGAGAAGTGGGCAGAAGAGAGCGGCAAAGGGACAACCATCTCCTTGAAACGGTGCGGGTAAAGTGGCTGTAAAAGATGCATGACCGCTGCTGCGCAGGATCCCAGACAGCTTTGAAAAGTGGGTTCAGTAGTAGTTCAGCTGCAACGCCCTCCCACAGACCAGACAACCCCTGAAAGGAAAAGGGGTTTTGTAGACAAAAGTTGTTTTGGTGAGGTAGAGCCATAGGCACAGCCTTGCTTCAGATGGTAGATCTACCTTTTTGGGCATCCAGCAAGAACCCCCCTTCCACCTCTTCATTTCGCGCAGACCATCGGTGGGCGCTGAAAACTTGACCAAGTCCAAAGGGCCCTGGCGATTTCAAACAGTTGTGTGTTTGACGTGTGGAGGAGGAGGAGGGAGGCTGTATCTCTGAACCGTCTCAGCGTGAGGAGTGTAACTGTAGGTTCAGGGCGAACTTGTATATAAGCTAAATCTTTACCCATGTGGCCAAAGAGGCTGTTGCGCAGGGGTTTCGGATTGCAGGAAATAGCACGCCGCAGTGCGTAGAACAAATTAAAGAATGGAACTGTCATGAGCACGCTCTTGAAGCCCTGCATTCAGGCAGCACATCGGCTCAAAAAATTGCAGTTTAGAAACATTAACACATGAGCGCAAACAACAGTTGCTTTCCCCATTTTCTATGGTGGACACATCCGAAACTATTGCTGAAGATCAGTTCCGTTCTCCCTGGTAGAGTTCATTTGCGACTGGCCTGATGGTGTCGGAGTACTCCGCGCTGGAGATGGAGGAATGCGAGCCATTGCAGCTGCAGAAGTGGGAACTCATCGAGCCAGACAGAAGTACTGAGGAGAGCATTCATGCGATGCAGCTTGGCAAGGTTTCGAGCAACGATCCACTAGGTTTGTTATTTTCCGATTTGAAACGCCAGACACTGCTGAATGACAATAACATTGGCACTGGGCTTTTGTTGGTTTAGGCGACAGGCATTGCAAGACAACTTACTTGTTGCATAGTTCCCATGCTTAATCCCATTGTGGGTTGGCTACTGAGGGCATTGACTGGATTTATATAATCAAAAAACTTTGATGGCCCGAGGACAATCGAGAGTTCGACGAGTTACGAGTGGCTGCCGCAACGCTTGAGGGACTTGAGAGATCATACTTGCCCAAGTCTATGTGGTATCAGGTTGGGGGTGCCGCAGCAAGTCATTGATCGAATCAGCGGGCAAAAGGACCAGGGGCCCTTCTTCAAATTAAAGGACCGTGCACTCTGCAGCATGAAAAAGGATCGGGCATAAAGGGAATCCGGGAAACCCATATAGAGTTTCGAACAAATTTGCTCGAGTGGATTTGTTCGCTGCAGGAAAAACGCAAAAACTATGACGAACAGGTTGGTATTTGTGCAGACCTTGCGAGAACTATTGCAGAGAAGGAAGCCGAGCAACATGATTTGATGATGCGCAACATACAGACGTCACTCGGCCTGGAGGACATAATTGTGCTTGTTTTTTGAGCCAGTACAGTGTGATGTAACTTGGGAATTTGGTCTAGTTTCCTATATGCCGCAGTGTTTTTTAGAGAGACGTTGCGCAGTTGCGCAGCAGTCAGGTGGAGGAATTGGTTTGGCCAAGACAACACTTTTTATGATTGTTTTCATTGCCGCATCTTCCGGATAAACGTTGGATGACTCCAGTTCTTGTGTGCTAGATTCAAAGCTGCGAACAGTACAAGAACTGGCTACCGGGCTACTGGCTACCGGGTGGTTGGATGTTTTGAACCCCGGCATCCAAGGAACAGTCATAGACATAGCGCGTACAGGCAAACTTGGTTGGATCTCACCGAGAGGCCGCTAGAATGCAAGCAGGACAACGAGCCATCAACGTCTTCCCTAGAAGCAGTGGTCATTGTCCCACGACATGTGGCAAACTGCTGCTACACTACTGTGCTACCGCTACTGTGGTACTACTGTGCTGCTCGTTCCACTGCCACTTATATAAGTAGATTGTCGTTGTAGAGGAGCCAGTGGAATTGCGGGTCTTCACGTGGCAGGCATTTTGCTTTCCTTCTTGTGGTTCTTGTTAAAGAAGTCTTAGTGCACAAAAACACATGCTTAGGAAAGCTGAATTGAAAGATGCAGATTCTAAGCTTTATACTCTTCGTCACGAGATTCAGATGTGGAATGAGTGGCCTGGCAGAAAGAAGATTTGGGGCTGTGCAAATGTTATGGTCTCAAGTACATGAGAGGCAACGCTATATTTACGCTTGTGCTGGTATGAGCTAAAGCTATCATACCTCCTTTTCTCTTTGTAGTGGGGGGAGTTGATTTGTTTCCGTGGCTTATTGAAGAGGCTACTTGCAAAGACCCTTCGCAGCAAGGGCGTCCACACCAAATGCATCCAGAGAAGCAAGCCTTCTTTATTTTGGTTTCACGAAAACAGTTCTCCTTTAGCAATGTGCTTCTTGATTCAAGATTCCTGTTGGAAGGTCATCAACACATCCCGCTGGTGCAAGCTGCTGCTGCTGCTGGTGGTGTTGTTGTAGTAAATCCCCAACCATCAAGGTCATTGAAAATGTCGAAAAACCTTGACGAGACCTACATTGGGCAATATCTGCTGACGCTCTTTGATGTGGCAGGGCCACCTGTTCTGTTGTTGATGGGGGCGAGCCTTCTACACGTCGTGGCCCTCTCACTGCCGTGGATTGCTTACCAATTCACTTTTTGTACGGACCATAGTGCGGACATGGAGTACAACTATTTCTTATGGGTGCCTTTTCTGGTGTGGACCACATTGACCACCTTCATCGAGCCCGGGCTCCAATGAAACTCGAGGAACAGACACCGTGCTGCGAGTTGTAGATGTAGACTGCCTGAGAAATCTGACTGGACAGACAGATAAAAACCATTCATCATCCACTCGCAAGCCTTTACAGACCCCAAGTTTGCAAACAATTGGGATCCAGAGAGGATGGCCATCCCCCAATGTCAGGAGCTTGAACCATGGCGGCCATTGGCCCAAATGGTTTTTGCAAGTTCGAGTTTTGCCTTGGCCACGTGCGACGCGCTGCGACGTATCAAGCCAACACGCTTGAGCAAGACTAATCTCCTGATAAATCAAAGGGAAACGTTCCCTCTGACAGACTAAAGACATTTCCTTTCAAAGTGCAAACATACGTCTATGAATGTCAATGAAGTATCAACTTCAAACAGTTCTGCGTGGTAGACTCCCGTAGACCTGCAGATTGCCTTCTCTGCAGATCGCCTGCACCTTGCATGGCTAACCATAAAGATTTGATTGTATCAATGGTTAGCAGGTGCCATGTTTCTTTATACTTTTGATCTCCAACCTTTGATATGCCACAGCGTAATTGTAAGTCAGCCACTGCAGGTCTCTCAAATCGAAGACACATGAAGAAGACATTGCAGTTGCTCGTTTCTGAGGAGTGGAGATGTTTTTCTTATATTGTTGTCCCTATGCTCGCGTGGACCAAGACCTACTATGTTGTCAGTTGGCCACTGTCATTTCGCCTTTGGCTGCCGTGCATGTTGCTCGCTGGCTTCATCTATCGGATGGATGTTTGGGCACAAGGCTTGGCGCTGGCGAAAGCTTGGCGTTCTCATGATTACCTAGGCAGGAATAGGGAGGGCGTGGGGAGGGCGTTCCCTGTCTCACAGACACTGCCTGAATACGGTAGAGGTGAAAGTAGCGTCGCTTGCTAGTCCATTTTTGGTGTCAAGATGGGTGACGATTGGGTGTGCAGAGCTCTTACGAATGCCTCTTACAAGGGATTGTGTGGTTCATGTGTTCCTCATGACTGTTTGATTGTATCCAAATGTGTCCGTAGCCATTTTGGCTCAAGGCACTCCAAACAGAGCACAAAGCGACAGATTTAAAACAAATTTACAACACTGTCTTTTGTGCTAAGTTGTTCTCACAACTTTGCTTTGCTTTCACTGCTCGAGTATTTTTCTTATTTTGGTTGCATCGGTTTCAAGTTTGAAACGCTTCCATGCTCATGTCACTTTGGCACCCTGTTTCTAGCTTCAAAAGCATCCATGTTCGATTCTGTTTCGCTTCTGGGCGATGGAACTCCCGGGACCTCAGTGCATCATTAAACGATACCGTAAACAGTCGGATTCACATCCAGTGCTGATTATATACATCTCATGTGCCTAAAGCTTGCACTCCGACACATAGCCGTGAACTAGCAACTCACCGAATCGACGGTAAAAGAACTATCAGCCTCATTAGGCCCCAAGTTTCACGAATTCATGACAACCCTCTGACTTTGCCGGCGCGACAGAGTTCTTGTTCCTTCGCTGCGACCCATTTTCACTCCATCCAATTTTTCCCCGCCTCCGCCCCCTCCACACCGCCGTGCGCTCAGGCCTCCGGTCGCTGCCATGCATCCGCCAGAATCTCACGGCGCCGTGCTTCAATCCAAAGTAGACAGTCAGGCACGAGAAAAGTCACTTTGTGTTGGAAAGCCTAGCTCATTTTTGATTTTGCCCATAGTGCAACATTGCAAATTATCCGTCAAACCACGCTCTATGGAGCAAAAAACTTTTGTCTCGTTTTGCCGAAGCCACCATTCTTCGGTTCTGCGCTCTCTGCCTGTCTTTCCTCACCGCAGCGCAGGATCTAGGTAAAACAATTTCAAGCCTTTCACTGACCGATTTCATTGATGTCATGCTTTTTTTGCATTTGTCCCATATGGAGGATGCTGACCTGGATCACCATTTCAACATGCTGAACCTCATCAAAGCTTTGAGATGGTTGTGCAAACTCACAGAATTCTCTTTTCCGGATCTATATAATCCAATCATCTCTTGTTGGACTTATTCCGAACACCAGTTCAAAGAGAGCGTCCCATCGCAGTTGTTTTTTCTGATTGCATGTGAATCAGATGTCGTTCAGGCCGAAGGTTCTTTGCAACATCTTGTAATCAACGGAGCCTTCTTATTCTGCATTTGGTCCAGCCTCAGGTTTTATGTGCTCAGAACATAGTCTGGTCCTCATTCGCTGCGGATCCCCAGGCCTTGCGAACGAGCTACAGGACAAAAATCTCCAGACGTGGTACACCTTTTGGCCTTATGTGGACAGGTTTTTGCGCACAGGATCACACTCACAGTTGGTTGTGGCATTGGTTAGCCATGCTTGACCAGATCTGGTCCATCACGCGTGCCAATGACATGCTTGAACACAGACGCCCCAGATTTCGCGTTCATGGAACTTGACTCCCATTCCTGCATAATTGGCCCCATGTCCTACCAACGGACTTTGTTCTTGCTAAGAGCCTTCATGTATGAAAATGCCCCAGAATCTTGGACAGATCTTGTAGATGTATCCATCTTCACACTTCAAGAGTACACTCTTGAGCTTTGCTGCCAACTTTCTGCCCCTGACCACAGCCGAGCCGTCCAAGGTCACCATGCACACGGTTCCGTCGTCTGGAACCAATCAAAGTTGCCGTATTCCAGAAAAAGCGTCCATGCCGTCTGCGCAGGATGTGGTACAATCCTTTCCCTTGCGCAACACATCTCGCCCCCAATCCAGTTTCAGTCTCGATGTGCGTATCCACCCCTCAGAACACGGACTTGTTGGCTTCACCTTCCAGAACCGCCTTTTCTTTTTGCCCCTTTGGAGCTGTGTTCGGCCAGCGTTGGTGGGGCCGAGTTGGTAGCTTTCTACTGCGCTTGTTTCATGAAATCGTCTTCGCATCTCACGCCATGTTTTTGTTTGTGGATGACTTCTTGCTCACCCAAAATGCAGACATCCTGCCGATTTCTGCGGTCATAATTTGCATGACTTGTTTGATCTGGAAAATCCCCATCAGTTGGCGGAAATGCACTCTAGGGCCCAAGGTTGTTTGGATTGGTTGGCGCTTTGATTTTTCGGCAGGATTGGCGTCCGGACAAACGTAAGAACCTGTTGCAGTTGATTGAAGATCTTTTAAGACGTCGCAAAGTTTCCAAGAAAAACATTGGAGCGTTTCATAGGCCTAAACACGTGGTGCGCAGCTGTGTTTCCTCTTTCATGCACTGGTTGTACGCCGACCTCTTTAACGGAACAGCCGCTTTGTATAGCTGTGCCCCTGCAAATTGGTCGCAGTTGCTCTGAGGATTTGCACTTCCTGGCCCAAGTGAGCGCACTGAGGGAAGTCCAAGCAGTGTCAGATCATAGGATTTGGATGCGCGTTCGCAACCCCGCATCCCCAGTCGCAGGCTGAGCAGTGTAGCGTGTGTTATCCAAACATGTTGTCTAATTGGCGGCCACCAATCCCATGCTGTCCATGAGACCCAGACCCCGTGTCACAGATGTGTTGGCAGCTGATGCATTTGCGCAGGGTGCTGAAGCTGGCATTGGAGGGTTTTTGGAGGGCCACCAACGGTCCCACTCGATGGTTCTCTCTTCGCTTGTCTGCTGCCGACCTTGAAGCGGTTGGGTTTAAACCTCTGACAGACCTGCAGAAGGAATCTGCATGTTGGAAACACTAGCCCAGGGTATTCTTCTTTTTTTTCATGATCGCATCCCATGTGAAACATGCCCGCCCCGCATTGAGTTTTCCGAGTTTTTCGGACAACACGGGAGCCGAAAGTGCCACTAACAAACTGTTTAGTGCACACCCATCCATTGCCCGAGTTTTGGAGCGAATTGCCATGATAGCGAGTCGATCCAACATCTTGCTTGACACTTCCCACATTCCCGGTGCTCGAAAGGAGGAAGCAGACGCATTGAGCCGGTGGAGCGGCGACCACGCCACTGCCCGACCTTCCGGTTTCACACGTGAGTCCCGTATTCACTTCTCACTCAAGATTTCTGGGCTGAGTAGGTCAATCCGACCCTGTATCCCCCAGGAACCGCGTGCAGATGGTGGGCGTCACGCTCTCCCACGTGAACCATGGGTTGCAAACTCTTTGGCGTTGACCCCTTTTCATTGTGCTCTGTGAGAGAACGAGCGCCCGAACGTCCAGACTCTATTTTTGGGCTTGCCTGAATCCACCACAACTTTGGGGGTATCTTTGGGCGGTTGGTTCATGATTGAAATAGGGAATCCATTTCACTGAATCAACAGCGCGATTCTCTTCAGGCAATCCAAAAAGGGGGTTTAGCGGCGGCGTCTTACAACAAACATGTTTGGAGTGCATATGAACGGTTCATGCGTTCCTCATGACTGTTTGATTGTATCCAGATGTGTTTGACGGTATTTGGATCAAGGCACTCCAAACAGGGCACAAAGCGACAGATTTAAAACACCCTCCCTCCTTTTTGTTGGGGGGAATCCGTTTCACTGAATCAACAGCACGATTCGATTCTCTTCAGGCAATCCAAAAAGGGAGTTTTGTGGCGGCGTCTTACAGCAAACATGTTTGGAGTGCATATGAACTGGCGCATTTCATTCCTCATTGGTCATTGCTGCGCAGAGGCCATGAAGAACTGGAGGATGCTTGGGCAAAAGCTTGGAACGCGTCAGTCTTTTCTTGGTTCCAGCCAGGTGCGCAATTGAGGCTTACTGCCGGCTCCTTGGATTCGAAAGAGATTCGAAAGATTTAGAAGGGCCGTTTGAAAAAAAGAACTTGGCCACTCTTTCTGAGGTGGGAGCCTGGCAAATGTTGCCCAAACCCAAAGTAAGCTCCTACAGGACTTCATGTTTGGCGATGGTTTCTAATTTAAGCGGCTACTTGGGTTGAATCGTCTATCCTTCGTGTATGCCACAGGTGGAGATGTCGTTGTCGTCGTCGTCGTCGTCGTCGTCGTCGTCGTCGCGTTACGCTTCTTTGCTGTTTCATGATTCGCCGCCGGTTTTCCTGGATTGAGATTCACTCTCGTTATTCAAAGCTTTAATACTGGGACCAAAATTGATGTTGGGTCTTGCAGTCTGTCATACCACGAGTATATGGGGTCCCGCAAGGATGCCATTTGAAGGCGTCTACTTGCTTGCCAATGACACAATCAAAAGACAAATCAAATATCTCTACGTATGTGTGAGTGTATTATATATGATTTGTATATATATGCGCGCGAAGTTGATGGTGGGCTGGCAGTTCAGCTCGATGGGTTCAAGATTCCTATATTTTTTCTTTCCCTCCCTTTGTTTTGCATTTTGCCTAATGCCATGGTAATCTATGATTTTTCTGTTTAATTATTAATGCATCTGTTTCTTTAGACTATCTCTTTCCTTGTTGCAGCAAACCTTCCTTTTGTTCTTTTCTTTCTCAACTTTTGGGGTTTGTCACGAAAGCTAGCATGCTAGCTGAGTTCTTCTTTGCTTTAGCAATTGGTAGTGGGATGAGCTGCGCGCCTTAAAGCTTGATATATCACACTAAGCGGGGGGCCTGGCCCCCCCCCTTAGCGTGATATATCACGCCAACCCCTCCCCCCACGGTTCGACTCCCAGTGGCGCCGTGTAGCGGGGGTTGGTTGAATGTATGAACGTGGTTGGTTGGGTGTAAACGGTGGCTTGGTGTAAACGGTGCTGCTGCTGCCGCTCTGCTGCTTGCTGCTGCTGATTGGTGCTGCCGCTGGTTGCCGCTTTTGTAGCTGCTGCTTTGCTACTTGTTGCGGCTTGGTGCTGCTGCTGCTGCTGTTGCTGACGACGCCGCTGCTGCCGCTGCTGCTGCTGCTGCTGCTTGCTGCTTTCTGCTTGCTGCTTGCTGCTGGTGGTGCTGCTGCTGCGGCTTGGTGCTGCGCTGCTGCTGCGTGGTGCTGCTGGCTGGCTGCTGGTTGGTGGTTGCTGCTGGCTGCTGGCTGCAGGCTGCTGCTGCTGCTGCTAGCTGCTGCTTGCTGCATAGGACTTGTACTTCACTGTTACAAGTTGTTTACCCCTATTTCTAACCCAATGCATGCATAAGCGGGTGGTAAATTTACCCCCCAGGTTTGCTTTAACCATACACCGGCTATTTCCTCAAGAAACTCTATTCCTTATACCTTCTACCAGTGCTTATCCTACACTATGGACGCCCTAGTGTATGCACAGTCCTTGTGATGCCAGAAATGCTTACCCCTCTTTCTGGCTCAAGGCATACATAAGCGGGGGGTAAATTTACCCTCCAGATTTGCCATAACCATAAGCCGGCTAATTCCTCAAGACACTCTATTCCACATACCTTTTACCAGTGCTTCTCTACACTACGGACGCCCTATAGTGTATGTACAGTCCGTGTGATGTCAGAAATGCTTACCCCTCTTTCCGACCCAAGGCATACAAAAACGGGTTGTTAATTTACCCTCAAAATTTGCTGATCACGCATCTTCGTGCCTGCCAACGAGTGCACCCGGGTTGTTCCAATGTACCCTTCCCAGTCACCGATGTCACATTTACATTCTTTAGCGCAAAGTATGTACATAGCAACCTTTCTCCCGAAACGTGTAAACACTACATGCTTTGCCGACTATGTAGATAGTACATCCGGTGCGATTCGGCTAGCTTTCGACAATTTTTTGCCCTGGCCTCAAGTTAGTAGGGAAGAAACTGTCCATGTGACAAGGTGAAAACCTGTCAGATGATAAGCATCACTGAGGCCTCGCTTGGGCTTGCCTTGCTCTACAGTGGTTCATCTACTTTTTGAGGGTTATTCCTTTCTCACCTACACCCATCAATGTGTCCTACGCATGTGGCGCCGAACGAAAAGGCTATGTTGTCCCATTTTGTTGTGCGCACATTTGGCATGCTGACGCCTTGAAGACGCTGGCAAGCCTTACCCTTATGCCTATGGTCTTGGCGAACCAGCGGAGATACAGTGTCCAGCGTGCCCAGTGGAAGCTGGTCGCTGGAGAGGGCCTGAATCGTGACTTCTTTCACATTCTCAAGATGGACGTCCGCATAATGACTTGGGACATTTTGTTCCGCAACCTGCTGATAACTTGCGCGAAGCTGCAGGTTCAAACGAGTCTCCTCGCGCTACAGTTCCACATGCAGCAGAAACATGCAGAGAGCACGGGCGAGGTCTCTCAGGCCAGGCGGGATCAACTGTAGCAGCTGACGGTTTGTTGTTAGCCAATCTTGGTCATGTATCAAAGAAAGCATTGGCGTCCATTGGCGATTTCCTTTGGGTAGTTGAACCAGGATGAAAGGAAGGATGAAGAAAGGGGTCCCGTGGTGATTCGGATTTCTTGGAGTGTAAAGACCAAAGGGTTTGGTCCCTGTCTTTCCCGACAGATGAGTTTGTTTTCAGAGCACTGGAACGCTTGCATCTCCATAGCCATCGCCCACATGAGTTCAGCGATGGCCTTCATCAGTGCTATCAATGACTTCGTGGACCTCCGAAGAGTGCGCAGCAAAGAGCGCAAGGACCCACGTGGTAGCGACGAGACGCACGTGGTGCAACACGTGGTGCACCACGGGTGTTTTCTGGTCACGCTAACAGAACCAACGGTTGAACTTCCATGTCGTGCTTGTGAATGGTAGTTGAGCAGCGCTGCAGAAGTGAAAAAAATGTCAATGTAGCAACAGACTAGGTGCAGGGCAGTGAAAGGCGTATCATTCTATATGTGTATACGCGAATAAAGCCAGCATGTCCCTGGCCCCTGGCTGTTTTCTCATCCCGAAGTAGTCATTCCAAGTATAAAAGGGCTTCAGATGACTTTATATATATTTCCTCATAAGACTCATAAGCAGAATTCAGGGGTCCGGAACGTTTGAACAACTGGATCAATGGATATACTGTAAGCGTGCTCTCAAAGTTCCATATACTGGCGAAGATTCTCCGGGTGTGTTTGCAGATGCACTCAATGAATCTGAAGTCGGCGCAGCAGTAATTCTATTGTTCATGAGCTGCAGTAGACGGAAGATTACCATTAGAGAATACTACTGCACTTTGAGCTTGTCGTGTCCAAACCCAAGTCAGTGGAGGACCGTGGGAAGAAAATGGATGCAGACGCATGGAATGAGTACAAGAAGCTTGCATTTTGGGAGAGATTGGGGTGGTCAGTCTTGGCTTTGCAGTTCCTTTGGATTTGTTCGAGCAGCTTTTGTACTTTTGAGCATTCAGGTCACTCGCGCAAACAGGTGACCGCCATGTTGTTGGCTGCTGGGTGGGGAGTGGAAGGGGTGCTAGCTGCTAGCTGCAAGAGCCCGATGCAAGCGATTCCCAGGTTTATTTTGCAGAGTCTTGCTTTGGCGAAATTGTGGATGGCTTTTCACTGCAAGCATGCGTTGTGGAACTTCTCCGCAGCTATGCAGTCTTGGAATATGGTGGATGGCTGTGTACCCTTCTGAGGCGTGTTGAGATGGGGCTTTTGTAATTTGGCGTGGAAAGATATTCAGTTGATGGCATGGCATGAGTTGAAAGGCAATATATATATAATATATATGTATGTATAACTATAGGGGGCGGGCTGTTCTGAGCTTTTCCGGTCTTAGGCACTGAACTCCCATTGCCGTACTTTGTTGGCACCGCTGAAGGTTTTGAGTAATCGGTATAGGCCGGTATGAGGTGGCCCCCACCCTTCATTTCTCACTCGCCTGCTTTACTTCAACCGCTTGGTCTCACCTCAAACGAATCGATATGAATCAATCTCTTTCATTTGATTGCGCGAAGAGTTCCTTACCCCTCCCTCAGTCCCTCACCTTGACTTGTTTGATCTCACCTGAAGAAACTATTTTGCCGTTGCTCTCTGTTTGTTGCTGGGTCCGATATGGGGAATCAATTGTGGAGTTGTAGACGAAGTCGAGAAACTTACACCATAGTCAGGAAACCCAGAAACCAACACAATAACAAGAACAGGAACAAGAGCAAGAAGGACAAGGACACAAGGAAGACAAGGAGGAGAAGGATGACGAGGAAAAGGATGCATACATTTTCAGATAACTAGCATAGTTTCTTGGGCTTGGCTTATGCCTTCACTGTACGGCTTGGTTGTTTTTTTGGGCTCTGCTTAGGGCTTCGCCTCCTTAGAGGCCTAGGGTTTCTTTGGGTTGTTTGGCTTGCGGGGCTCGCTTCTTTTGGGTTTTGTTGGAGTGGGCTAGGGTTTATTTGGCTTGAAGGTTTCACGTCTTTAGGGTTTCTTTGGCTTTGGCTTGCGGGCTTCGCTTCTTAGGGATTGTTCAAACTTGGCCGACTGTGCAGAACATGCTTCCAAGAGCAGGTGTTCTTTTTGTTTGACACAATTGCAATGTTTGAAGTGTTGTCGGGGAAGGGCCCCAACTTACAAGACTTATATATATATATACACTCTCCATGAACATCAACTCACTGTCAAGCAAATTGAACAAATACTGTAGTAGAACTGCGTTGCGCCATCTATTGGCTCTCTGTGTTCAATTCTATTATTATTCTTCCCTGTACATACTGTGAAGCCTATCCAGCCCCATCCAATTCAAGACCATCCACACCTATTCAACCCCATACAAATCAGTGCAAAGCCATCCAAAGCAGTCCAAACCCCCCTCAAGCCCATCGGCGCCCATCCTACTCTGTCTTTTACTATTTCTCCTGCTTTTCCTTTCTCTTTCTCTTTCTTTCTCTGCGCAAGAGATTCAGCTATTGTAGTTCTACTTTCTAACTGGAGTATATAGATGGAGCGTGCCGTCAGGGGTACGAAGTTTTTTAGCTTAAATCTCGCCCTTTTTATGCTGTCAGGATGCCTACTGATGGCGCAATTCTACTGTGGTACTCTGGCGCTCGTAGATGGCGCTTTTTTTAAACCATCTATTTTCAGAACGGAGTATATACAGAGATGCAAACTTTCAAGCGTGTCCGCTTTGCGGGCTATCGGGCCTTCATTCTTCCCAAGTTCCAGAAACCCGTCCTTCTCTCAGGACTGAAACCTGTTCTGCATCCTTTGAGGAAGCAACCCCACCAAAATCATCCGAAATCTTTTTTTTTGGGGGCGTTTGCCACTCGCAATGTTTTCCTGACTCGTATTTCATATTTTTTAGACATTCCTCGCCTCCCCCTCCCGCACGTTTCTATCCAAAGTTTCCTCCCTCGTTCGCCATCCAGGTTTCTTGACTCAGCACCCTTCTCTCCGACTCATAGCGGTGGCCTCCACCTAGTAGCTTCCAAGCCCTGCGGTCGTCTAGCCCCAAGTTTTTCCACTCGGGTTTCCTGAGTCGCGGCTTTGCCTTGTACTTCCACGGCAGAGACCTTCCAACACTTTTGACTCTCTCATCGTTTTCTTAACTCTGCCACTCGAGTTTGGGTACTGTACTCGGTTTCCCTGACTTGAGGACGCCTGACTCTGCCCAAGTGTTTTCCTGACCCGGTTTCCTGACTCTGTCACCTTCCATCAAGAGTGGAGCGTTCTTTGGCCAGCTTTCGCGCTACAAGCCGCCCCGCGCTTTAGTACAGCCCTTAGCATATGCAAAACAACACTTCCTTTCTCTTCGCCAAACTTCCTTTCTCTTCACCTGGGGTCCCGTTTTGTCACTGCTGCGCGCTGAAGGTACGGCTGATGCAAGCGCCTTTTTGACAGAACTCTAAGAGTGAACTGGTGGTGCACTGTGACAGGTGAGCTCCTGTGGCCAAGTCCAAGATCTGTTGGCTTGCCGCATGGTGGTGCTTTCTTTTTTGGACTGCTAGATGTTAGCAACCAAGGTCATTTTCTAAGAATATCATATTTCGGATTCCACATTTTGTAGCTTTGTTCATGAGCAGATCTGGAAGCTTTCGGATCGTGGATTTGTAGGAAAGATCACAGGATTGCTCCGAATCCTGACCGCCCCATACTCATAGGAGCTGAGGTTGGGTCGGCCTGTTTTGCTTCATCGAAGTGTGGAATCGGCGAAATCTTTCGTGTCAAGTCCCTAGACCTGCCAGGACTTGATCCTTTTATAGACCGAAATCGCTGTCAAGGGGAGTTGTCATGGTTGAGGAACTAAGTAACTAAGTGGCCAGAGTGGGCGAAACTAAGTGGATGGAGAACGGTTCCTTTTGGCCTTGCTCCAAGTTTATACTGCAAGCCATTTGTTCTCGTAATTCCGAGGGTGCAAGTTCGCAACGAAGTGGTTCTTTGGATTTGTATTTTTGGCCAGATGCCTTTAACTCCCCTCTGGCAGCCACGAAGATTCATCCGGCTAAGCCGGCCTTTCTGGATTCGCGTGTGCGCTTTTCAGTCGACGCGCGGTACGTTCTGGGGCTGCACAAACTACATTGATCATTGATCATCATTGATCTACTGAAGCTGATGATGTCAAGTCCTCAAAGGGTTGTTTCTGATGATCTTAACAAAACTGCGATAGGTCTTACTGGCGCCCTCAACCCATTTCATGCATTTTCACAGGTTCCCCCTCCTAAACTTGCAAGCCCTATCAAGATTTTGACGGAGACCCGCAACGGAAGTTGTACACACACAGATATGTAATGATATCTTGGGCCCTGCCCCCCC
>CAXAMN010006236.1:45852-67248 GCA_963970005.1 Durusdinium trenchii
TTTTTTTTGTGGTATGATTTGTGGTCACTGTTACTGTGCCGGGGCAAAGCCCAAATGATATCTATCTATATATAACAAGAAGTATATGTATTTGGGCACTTCCTTGTCATTGGACATCAACAGCTGAAGTGTCATTTGTAAATGTCGCTCGCATTTGTTTGTCATGTCCAACCATGAATCTTCAGGATCATGGATTGCTGTAACATTGGCTGCGTGGACAAAATGTGGGTGACCATGGTGGATTTTCGTTGAGACTTTGACCATCTTTGACCACATCATATCAGTTGAGTTCGGCACCTCTGAATGACATAACATAGATTCGTCCCAGCGATTCGACAGTGTGAGTTGCCGCTGAAAGGGCTGGATGGCTGGGGTATTCTCAACTCTGAGATTTTTTGCAACTCAGGGCTGGACCCAAAGTCCATCAAGTCGAGGTGTTTAGCTGTCTTGGTGCCGAATTCTTGCTTGGTCGGATGTTTTCGTGCATGCTCATGCTCGAGCCTCCGTGGCAACGGCTCAAAGAAGAAACGGCCCAAGAACCCGACTAAAGGCGATCTGCTGCCATGCAGCAGCAAAGTTGGGGAGCCAGTCATTTGCCGTTCTTGGCAGTGGGGCGCGTGAAGGACGGATCAACGTGAGTTGGCGCTTGAGCTAAAACCACTGTGTTTTGTGGCGATCACCTGTGGAACAAACCTCTTGGTGATGAAAGACAATTGCATGGACTTGGTAATTTGGGAATGTGGAAATTTGCAATACTTGGCATAGCCTGGGTGATTTGTACTGCTAGCGCTGGTCAGTTGAGTGCTTTTTGCACGCTTTGCAACCTGTGTGAGAAGCCATGGTTCATCAGCAATCAAGGGTTGGATTTGATGCTTGTTGATGACGAACTTCTGGTGGTTCGATTATTTGTTCAATGATCCTATAACTAGCCTATAACTATAACTCGTTTCTGCCTGCGCATAGTGGAATCCACAGTCGCTGGTCATTGATGAAAGGCGCCTGCAGCCTAGTGTAGGTGATGTCATGGACAGGTGTGTGTCAGATCCATCACAGCAGGAACGCTTCCAATAGAGCAGTGGAATTTCATTTGTCAGTTTGGATTGACGCCTGACTCCAGGAACACCACTCTGGGAATAATGTTTGAATGTGTTGCTGGTTGCAGAGTTTGGCGCAGTTTTCCTGATTCCTTGTGTATATAAGCAGTTGCCCTGTCAAACAGCAGATGAATGGCCCCATCATAGAACTTCAGGACTTTCGCACCGTAGTTCACGGATGTTCACTAGTTGGTTGAGAGGGACCTCCAGAAACATACAGATGTATACGTATATGTATATTTATATGTATTGTTTCATATTGACTCTTGATTAATAAACCCTCCATACGAAAAGGCTTTACAATCTAAATGGAGGGTTATTGATCAAGAGTCTACGTACAAATACATATTCCTGTTTTTTTCCCGTTGGTTCAAGCATGCTGTGTCGAATCCATGGATCTCCATTCCTCGCTTCTTACAACATCATTACCAATGAACTGGGCTCCAGTGCTTGAAAGGTTTTCGGGATGACTGGATTTAGAGATCCCGATGTGACCTGTATGAAGGGCATCCACCAGACAATCTCATCAATCACCAATTTGCTTGTGAACTCCAGCTAGCAGGACAGCATCACCCTGGCTTATTACATTGAGACCGACAACGCTGAGCAGCAGGAACGGAACGGGTCCCTGCTGAGGGCCAGGAGGTCATCTCAGTTGCTGTGTTCATTGTGCCGAATGGGGATGCTGGTGGTGCTCTTTAGGCTTCGCCTGCCGTAGGTCGTAGGTTGATTCGCTTCCCCCTCGAGCTCCTTACACATTTGCAGCAAGCATGGCATTCGGTGGATCTTGGAGGATGCATCCGTTTCAAAGAAGTGCATGTTAGGTGCCTGCAAACATTTGATCTTTTGATTACGTCGCCCCAGCCTCCCAGCTTCCCCACAACCACACATTCTTTTTTGTCAAAGAGTTTGCAGGAGCAAACTCAAGAAGTTTTCCAGAAGCTGCTCAAGGCTGGCTGAAGCTTCCAAAACCTTGCAGGAGTCAGAGCCCTCATATTCTCGTAGCTTCTGGCTTCAAACTTGACAGCAGTCGCAACCTGCAGCTGGCTTGCTACTGTAGCTCTGAGCTGAGGGCAGAAACCAATGTTCCCAACTTGCAAGTCTCTGGATCAAAGACAACACAAAGGTCTCTCACCTCATGCTTGCGATGCACAAGCAAATTCAAGGATTCTTGTGCGCACACCCACTTAACTGCTTCGTGTGGAAACCTCACGAAACGCCCCTTGCACCAGCTTCGGATGTATGATCAATATGTGGAATCCTTACCGCCATCAAAAAGTCAGACTGGATGACCGCGATTGCAGAGGCTTCTTCCCAGAAGCTGGCTGCTGGTCAAAGAACTCGGCTGCAGTGGAACAATGGCAGTGTGCGGTCTCCAGCGAAGCGTGGTGTGCGGTCGAATCTCGCTTCAGGGATCGCTTCCCACCGAAATCGCTGAAATCGATGAGGATTTGTCAGAATCGAACGGTTGTGAGCTGGGAAGCCGCTGCTTTTGAGGAAGCTTGAAGCAGCAACGCACCAATCCCATTCCAACTATTGGCTGTGACCATAGCCTTCAATGTGAACAGACCTAACAAGGCCTCCTCTAGTCCCTCTAGTCCCCGAAACTCTATATAGATGTGGGGCCGTTTTTAGCTCGGCAGGGATTGCAATCGCCGCACAACAAAGAATCTTCTTTGGAGGTCTCCATTGTTTGAAACATTCTTCTCTCTATATCACGTTCTTCAGCATACCTATGACTGAGCCTGGTGTCAAGGTTTGCTGCTTGATGGACGAGCAGGCCCGACTACTCTACTGCGTGGTGCCTGCCTCAGGTCACCATGAACAAAGTAAAGATCTGCGGTTGCCATGTGTGTGGGCAGACTGGGAAGCTGTGAGCATGGCCAACGGGAGACTGGGAAAGACAGTGCATCAGACGTGCTTGGGTGAACAAAACACTGTTGATCAAAGAAATGGGTTGGAACAGATTTTCTGGACATTTAGGGCTCCTCGAACCCTCCGCCCGAATGTTGTCTGTGTTTCTTCAACTCAGTGTCCAACGAGTGAGTGTTCCAGTCAATTTGGCGGGCCGCTTTGAAGCGGACATCGGTTTCCACACGGTATTTTTCCACGGGCCGTTCAATCGGCATGGGCCATGGGTATTAAGAATTCAGGATCAACAACAAATCATTATCAGGACCAACAGAACATTATTATTATGAATGAAAACAAGCATTTTTATCTCATGAGTCCCTTTAGCCCATTTTGAACATTTAACCACCCAACCCCCGTTCCGCGTCTCCTGGCCTACCACCAAATCACATATTTAGGTGGAAGCGATTCGGTGGCTGGATAATGGAGCAACTTACTCATGGCTCGGCTTTAGATGGGCGAGCCGACTATGCACACACACACAACAGGTAGCAAAAAAGACAATGTATAGATAGAAGATTTGCCTCTCTGTGCATGCAGAAGCTTACTATGATCATGACCTGCTTTCACGTGGAACACCTACCCCATGTTACGTTTTCATGACCTGTGAATATTACCAGCAGGAGCCAAAACAATAGGCTCTCTTTGTGTGCTTCTGGTTCTGCCAGAAAGCATTCTCTTTCTGTGAGCTAACCCGAAAAGCCCTGGACAAGTTTTAGGCCATCGCACTCTCTTTCAATTCTGGTTTAGGAATATTTTTTCGTCTCAATTCTCAACACGTATAGTTTTGATCTGCCGGGGATATTTTTTAGATTCTGATAGTAGTTTTGATCCTCTTACTCGATCAATAGAGTGCAGATCGAGTGGTCATCCCACACCGGTCGTGAAGTTTGTCCCTGGCCCTACCCGGTATTACAGTTGTCCCATCAAAGAAGTTGTTATCAAAGGGCCAGAATTGGAGAAATGCTGACGTGTCGATAATTTCATACCCATTATCAGGATATTCAGAGACAACTTCAGGAAATCCAACACATACTTAGAGACCATAGAGATCATGAGAACAAAACATGTACGACCATTAGGCATTCTCTTCGGCCAACCTTCGATCTTCAGATCCGACTCCGGTGGGGTGATGCCGCCACGCTCCAGAGCGACAAGGTGACCTCTTCGTTGTCATATCCAGAGCGACAAGCCTATCAGCTGCTCTACGGTTGGCCTGGCATTTTGCATGCCATGCAGATCCTCTAATAGAATGATGCGGTTTTTGTCCTCCAGGAATGTATTATGAACTTCGCAACCGCTTGGCAAAAGGACCATAGTACTATGAGGAAGGTTGATGACCTTCATAGAATTGGCCAAAGGCACAGTTGATGACCATTCGTAGACGTGACCGGATCAGCAAGCGACAGTATTTCATCAATCAAGTTGTGACCAAACTTGTGACGGGTGCAAGAAGAGCTAGCATTCTAAGCTTTGGTATTGCCTTTCCTGCTGGACCTTCAAAACTTCTTTGGTGAAGCTGTGCCACACCACCGTGCCACACCTGCTCACCTGCAAGCTCGCCAGATTTTCGGGGCCTAGTGGAGCGGGACAACACCAATGAATTGGACGAGTCCGAAGCTCATTCCTTGCTGCTCGGCAAACAGATGCGCAGCCCAGCCCCATGTTCTGATGTCCGACTCGTCCTCCACGGCACTGAGGGTTCCTCAGAAGCACGCCCGAGACCTGTTTCTAGCGATATTCTGTAGTATCCGTTCAGATAAAAATTTGATCTGAGCAAACATTCGGTATCAACACCATGTTCATTGAGCGTGACCCTATTGAATTGCTAACATGTCTCACATTAACGGGGTCTAGCTTTCCCGATTCGCAGCTTTTGTGGGGATCTCGCCAGTATTCTCGGTTCTTTCATCTTGTTTTTTCACCAACTACCCTTCCTGGAAGCTAAGGAACGACAAGCTTGAGGCTCCGATGAGGGAGCTGGTGAAGAAGTACGAAAACGTGCAGGCGTGTCTGGTTTGGTCAATCCGGTCGTTCATGGTGTGTTAACGCTATTCAGCTCACTCACTGTTTGTATAATCAGCCATCGAACCACAAACCTGGCGAGAGTCTTTTTCAGGACTCTTCTTTGTTGGGAAAATCTTATCCCGAAGCGGGCTGTGCGCAGCTTGTTCGAACCTCACCTGGTCCAGGATGGAAAGATGTCCACCACGAACATTCCGGACACTTCCTCCGTACGGACCCTGAGTCGGGTTCATGTGCGAAGCAGCGAATCGTTTGCGTAAACCAAGACACGATGGAGTTGCCATTATCATGGTCATCCTCCCCCCGTGGGGGGCGGTGGCGGTGACCTAGATGGTAGCCTGGCCCCTTGGCGCAACAATCAAGGTCTCGACGAAGGAATCAACTCAAAGCTTTGAAGGGATTGGATTTATAATCTTACCGGTTGGCTTTTAAACAATTTCCTTTAGACATTTCTCCATTACATCGCTACCAGGGTGGAGACCATCGCTACTAAGGTGGAGGCCATTGCCATTAGGTTTCTCTCTAGGTTGATGTTTGGGAGCTTGCATTTTTGTTCAGTCAACGACCCCAGAAAGGAACTGAGATGGTCATGGTTGCTCTAGAAACAGCCAGAGACTGTAGGTGTGTGTCGCAGTGCAGCATTTTTCAAGGGGGACAATGATACTGTTGGGGTGGAAATCTCACTACCAGTGCCATTTTCAGAGCCTAAACCTGTTGCAGAATACATACCGCTTCCGTTGCAGATCTGACCAGCCACCTCTCCCCACCGGAGCCGCAAGGCACCCTGTTGTGCAAAAGCCGGTGCCGTGCAAAAGCCAAGGCACCCCTGAATCATCAAGATTTGCAGGCGGCCAACGGAAAGAAGTTTGGGATCCCAGGATGGAATTGGGGTGATTAGCCAAGGCAGGATGGAGAATGCCCAAGGGTTCAAAAGTGTGTTTACTCTTGGTGGCTTCGGCCAGCTTTGTTTCTTCTGTTCATGCACAAGAGTGCCCTAGTCATTTGCGTGACATGTCGTTTTTCCAGACAGCTTGTTTTCTGAAGTCCGGGCAGCGGATGTGGGTTCTCGAACCTGGTTGAAGTCTGTGAGAATCCGAAAGAAATTGGGACTCTGTGCCTCCATTGCCATTGTTCATTTTTGGACCGGCCCAGAGTTCCTTCCAGGGAGTTCAAGTAGAGGCAGCGGATTACGATTGCTAGGCAAGGTGGGTTATGTTGGGTTTGCCACGGAGACTTGGTGAGGGACCATTGGAAGACGGCCTAGTGCATGAAATGATCCAACTTGTGGTGCCACCCTCCAGCTGACTATATGTATGTATATATCCAATATTCACCTCACACAGACGTCCCGGCCAAGGTGGATCCTACTGGTCGCGGTTGCTGCCCGGGCCCCCAGCGGGTGCAGGCCGCGTAGCAACGGGGACACGGTGAACTCGGAAGAAGCTTCTGAGGGTGTGCCCGGTGTTTTGGGGTGGTGGCACCATTGTCAGAGCTGGAGGTTGTTCCCCTTCAAGGCACTTTGGCTTGTTCGTTCAGAGCGAGCATTTCAATAGGCTGTTTGGGCAGTAAGACCTGCTCCAGGTAACAGTAGCTGTGAAGTAGGCGTGCTTTTTATCAGCTTGTTTGTGTGTTGGGAACGTTTTCGCAAAGACGCGGCTGGTAAGTGTGGGTTCATTCACCTCTGAGGTTGTCATCATCTTGATATTGTACTTCATGTTCGGCAGGCCAAAATCCGCGTGATAAGGGCATTGTGGAGCAAGAAAAACACATCCTGCATCATCTCTTCTGGGTAAGCCTATTGACAGTAAGTCTTGCTAATGGGCCTTATGTACCAAGCACGACTTGATCCTCTTGTCTAAGTATATAGGGCATGTGAGCCAGTTCACGCTCATTGGTATTGGACGCTTGAAGGTCATTTTTTGTAGGCTAACAGGCTTGATTTATACAGTTGTGAAACTGTAGTGTTTCAGGGGTCTAGGTTGGGGGGTTCGGCTCGCAACACTTCTGAGACAAGCCTTTCGTCTTTGCAGGATTGTTGGATGTTCTTGTCGCTCGAAAGGTGGCATTTAAGCCTCAATGTGGAAGGTTACATTAGGCTACAACACAGAAGACTAAGATCCACTTCCAAGTTACTTGGATCGAAATGAAGAAAAGGGAACCCGTAAGGAAGCGCGACACCGACAACTACCATCGCCCTTGTCCTGCAAGGGGCTCAAGTGACTCAAGTGAGAAGAAAGAGGACGAGAAGACGCAGATCATCTTTCGTTTTCTATGAGGACGGCGGATCCTTGCTCAGTGCTGGGCCGCCTTGGTTACGAAGGATTTCAGATTTCTACATATTTGCCGGGATGTCTCAAAGCAGTCAAGTGCATCAACAAAAATTTCAAAGGGCTAGATTGATGGGTCTGGGGTGTTTGTTGGGATTACTCACATGTGTGCTGGGTTCGCAAGAGGGTTTCAGAAGAGGCCCCTAGAGCGGACGCGAAGCCACAGTATGACTGGAAGGGGGAGTCCTTAAGGTGTCTGGGCCACTAAGAGAAGGTCACTTGCTGTTCAAGGTTGATGCACCCCTCAAAGGCTCCTTTGGTTTCATTTCAACATTTTCAACGACAACGACTAACTATGACTAACCCATCCCTTATTTAGCCGAGAGACAATAGTCAAGAGCAGACCGCATGTGTTTAAGTTCTTTTGTCCTTGTCAACTGCTTCTTCTGAAAAACTAAAGTTTGTCAAACCCCCAGCTGTGCCCAGAGCAAAAGGACCCTTCTTCAGGTCCCTTGTGTGTGTGTGGGTGACATCCCTTCCCGCGCATACTCTGCATACCGACTCCAAGAAACGTCGGCATGATTTCGGAAAGCCTCTTTCGACCAAGAGCGGGTGAGGGATGGCTGTTTACTGTTCCATTATAGAGGGCGAAAGCAGGGGGAGGTGACTTGCATTTAGCGTGAAGAGCTTGACACCGACACCATTGGGTCGAAGGGTCCTTGCTAAGTGGTCTGCTGTTTTAGTGTCTTCTGGATGGCTTGCATTGTAAAGTGACAGGGTTGTATCTTCTGACACTTAGTTTTGTTTTGAGCATGCAGCATCCCCTTAAACTCAGTGTGGGATTGTCTTACTATAAGCACCTCACACCCTTAAACCACGACGACGAGGGAACATAGACAAATGGCCTCCTCCCTCTGCAGATCCCTGGCTTCCAAAGGCCTCTCTTTTTCACAGCGCGTGAAGAGTCTCACCAGCCCAGTTGGGCCATCCCTTCGCTCGACTGACGAGTGTGTGGAAAAAACCATGAGCCGGAAGATTCAACCAGTGTCACGCGAGGTCGTGCCATTCCAACTTGCATGTTTGCGAAGGTCACAAAATCTGCCAAACTTGCTGCAGTGGCACAGCACAGCCTGCGCAAAGCATTTGAACACAGAGCAGTAGAGCAGCTGTTGTTTGTTCTTTGTCAGAGGGTCCTTGGATGTTCCTCTAGGATTCGAATCACGCATTGAACTCACACATGTCACAAGTTGGTTTTAGTCATCTGACTGAGTCAACCACGACTGTCCTACAGAAAGAGTCCCTGCCAATCATTTGGCGGAGCACTTTTGGCCCCTCGGCGAAGGTGGTGAAATACTGACTTTAGTTCTTCCTTACTTCCCAAATTATCACCAGTAGGACTACAAAAGACAAGGGCTAAATCTTCTCTCCAAAGAAACCTTTAATGTTTTTGATAGTGCGCACTTTTGGATGATTGCAAAGAGATGACACATATATGAAATGTTAACGATGCTTAGACAACGCATTGGCATCATTGACATCATCATTGTGTGAAATATATATATTTGCTATCTTTTGAGCATCGACAATTGAATTAATTTATGTTGCGTGTCTATTACTTTGTGCAAGGCATTTTTGGCTTTCAATAATGCTGAACATGTTATCTAAATGCTTTAGCATAGTTAGCAGTTGATTTGATATTTATCTAAATAGAAGGCTTGCAAAACGCTGTCACTCCACCTTATGCACAGATGAATGCCTTGTTCTCCTGGCTCCCTGCTGTTCAGGTGGGCAGATGTTAGCCCTTCCGCCCACTGCGCAGGCTGGGTCGGTTCGGTCGTTCTGCTCCTTCCCATCGAACGTAGCCCTGGAACCAACCCGGACATCACCTTAAATTTTGCTTTGCTGATTGCATGCAAGAATAGAGATATTAGTGCATGCTGAGTGATTGATGCTATCTAGGTAAAGTTCTACCAAACTGTTGTGGCACCCTCTTATGCACCTTCAGATGTCATTCTTGGAGAGAAATTACTTCTGAACAATTGTCAGTTTGAAGAATAGACTGAGGATCATCAATTTGCCAGACTACCCCAAAGCATTCAAAAAAGGCTGTGAGACAGTGAGACCTTCAGACATCCAGATCTTCTTTTGACACCTGGCCCATCTCTGCTAGCTATCGTTCACCGAGCTTGCCGAACTGAATGAAGATTTGATCTCCGCAACTTTCACACCGAGAAAAGAACAACCCCGAACAAGGAACAAAGCAAGACTGAACAAGGCTAACCCGTTTTGGGGTGCCGAGTCATAAACTCGCAACGACCAAGAGCCTGAAACTGAACCAATAAATGAGCATCTATCCCTCTCTCATTTTCCTCCAAGGCCGGGCTTGAGACCTTTGTGGGCACTAAGGTCTTGGTTTTTTCCCTGGTGATGTCTTTTGAGCCATGTCTTTAAATCACTTGCGCAGGGTGGGTCGAAGACCCTCGCCCTGCCCAATTGCTCCTTCGACAAGAGGCGGGGCTTAATCCGAGGATGGCTGAACTGTGTTGGGGATGGGACCAGTGAGAATGAGGGATGTGACACCAAGGCTGATTCTTTCCGACTTATAATATAGTTTTGGACCAGAACTGTTGCAAGGTTCTTTGGTCCTCTCGGCAGCACTTCAACTATATAATACCGTTATATACCCAACCGACTCAACCGACTGGTTGGGTTCGACCTGAGTGATGCAACTTGAACAGGGTGGTCTTATTTGATGTCCGACTGGGCTGTGCGATACCCATCCATTTGTTACTAGTAGCTTCTTGTTACTAGTAGGAATGGCCTCCACCCTAATAGCGATGGCCTCCACCTAGTAGCTTCTAGCTACTAGTAGCCTCTTGTTACTAGTACCTTACACCCTTTTTTTAAAGGGCTCATGGTGGGCGTCGGGATCAATTGCTTTTTGCAGTCATGTGATTGACGCCATCCTCAGGATGGGTAGAACACTGAACGCCTCAAATTGTTGCTTTTGTTTTCAATTTGGCCTCGTGTAGTTTCAAGGCAGAACCTGCGCCCTCTGTCCATCTGGTGTTGGGTCATCAAGTGTTCTCGAAAGGAGGAATTGGAAACATCAAGTCCCAAGATGCAGTATGCAAAGGTTCCGTACTGCATCTTGGGACTTTGAGGGCGATCCCATTTATTTCTCTTGGTGCAGCTTGGTGCGCCAGGGATGTGTCCTTCTCCCAGCGAGTGCCTGTGGAGGAAGCGAACCATGGGGCCGGGGAATCAGACACGACGGTCGCCTGGCGCCAAACGGCGAACGTCCGGGGTGTTTGAGCTGAGGTGATTTTGGTGCAGCAGTTCTTTGGGGCACCACATGTGCCAGGTGAGGAGGCCAGGTGAAGCAGGGATGAAGAACCGACCTTTTTGCAAATAATTTCTAGTTATATACCATGAGCAGACATGGCACGTCGCACCCTCAGATCGTGCGCTACGACGACTACGTGCGCAACCATGACTGGCGACGCATTGGGTGGCTGAACGAATTTGGCCCGCTGAGATGGGTGGGTGGTGTTGAAACTTGAAACCAAGTCTACATTTTTTTGGTCATGGGAGTGCATGCAATTTTATTCGCAATGGTGACCATTACAACTGCGATGTTGATTGGCAGTTGTTTACAAATCTTAATGGATGTGCACTTTTAACCATGACTTCGTTTTGTGCGTCTCAAGCTTAGTGGATGTTTTCGTGGGGTGCTGTCGCTGAAGGGCTGACTGCCCTTGCATCCTTCAGCTCCTCTCTTGGCTGTCCTGCTCATTGCCATCCCTCCTTGGCCTTGCCTCTGGTCACAGGGTTGAGCCTTGGATTTGTTTTGGGCCTTGGATTCGGGCTTTGGTTGGCTCTTTTCCTGTTCAGAGGACCAGGAGCTCTTCCTATTCCTCCAGTGGCTGTCAATCCCTCTGGTGCCCCTGGAATCTCCACACCGTCCTCCACCAAAGTCCAACCCCTCACACCTTGCAGAGAAACTGACCTGCTCGGAGATGCTGGCCTCTGAGGTGAAGTATCCTGAGTGGATTGCCTCTCAACTGCAACTGTGAGATCACGGAGTGCCCGGGTCAAAGCTTGCAGGTCCACTTGCAAAGAGGAAGAAGCAGGCTCACTGATTAAGTTTGAAAGTGGCCCTCCGGACACTCCGCTCTTCTGCATTGAGGCCGCTCGTCGTCACTTGTCATCTTCCAAGGCACACTTTGAGGACCGTGCTCGTGAGGCCTACAAGGCCGGATTCTGGGCCCGAGCGTTTTGGGCGTGCCATTCAGAAGGGGTCAGCCAGTATAAGCCTGGACTCCAAGCTACTCACTGGGTATTGCGCAAAGGTGACGGATTTGACCTTCTCAGGGTGACCTCTCAACGAGATTGTGATCGCCTGGTTCGGGACTTTGAGGACATCGTCTTTGTTGAGAAGATCCCCACCTTGACGGAGCTGCATATTTTCTGTGCCGGTGCAACCGTTCCTGTGCCACCTCTGTGGCGATGGAGCGGAGGGTTTTGAGGAGCGCAGCCGAGAATTCAGATCCTTCATTGTTGATCCTCAATGTTCCAGCTGAGATATCTACCAGTGGAGGTGATTTGCAAGTGTTTGCATGCCCAGTTGATTTGCGGAGAGGAGGAATGCTTTTGGTCATACCTGTTGGAGTTATTCGTGATGATATTCTGGCAGGTGGGGCTATGGCAGGAGAGGATGATCTGTTTGGCCCATCTCGAGTCTTTGAGGTGGACATGACGGATGAGGACGAGAGCGGTGCCATCTTTTTGGCTGGCTTTCAGAGTGAGGTTTTGGTATTGGACACTACAGACGCTGTCTTAGACTATTTGAGGGAGTACGATCCCGTGACAGACTCCTTGGAGGCTATTACTCCCTTTTCAGATGGTCTTGCGACAGCTCTTCCTTCCATGCCGGATCTTTTGGCTCTGGCAAAGACATGGGCTCGTGAGGAGACCGTTGCTCGGATCCATTTTTACAGTGCTCGAGAGGAGCCGTTGGGAAAGACTGCGCCTGCCAAGAAAGCAGCTGCAAAACGAGTCACGAACGCCACCCTTGCAGAGCAGGTGGCCTCCCTTTCAGCTCAAGTGGCCTTGCTGACGGCCAAGCAAGACCAGTCAGCCTCAGCAGAGATTCCAAAGCTTCCAGGGGCCCTGGGGTGCCTCCAGACTCCGGCCAGGCTCACCCCGGCAAAGGCCCTGCAGATGGTTGGGCCCCCCCCGTGTGAGAGCCAGCCCAGGGCCGGAGGTCCAGACGAGCCCCTAGACCCGCTTCGAGCCCCGAAGGACCCTACAGAGATTGCTCTCAGCCAGCAGTCTGCCGCTTTGACGGCCCTGGTGACGCATTTGATTCAAGGGAACGATCCATTCGGTCTCGACACGTCAACTTCCGGGGCTACCTCGAGTTCCACAAAAGGCACATTGCGAAGAGAGCGGCTCCAGCAAGATTTGGCGGCCCGACAGTCTCAGTTCTTCATGATGGTGCAACAACAGATTTTCAAGAAGCTCAATCCTTCCAGTGTTCTGCCCAAAACAGAAGAAGAACTGCAAATGAAGGGAGCTCCCTTCTGAGATATCTGGAGCGGTATGGGGGCTACCGGGGGCAAAAGGAAGCAGGCCTGGCTATGTGGATCTTTGCCCATGCAATGGATGCAGCAGCTTCCGGCGACTTCATGGCTACAAAAGAGTATTTGGCTCTTGGTGTGATGGCTCTGGAACAGTCTGTTTTCGATGCCGGCGATTGGAGCCTAGCCTATGTTCTGGCCCTGATCGAAGACCCTCCTCATGCACTGTTTCAGGAGAAGATGTCATCCATTACAGCAGCAGGGCGCCCGTTCTCCTCGTTGGTACCTCCAGCTCTAGCGTCCATCAATCTGGCCTATCTGAAGGAGATCGACTTGCTTCAATCCAGGAGGGCGGACACCCGAGCCAAAAAGACGCAGGGGAAAGCAGAGGAAGACGGCAGCTCGGCTTCCCCAAAAAGGAAGCCAAAGTTCCCCAAGAAGCCCAAGGCCCTCACCGAGGGCTGATCATGCACCACTTACAGCGCGAGCCTGAATTCGAAGATGAGTACAATGGTGGTCATCGGGATGTGCATCCTGACTCTGGGAGGGACCTGGGCCACTTTGATCAGCCTAGGCCTCCCCGCTCCCCATTGCCTGGGGGTGACCGAGGCGGGGTGGTAACACCTAACTAAAGTCACCCTGAGGCCGGGTTGAGCCAGTCAAGCTTTGTGGAGACCAGGAAAGCCAATTTCCCAATGTGGTGTTCCATCTTGGTTAAGCTGGTCTTCTTTCACCATCCATTTTTGAGTTCTTCTATCCGTATTTCTAAGCAGCATGTGTGCAGGTTGCCTAGAACTCCGTCTTTGTTCCCTGTGCCTATTCCTGCTGGGGGAGTTTCAGCAGGATGCCCACTTCGACTTCACACGCTCAGTCTAAACGCTCCAGTTTGGATAGAGCAGTGCATACCCTTTGCATGGCCTTGAATTTTTGGCATTGCGGAGGTGCCTTTGTGAAGTTGGACAGTTTGTGGAGGGAGCCGAACCGACAGCATCTTCAGCTGTATTCCAGAGTACGCTCCTTTATCAAGACGGATGGCCTACTTCAAGTGTTTGATGCATTGAAAGTTGGTCGTAGGAATCCAGAGCTTTTTGCACGTTTGGGGGAGTTGACAGCTTTGCTGACAAGGCTGGGATGTTCATCTTCGCCATATGATAGAGTTTTTGCTGGAGTAGAAGTCGTTCCAGACAATACAATTTTTCCTGAATTGGAGCCTTATCGTGACCTAGATCCTCAACGTTTGCGCCTTGCAGGAACAGGACATTGGGATGTCACAGACTTTGTTGGCGATTCTCTGGTAATGGCATACCGTGAGCCAGCTTCAATTTTGTGGCCCCGGGTGCCTGATGCCTGGGAATATCCCCGAATCCGAGATTCTGCAGAAACGATTGCTGAGTTGGCAAAGCTGTGGGACCAGCAAGGTCTTTTGCTGTTGCACCGTGACGGTGTCGAGGAGAGGCAAGATTTTGAATATGTTCGCATCTTCAACTGCTACAAGTCAGTCTATAGGGACAGACAAATTGGAGATCGTCGTGGCCGCAATGCTATCGAATGCAAGCTGCAAGGACCTTCTTCAGATCTGCCCTCGGCAGTTGATGTCTGTGATCTATATATCAATGTCAAGACCCATCGCCTTTTTCTTTCGATCACTGACAGACGGGATTTTTACCATCAGCTTTGGGCAACAAGGTCAAGAGCAGTCAGCAATACTTTAGGACCTGGTCTTCCGGTTGAGCTGGTTTCCGAGACTCGAGCCTACCAGCAGTACCCCCTGCGCCAGACCAAATCGAGGCGGCCTAGAATTCATCAGGGGGACCACCTTGAGAGGATTGCTGCAGGAGAGGATGGACTTTTTAGGACTCAGCCAGGTCCTGATGCCTCTGCACAACCGGGTATTGCTTGGGCCGCCTTTCAGAGTGTTTTACACGGGGATCATGGAGGCGTTGAGATTGCCACTAGCGCCCATACAGGCCTCTTACAGCACTTTGGACTGTTGAGCCCGGACACCATGATGCGAGCAAGTCGTCCCACCTACAGCACCTCTGTCAATGAGGGATTGGTGATTGATGACTATTTCTGCATTTCCATAGACAAGAAGGAGGTTTCCAGCTCAGAATCCCAGGCCTACAAGGCCTATCAGAGTGCTGCGCGTGCCTACAATGAGTACGACATCCTGGGCTCCCCAGAGAAGGACATTGTCGCTTGTGAGTCTGGGAAGGTCATTGGAGCTTTTCGTGAACGGCAGTGAGCTGGCCATGAAGCATGGGGTGTGCACAGTTGCCTCTCCCCCAGAGAAGAGGTTGAGTTTGTCGTTGCTGATGTTGCAGCTATGCGCTCTGCCCTATGGTGTCTCTTCACAGGTGCATCCTTGGGGCGTGGGTTTCTATGCTTTTGTACCGGAGGCCTATGATGAACCTTTTGAATGAGTCCTTTTCCTTTGTTAGCAAGTATGAGGACTGGCCGGAGTCGGCCACCATCCCTCTTGCTTGAAGCGTTGCTGGAGAGTTGACCCTTGTTGCGGTGCTAGCACCTATGATGTTGTCAGACATTGCTGTGCCCTATGAGGAGGTTCTCTATGCTTCGGACGCTTCAGAGACTCGAGGAGCTATTTGCAGTACAGAGGTTGGAGCAGATGTGATACAAATGCTCTGCAAGGTCTGTAAGACAAAGGGTGCCTATACCAGGTTGCAGTCTGAATGGTCCTTGCTGATGAAGAAGGTCTTCAAGGAAGATGTTTGTTTTGAGGAGGAAGCCGTGCCTACATCTGTTGCGCGCCCTATTGCTTTTTCCTTTGATTTTATCGAAGTTTTTGCAGGCGCATCCAGAGTGACGGCTGAGCTTTCTGCTTTGGGCATTGTATGTGGACCACCTCTGGACATTTCAATTTCACCAGAGTACGACCTCAAACAGACTTTTGTTTTGGAGTGGCTATACCATTTGTTGGAGGCTGGCCATTTGCGAGGTTTGATGCTTGAACCACCGTGCACTACGTTCTCGATAATGCGGAGACCGCCCTTGAGAGATGCTGCTCATCCTTTTGGTTTTGACCCCAGTGAAGAAAAGACAAGAGATGGCAATATCCTCTCACAACGAGGGCTCCAGCTGATGTGGAAGGCGGGAGTGCATGGTGCAGCGGCTTTGTTTGAGAAACCTTTCACTGCCAAGACGAAGCATCTCCCCTCATACCAGGCGGTGCGCAATCTGCCTGGCGCCATGGAGATAAGAGCGGACTCCTGTCAATTCGGCTCTCCACATCAGAAGTCTTTTTCCTTCTTGGGGATAAACCTCGAGCTTCAGCTGTTGCAGCGGCGCTGTCAAGGGAAGTGCAAGCATGTACCAGTACAAGGTGTGCACACAAAGGCCTCGGCAATCTACACCCATGTGCTGGCTCAGACTTTAGCACAGGTCTTCTATAAAGCCATCGCAAAGGCAAAACTCCAGGAGGCTGATGATTTTCTGGATACATACGGATTGGAAAATCAGCTGGTGAATGAGTTGATGGTGAGCAGCAAGTGGCAAGTTGAACGCAGCTGGAAATTCAAGCGGCCTTCTCACATCAATCTTCTTGAAATGAAGGCTGTGGAGAGGCTTGTTGAGAAGAGAGCAAAAGAAGGGCCCTCCCGTTTTGCGTGCATCGTCGACTCCAACGTGACCAGGTGTGCCCTTGGGAAGGGGCGATCATCCTCCAAGGCTCTCTCATCGGTGATTAGACGCATTGCATGCACAGCTGTGGCTTTTGCTCAATACATGGTGAACCCTTTCTGCCCGACCCGTCTGAATTGTGCTGATGATCCCACCAGAGATACTCCTCTTCGTGGACCCGTGCGGGGTTGTGATTGGAGGAGCTTTTCTCGGAGGGAGCTTTGGGCGATGGCTTCAATCAGGACAACAAAGAAGTGGGCTTCGAATTGGGTTCGACTGACGTTTTTGCTGGTGGGGCCTGTGTTGACTCAGTTTGCAGATCGCTCAGTGTATCGATGGTCGTTGCTGGCTGATTCAGACAGAAGCACAGTGGATTCAGCGTCGTCTAAAGCTTCCTTGAGCAATGATTTCTCCAGCTTTGATTTTGACCAGACGCTTGGCTTTCCAGGTGAAGGGCCCTCAATCTCAGCTCAACGTCCACCTTCGGCTTCGTCATTTGTGGGTTTTTCCCGCTCTCTCTCTCTCTCTCTCGCTCGATGCCTGGCATTCATCTCACCCGTTCCTCTTCAGGCTTGTTTAGCCTTTGCTGGTGCTCCTCCGCTGTCTGCTCCTCTTCCCCGGGGTGCTTTGGGTGCTTTAGTGATTTTCCACGGGTGCGTAAGCGCCGGAGCAATGGAACCAGTCACTGCAGCCGATGTTGCGCGAGCAACTGCAAGGGCTACAAGGCCTGAGTTACCGGAAGGCAGACCGACCCTAGAGAGGACTAACAAACTGAGAGAAAGATATTGGCATCAATTTGTTTTGTGGCTTGCTGCTGAAAACATTGCTTTTGAGAGCTTGTTAGCTGAGCATACCCGTTACATAGATGAAATCAATGCAGTGCTCACAGCTTTCGGGAGAGCCCTTTATCGGGCAGGCCGCCCCTACAATCAATATTCTGAAACGATAAACTGCCTGACTTCACGTAAACCTGGTTTACGCCGGTGGATGCAGGGTAGTTGGGACCTTGCGTTCCAATGGATGTCTGCTGAGCCGACGGCTCACCATGTTTCTATGCCATGGCAAGTTCTTTCGGCAATGACTACGGTTTGTTTGATGTGGGGCTGGCTGCCTCTAGCAGGGGCTCTCTGTTTGATGTGGGGCGCTCTTTTGTGCCCTGGTGAGTTCTTGAACGCCTACAGGGTTGACCTCCTGCTTCCAAGAGACGTGGAACACACCATTTGTTTTGGACTGCTTGCAATAAAAGAACCGAAGACCCGACAGACTGGGGCCCGCCATCAGGCGGGGAAGTTGGACGTTCCGGACCTGCTAGCTGTGGTCGATCTTGCTTTTGGTCGGTTGCCAAGCAGTTCAAAGTTATGGATGTGGTCTGGTCAGACCTTAAGGAACCGCTTCTCCTCAGTTCTTGCAGCGCTCCGCCTTCCTACAGAACGAAAGCACTGCCTTAAGCCTTTGGACCCAGGTTCACTGCGAGCTGGAGGTGCCACATGGCACCTCCAGGTGTCAGAGGACGGTGAATACTGTAGAAGAAAAGGTCGCTGGCTTTCGCAAAAGGTCATGGAGGTGTACGTGCAAGAGACGACAGCATTACTCTACTTGAAGCACGTCTCGCCTGATGCGAGAGAACTGGTTCTTGCTTTAGCGCAGCTTTTTCCTCAAGTTGTCAACCTTTGCAGCCAGTACGCTTCTTTGAGTTTGCCACCAAGTACGTGGCATATTCTCCTACAGCACGAAACGCTTGGACAAGGTGGGAAGGTGGGCATGTTGCTGGCGTGTGAAATGTACCACCAGCCTGTGAACCACCATGAGGATAGAAGAAAGAAGTGCGCATGGAAACCATGACTTCGTTTTGCGCGTCTCAAGCTTCCCAAGTCCCTCCCGCCCTACGTGCTGTAGTCGAGGGCATGTTGCTGGCGTGTGAAATGCACCACCAGCCTGTGAACCACCATGAGGATAGAAGAAAGAAGTGCGCATGGAGAGGGAGTGGTTATATAACCATCCACTGCTTTTCCTCCAACTTGTGGGCCTTTCTACAAGTCACTCACCAGTGGGCCCTTTCTAATTCTACATTTGTTGACCGTCGCTACAAAGGAAATCGCTACAAAGTATATACGATCATGCGTAGAGTGGCGGGAGGGCAGTTTCTTTGAATAAAGCCGTCCATACCAAACAAAAGTGAAGACAGACACGAACCAACGATTAGTTGCTGCAGTTTGTTCAGCTTGGCCGGGATTTTCTGCCAGAACTGGGTGGGGTTCTCCGAACATTTTTTTGCCCAAGCAATGTAAACATGTAAATGGACATGTACCATAAGATCGACACCGTGGATCACTTACTATTTGGAAGGGATGCACCACCAAAGTTTCTTGGAAGACCCCTGAAAACCTTCCATCCGATTCCTCTTCAGACCCCTGCTTGCCGGTGGTGACACTCCAAGTGCCATGCTCCAGCCCGACTGATGTGCCACTCCGCCGTCGTCGCCGAGGCCCATCCTCTACACCCAAGAAGAGTTGACGGCCCGGGCGCAGGCTGCGACACCCTGGAACAACTTTAAGCTGAGCAGCTAATCGATCAGCGAATCCTTGGATCAAATGGGATGTGTCACCAACACGACAATTTGGGAAGATTGGCCGGTGGGACTGCTGGGCCTCAAATGACGCACCGTTGCACTTCATGCAGATTAGGTGGGAACTCTGGTTCCAAGATATAGTGGTGTGCGGTATTATAGAAGATATGACCACTACTGAAAGTAGGCGATCTTCTATTTGAACAGGGCCGCAGCAAATATATTGTATATGAAGCGCCTTCAAGATTTTGCGATTGCGCTGCATAGATATGCGGTCATGCTCCAACCTGGCAAATGATAGGAAACTCAACAAAAAAGATTCGTTTTAACACTGTTCTAAAACATTGGAATACCATAGGGGACTCACAAATCCGATGATGCAACAGCCGCATATAAAAGAATTGACCGTGCCACATTTATAGTTAAATCTGTCGGTGTGTGCCATCCTCAAGTGTTAATGGACATAGCCATGGATTCAACCATGTACAGTATCTAGGTAGTAGCTATGAGTCGAGGCACAAAGGTGGTAACTAACTAGGATGAGCATCCACAAGTTAGAAAATGGATATTCAAGGCGAGCTCATCCACCAAAACAAGGTGTGACCAGTTTCATCTAAGAGGAAGATCACTGCAAGTTTCAAAGGCGTCCAGTAAACTCTGACATGTTTGAGATCCCGATGTTTGGGATCCCTCCAGGGTTTTCAATCTACTTCCTCACAGAGAGAGTGCATCATGATGTGCCGCGCATGACACCATACCCCAAAGTTTACATCGAATTTCCCTACAGGGCCTCACATCTGAGCAACACGCATTTCTAAATTTGCAGCCTTTGTTACTAGTAGCTTCTTGTTACTAGCAGTATGGCCAGGAGCTCGTAGCTTCTTGCTCCTAGCAGCGATGCCCTTTGTTTTTCGTTATTAGTAGCTTCTTGTTACTAGTAGCTATTTGCTCCTAGTAGTAATGCCCTTGTTACTAGTAGCGATGCCCTTTGCTCCTAGTAGCTTCTTGTTACTTGTTACTAGGATTTGACCTCGTTTGACCCAGTTTCTCCAGGCCCTCCAGCAAGAGGCCGAAAAACTTGGTGGGTGAGGGAAGCCCAGCCTGCGTTTGAGCCCGCCTGCATTTGAGAGAACGAGTGAAAAGGTCCACCCAAACGATCATGGTGTGTACGTTATACTACATCAAACACCATGAGACGTGAATAATTCCGACCTCACTTCACTAAGGGGCTATGATGGGCTAGGTTTCTTTGAGATACTCGGTTGCTATAGGTTACTAGGTCAATGTGTTTGAAGCAACCATTTCAAGTCGTTTTGCGACAGAGATTTACTCTACACACACGCATATTATCATATATTATCCTATCTTCTTGGCACCCAACAGTTTGCCACTCATGTCAAACTCATGTGAAACTCAGCCTTGATACAATCCTGGATAGAGCATCATATCACAGTCTTCATCACCAACACTGAGTGGTATCTGTATTATGCAACTGTCATGTCCATGTCCTCAGTTTGCCTGGTATGTGTCTCGAACAATGTGGGTCGTTCAGAATGGCCGTCAGGTACCGCCGGGCTCCTGCCTTGTGGGATGTGGGGCCCAAGGTGCTGGCCACTCGGAGAGTCGGGGAATTCATCGGGTGAAAGCATCGATCTCAGAAGATTCGTGCCAATCCCACAAGCGATTCTTGGCCAATCTCTCCACAAACCACCCCTTCACCACTTTGGGGTTTGAACCAAGAGTTTTGAGGGTTGCAAGTGACACATGAGAAATTGTGATCCACTGGGCAACGTGCTGCGAATGTGGATAGATGTACCGTCCACAGAAATGGATTTCGACGACGCAACCCGTGCGAAAACACTAAGACTATCACCGGAGGACCGAACTGAAGTAGACCGTATACAGTATACTCAGTAAACGAATATCAGTGAGTATATACGGTCTTTCGGACATATATACGGTATATACTGAGGTATGTATACTCAGTAGACCGTATATACTGAAGTACCAGCGAGTCAGGAAGATCTTCCAGACAACGAGGTGTCTGACACCGTGCGGTGGGCGCCGTCAGGCCTCCAAGTTCAAGATGCGGAACCCGCCCAGCTCCTGTGGGGTGGAGGAGCTGGTTCCAGGGTGGGCCTTCAATTCCTCAAACTTTTCAGGTTGATGTATGTTGTCCTTCCAAGCTTTTTCCCCAGATAGCTGGAAGCTATAGGGGTTCTTACTTCTCAATGGATGGGATCATGATTGCGGAAATTGGCTGCCGCTGCCGCTGCCGCCTTGTCTCCCAAGTTTGTCTCCCTTCATGATAC
>CAXAMN010006236.1:84020-153565 GCA_963970005.1 Durusdinium trenchii
TGGCCTTACTACTAGGAGCAAGGACGCTACTAGGGGCTCCTGGCCTTGCTACTAGAAACAAGAAGTTACTAGTAGAAATCCTTCGTCCTTTGCGTCCGGTCTCCACCCGGTGAACTCCGAGGAGCCGGCCCGCTTCAGGGAAGGTGGAGCTGAAGGAGGAGCCGGCCGAGCTTCAGGGGCAGCGAGCTTTGGGCCACCGGGCGAACCCCAAATCACCCAAATCAGGGGGAGAGATGGGACACGTGGTGACCCATGTTGCGAACCTTCCGAAGCGATGTCCGGTGTCGTGCTCCATCAGACGAGACCCTTTTTGCTTGAGGTTTGGGGTCGTTTTGGCCATGGGCTATGACTAACTCATACACCGGGAAGACCATCTAGATGGGTCAAATCCATGTGCTGCTCGGTCCGGTGAAAAATACCTCGCCTCATACTCACAAGCTCAGACAAGCTCAGACTAGATCTAGTTTGGCATTTGTTTCAGTCATGTTAGAGTAGTGGAGGACCATGCCCCATCCCATATGGGATAAGATATATAATATATATATTCACCCCCCAATAAATCCCACAAGGGTAAGCGTGTGGCATGGTCCTCCACTACTCTTACACCTTCCACCATCTGGGGATCACTTCGCTTCACTGAGCTGCGAGGAGGCTCTTCGTAGCCGGGGCCCACAGAGGAGGTCGCACTGACTCCACACTGAACCGCCCCGTGCTGACAACGTTCTGAGAGGCTACTGCTGGTCGACTGCTCAAATGTGGGGCTCCCATGTCCACAGTGAAAGATCGACTTGCAACAACTTGTTTAAGCAATCTACTGGGGACGCTACTAGGGGCTCCTGGCATCGCTACTAGGAGTAGGGGCTCCTGGCCTTGCTACTACGGACGCTACTAGGGGCTCCTGGCATCGTTACTAGGAGCATGGACGCTACTAGGGGCTCCTGGCCTGGCTACTAGGAGCAAGGGCGCTACTAGGGGCTCCTGGCATCGTTACTAGGAGCATGGACGCTACTAGGGGCTCCTGGCCTGGCTACTAGGAGCAAGGGCGCTACTAGGGGCTCCTGGCATCGCTACTAGGAGCATGGACGCTACTAGGGGCTCCTGGCCTTACTACTAGGAGCAAGGACGCTACTAGGGGCTCCCGGCCTTACTACGCTACTAGGAGCAAAGGGTTGGCATACAAATTCAGTGCTTTGATTGACCCGCAGGCTCCACGTCTGTGGCATTCACCTTCTTTTCTGCCTTAAATATGTTCCAGAATACACGTGTGTCTCAACAAAGCAGTCCTCAATTGGCCAGAAACCAGTGTTTGGACTTGGGGATGTTTGTTTGACTCCTGCCAGATGTATGTGGCTCTGAATGTTTAGAGAACAAGTGCCAACCAGGGGTAGTAATGCTGTTATTGCCCCATGGTGTCGGTTTTCTTCGAAAGTTTACGCTTGAATGTCATGAACATGGCGACTTATTGCATCGCATTGAATCTGAATAGGGTTTGTCAAGGTTTGTCATTGCCTGGTGCCAAGCTCTTTCCAAACGGGCGACCTCAATGGGTGGCACCGTTCTCAGGTCGCCCGACCACGGGTCGCCCACCCACCGGGGGCTAGGGCCCCAGGAGGGGGGGGGCGCCAGGTGCTCACTCGAACTTGGACACGCTCTTCATAGATTCATGGGATTTAAATGGATTTAAAGGCTTCGAGGTGTTGACTTTGCCACGGTTATAAATGTCGCAGCGCGAGGAGTCAGATCGAGAAGCTGAAAATGAAAGAGAACAAGCCCTGGCAACGGGTAGCTGCGATGTCCACCATGAAACAGAAGGGATGATCCGTGGCAGTCTACTCACGTCCACCCTGAAGAACTAGTTCCCCAGCATTCTTTGAGAGTTTGATGTCTCTTGAATGTTTACTAGGAGCAAAGGGTATCGCTACTAGGAGCAAGGACGCTACTAGGGGCTCCTGGCATCGCTACTAGGAGCATTCTTGCTCTAGTAACAAGAAGCTACTAGGGGCCCCTGGCAAACGCATGCAAATCTGCCTTGTACGACTCGCTCCCAACCTGAGGAGAGGCAGAGCTGGATGACCTCTGGGTGCGCCTGGGGGAATTCCACAGCGGGAAGCCACCACCTGTGGTGAAGCTACTTGAAACAGTCCAGATTCGTAGCACAGGGAGGTAGACATGCCTGATTTGGGAGGGTTATCTGGACCAATCAGAGCCAACAGTTGCAAGTCAGTTGAGACTCACTTGCATTATCTTGCCTTCTGAAGAAATAAATCTGGTGCCAAGCCGTTTCCCCAAGCAGCTAGTTCCTGAGGGCCCTGGAGTGGAAGCTCGACATGATTCTACCGAGTTCGGTAGCTGACCCCAGAGACTGAGAAGAAGCCACACGTGTTGATAGCAGCTTTCCTCTCTGGAAATTTTGGAGAATGACAGGATATGCCTGGGAAGATAGGGCTCCCCAATAGCGGCCATCCCTCTCATGCTGCGAAGCAGAAAACTCGTTCTTTGTGTGGCTAAGCAAAAGATGCAAAACAAGCGAACAGCAAAAAGGGTCAACCAAGAGTTCCAAAAGCAGCGCATTGCAGGCACTGCAAATGCGATTTTCAATGATTTTCATCTGTGCTCATTGATGGCTGCGGTGCAAATCAAGCGAACCAAGACATGCGTCCAACCACAACCACAACCGAAACTCACATGAACAGCAAATCCATCACACTTTGGTTGCCAGGATTCCCTCTCGATCTTCTCCTTGAGGGACCACGTGAGCAACCTGCTTCAGCAGTAGCCCGGCCGGCTGGATGGGGGGCTCCATGGATTTTCCGACTTTTAGCACATGTGGATTGGGGAGTCCATTGCATTACACCTCCCATCATCACCTCCAACCACTTTAGCCTGATATGCTGCCCTGCTTTCTGGGCTATTGCCTGGTGACACGGTTAACCGATATGATCAGATGTGATGTGAATCTTTCTCTTCATCCGGAAATTGATGCAGGAATCCCCAGTCAAGGGATGTTGCCCGCAAGCCGACAAGGATGGACAAGTCGGCTTTGTCCCTGGGCTTGTCAGATTTTGTCTATGTATATGATTTAAATAGGTATAGGCAATCTGATAAACTGGCTTGTATGTGACGACTACAGTTGGGGTTCAGCCCTATGACCATACCACAGAGTCCAATGTCGGAACCCAAAGTCCTCGGAAAGAGCCCCCCTAGAACCTCCCATGTCAATCTACCACGAAATCGAAACTTCTGATCACCAGAAGTACTTGCTCCACCACAAAAACCTGAAGATCCATCCAAGACCACAATAGTGAGGAAGAGTTCGTGTTCCTTCCATCACGCTGAGGCCTTTGCCCACGCGTGGTGAAGGCATCAAGGATTATGCCAGCCAGAGCAGTGTTGGGCCTTTGCCTGTGCGCCGGGGGAATTTTCGCGGCGGCTGATGCGACTGACTGGAGTTGTTCCGGGGTTTTGCATGTTTTTTCCATGAGCAATCAACGGCAAACAGGACCAGTTCTTCTATTGCCGTGCCAGAAGGGCGAGCTTTGTTGTGAAGAGCCCCAAGAGCTCAGGGATTCTTGTGGGTGCAAATGTCAGTTTCATTTTGGAATGACACGAATAGAGCTTCTACCTTGCTTTCTTGTGCACACAATTCGTGGCATTGAATCCTATCTGGGAGATGCCCGTTTTCGCTACCACATACCAGACACACCTCCAACTTCTGCTAGCGGAGGTTCTTCTCACGAAGACTGACCAGACTCGGCTGAGCACACAGGGCAGGCTTTCCTTGCATGCCATTCTATGATCTTCCTGCAGGTTCAGCCAGGATTGGTACTCAAACAATCTGCACGAGGTCCTGCTGTCCATAATTACCTAGAAGTTGAGAGGGTGCCGGGTGCCCAAGAGAAACTCTAGACTTGTGCATCAAATAGATCGACCCCTCCAAAACCTAGTCCGCAGCTGCCCAATTCTTTTATTGTCAATTCCTTGTCGGCATGAACCAGCCTGTCGGATGGTGTGCTGACATCTAAGCAGAAAGTACTTGGAAGAGAAATGGGAGCAGAAACCATTGGGTTTCTGCTCAACCCATTAAAATGAATGCGATGTATTTGTTTGCCGGCCTGCTCCGCCGCTGCTTATCTCCGGTTCAAGCGTTTATTGAGTTTAGTGGCTATGCTTGGGCCCGACATAGAAGGTGGTGGTTCGACATTAAATTATGCCCCTAACTAACCTAGCCCCACGCTCAATCTCTGATGTGGGCTTTGCACACAGCATGTTCAAGCCCTGATTCCAACCAAAGGTCTTTTGGGTGGCACTAACTTCTAAGAAAGCGAGAGATCCCTTGATTCCGGCACAGACACTTCTCAGGGACCTAAGGTCTTCCAGAAGCAACGGACTAAGCAAATGAGATGACCGGACTTGGACAGTAGCCTGAATCCCCAGACCGCTGGATCACCCCACAGGACGGTTTGGATTTGTAACCCTTTAGGATTTGGGTCCCTTTGCAGTCCCCAGTGGCAGGGAGCCGTTTAGAGGTGAGGCCAGAATAGCTTGGTGCTCCCCCAGTGGAAGTGAAAGCCTCTCGAATCATCACGTTGGCAGACTGGCTTGAATTCATAACCTCCATTTCCACAGCTGACTGAGAACCACCTGCTGCAACAGAATCTAACAACATTTTGGTGCTTTTTTCCCGATTAAACTTTAGACTGTTCCGTTCCAGTATGCACACAAAGATGTACCGCCACTGTAGCATTGCTTTGGAGCCCGTGATCAGATTCGCACTCCGCTGGAACGGCGGTACCACCGTTTTTTCCATGGTCCATTTAGTCTTGGAACGACCGCGGGAGTCTGTTCTGCCGGTGCTCATTCAACATTGTGTCAGTTGGCCGCATGTGAGATGAACTACCACCATTGGTGGTTTTAAAGATCCGTGCCTCGTAGTTTACATCAACCATTGAGAACAACATTTATTTGCCACATTTCGGTTTGCCGGTCGCAGGCAGGAGTGCTTCGCCGATTGATGTAAACCTGACCGTCCTGACCATTGTTGAAGTAGCAATTTTGCACTCTGCCACAGCCAGACAAGAGTTTGGGGCCCATCACTTTTGCGCCGCATTTATAACATGTTTCTCAACAGAACAGGCTCAGGATGGCATGATGTGAGCAAGCCATGTTTCATCAAGACTTCAAATTGCATGTCCAAAACACACGTGAAGTGCGGGATGTGATTTGGAGAGGCTCTTGGAACAGGCCGCTCTGCAGGCTACTCCCCTGAAACCACAGGTATGGACACTGGACACTGGAACCCAAAACGATCTTTTTCCGAGAACTTTGGCGTCCCAAGAGGAACCCTGTTTGCGTTTGGTGTGTGACGTCCAACTGCTTTTGCACAATTCCCCAATCCTTTTCAGGTTAGCTCTTCACGGGATGAGAAGAAGACGAAGAAGGAATTCAGGCACATTCGACCCCAGCCGGTCGGCTTATTTCGCAGACGTTGAACGGTGCAGATTTCTGTTGGGGGGAACTAAAATCACATAAAAATGATCAGTGTTGGGGACTCTTGCTACAGCAATTCATATTTTGAGAGGGAGGTCTTAGACGCACATTTCACGACCATGCAAAACATACATGGCCATAGGAGCCACAAGATCTGGAGAATGCCCACAAGCCTATGGCCTGGCCAATATATGATAGTGACCAGTAGTTGCGAGAATTAGCATAGGCTCGATCTTGGGGCAGTATCCGCTGTTGGGACAGCTCATATCATATAGAATCTATCCCGCCATCTACATATATGAGTCAATAATAATTATACTGTACATATATGTATTATTGTATACATGTATCTCTCTCTCTCTATATATATATATTATATCAATGTTATTACTATTATTACCATCATTAGTATTATTAATAAGATATGGGTGGGAGCGTGACCTCCAGAGGCTCAAGGCTTTGACTTTAAAACTTTAAGGTCAAACAACGAAGGAGGAATAGGCTGAGAATATATTTTTGAAGGCACCGGCTGGTTCTTGCCGGGCCACAAGCTACCCATAGCCAGCTGAGATGCTTCGGGATAGCAGATGGACCTTCTCGTTGCTTCGCCCACACTTTGGAGGGCTCCAATCTGTTAATGTATTTGAGATGTCTCAATGTCTCGAGTTCATGTGGTCAGTCGCATCCTCAATCTTTTGGGCCTCCGAAGGAGCAGCGATCCACTCGAGGAACTTTTCCTTCCCTTGAGTCACTTGAATCCTTGGGAGGCGGTCTTTTGACTTCTTCCCTTGAGTGCAACCAGGTAGCACCAATTTAACCCAACCACCTGGAGAAAGACCCACTCAATCCCTTTGACCTAGATTTGCCAGGAAAAGCAGCTTTTGGAGCATTGCCTTTCCCATCTATTACGTACTACTCAGCTTCACCTGCAATGTGCTCTTCCTGGTGGGCTCCTTCCTGTTCTTGCCCATCAAAAGCCAGGAGGTGAGTCAAACATGCCGCTGCACCAGCTGGTGCTGGGATTGAGGGTGGCACCCGCCTCGGGAGCAACAACCGGCTAAAATCACGGTCCAGTGCAACCGGTTCTTGGAAGCGGCTCTCAGGGAAGTAAAGCGACGGTTCCTTTCCACCACTAGTTACTAGGCCTTCAGTTGGACCTGAAGTCTGGTTCATGCTGGTTCTGTGCCTCTGAAAGAGGACTTTTTCCACAACGAGCTTCACCTTCAGACCTGCGCGACCGCGGTCGGACCCAGCCGCACTTCCAACCTCGTGACCGCAGAAAAGCGCGGTGGGCGCCAGGCCAGTGTGAGCTTTACCTTCGTTGTGGAGAACATCGATGTAGACCAGGTGATGACCTCCAACAGCACTCTTTTCCAGCTCCCTGGTCTGTGATGAGATGGTGGCGAGGAGGGCAGGTTTTTGAGGTGAGATTCACATCCAAGACGTGGTTGAACACTTGATTTGGATGGATTCTTCTTCAGCTGTGAGACTCACTGGGCTGCTGGGCTTCAACAGCCGGTTGGACTCGCCTTAGCGATGCCAGGAGCCCCTAGTAGCGTCCTTGCTCCTAGTAGTAAGGCCAGGAGCCCCTAGTAGCTTCTTGCTATTAGGGGTGTCGTTATTTCAGGCCACAGAGACCATCTCAGGCAGCTGGAGACCAGCTTCACCGGTGCTTTAGCCTCTGACCGGCGGAACCGCATCAAGCCGCACCACACGCGACTGGACTGAGTGAAAGTGGGGGTGAGGATGGTGAGGATTCGTGAGGATTCAGGAATTGAGGAGCTCCACTGAACCGGGAAGGTCTTTGGACATCGAGATTTCCCACAAAAAGGACACTGGTCGATCTTCTTCAGTGAACCTGACCTTGTCTCAGTGAGGGACAACTTTGACAGGTTATTAAACATCATGAGCTCCGAGCACTTGGTGGTCGTTCTTGTAACCATGGGGTCAGAGGGCAATTCTGAGATTCGAAGCGCGCCGCTCGCGCGTCAGAGGCGTGGAAAGCGTGGAACGCGCCCGGAACACGACCCGCTCCGGCGAAACGACCGTGCGTCGACCGTTGTCGTGGACCCACCTTTGCCGGAACAGGCACTTCCAGTGGCGGAAGACCACCTCCTGCAGCCTGGACCAAGCGATGCTTTTCGATGTGAACATCTATCCACGGGATGGGCACCTCGGATTTTCCGCAGAGGGCTGCAGCTCCTGGATGCACCCAGGGTTGGGTGGAGGGCTGGCAACCACGGAGGTGTGTGTGGAATGGTGGGTAGTCAAGAGAAAGGGTGGGACATGGTCGTCCTGTGACATGTATGCCCATCAACTGCAGGTGTATTTTGCTTACCACTACCACTTACCTACTATTTGCCCTTTGTCTCCCTCCTGCAAAATTCTTTGAGAAGCTTCAAGGAGAGTGGGAGTGTGTCGGGGGTACCTTTCAGGCATGATGCTGTCCCAGCGAACATGACGTCTCGCCGCTGATGCACTCTGAAGTTTGATTTGGCCCAGGCTGCAGGATGAGTAGATGTACACAGTACAAGTGCTTGTTGTTTTATCAATTACAGCTACGGTACCAATTCCTCTAGCGTCGTCAAGCTCTGGTTGTTGGGTTCTCTCAAATTCCATGCGACCGACTCCCTCCCAAAAGAACCTCATCGTGAGCGTATGAGGCTTCTCTTCCCCTTAAAAACATGTGGGACTTTGGTCACATGTACCCATGTTTGCGGCCAAAATTCTGACCATCTCTCGTGTCAGGGTCTTTGAAGGGCCCTCCTTGTTCATATCGCTTTGCCGCATTTTTTCTCTTGTTGCAGCATTGATCACTCGAGGCACAACATCACCGCCTTGTGACTTGGTGGCGACTTTGCAAGGGGTTTGTCTGTCCGAGGAGTGGCTTCTTAAGTACAACCAGGCACTGGGCTGGCTGCGGTGTTCCGCATACACCAGAGTTGGCTTCACAAAGTCTTGTTGTGTCTACCGGCTGGAGTCAAGATCCCAACCCAGCTACAATGTTCTCGATGATTTCTCACCTGGGCTCACTGAACACCCAGAAAATCCGTCCATGACCTGAGGATCTAGGGCAACTGCCCAAACTCTTGAGACAAATCAACTTGTTGATCTGGAAAGGCCAAAATGAGAAGCTGTGAATACGTTCCAGCCCTTTGAAGGTCAAGAAGTCCGCATGTACAGGCGGAGCAGTGATAAGGGTAACCCAAGTACAACTTAATAGACTCAGAGTCAGAGAATCCTTGTATATTGCCGATACTTATATATATATACAGTATATAGACACAAAGGGACCCTGAAGACCAAAAGAGTACGAGAAAGAGAGGGTACCAAATCTACCAACCTGACAGTCAAGCTCGGAGTTCCATTTCCGTTGCAAGTTGGTTTTCCAGCCCAAGGCAAATGTCCATGCCCAGCGTGGCCTCTCTCTCGACGGCGCTGAACCAGTCCTTTTCTGCCAACACCATCGACGAGCTGGCGACGGGGGAGCCTCAGGCGCAAGTGAAAGAGGGTTGGTGTGGTTGGAGCCAATCGGTCTATATACATTCGCATCTATATACTAGTAACAAGAAGCTTCTAGCAACCATGGGCATTTCTACTACGAGCAAGGACGCTACTAGTCGCTCCTGGCATTACTACTAGGAGCAAGAAGCTATCTACAGTTTTCCGTTTTTTGCATTTGCTGCTACTTGCTGTTGCTGCAATCGTTGGGTGTTGGCTGTGGTTGGAGGTGCCGTGAGTAGTAGTAGTAGTAGTAGTAGTAGTAGTAGTAGTAGTAGTAGTAGTGAACCGTAAATAGTCGGAGTCGTTAGGAATAGGAGATTGGACAACTTGAAAAATCCTGCACGGTGTCCCTCAGTACACCGGCCGAACTTTCGGATGAATATGGAAGTGTGATGAGACTCTGAGCATGGGATTTGCAAATGAGACCAGTCTCTATCAAGAAGCAAGCCAATTTCATTATGTGTAGGAGATTTCAGGGGCTCTGACCAGGATGGCTTGGAGTAGCAGAGGACCAGAGAGTTGTTTGCCCCGAATCAAAGCTCTACATAACCTATCCGTCAAGAAGGCGACTTTATGCTTTGGCCAAGTTGCGTTTCCTCGAAACAGATCCCCATTCTTTGAACTGCGGGGCAAGCGATGAACTGAAACCCTCCGTCTCCATGCCTCGACACCCTCGCCAGGTGAATATCGTCACCCGGCCGCGGCTGATGAAGACGGCGGTGGTGCAGAAGTGGGCTGTGGACTTCGGGTGCACGCTCTTCATCATCGGCTCCGCGCTACTGGCAGCGATCAGCGCATTGGATTTGTTGGAGGATATGCTCACCTGCGGCAGCCTGGTGGAGATAGGCGTCGAAGGTTTGCGGGGCGAGGCTCGATCGTAAGGGGTCGATAGAGCAGGGCTTGTTGGTGTTCTCTTCAGGATGGAAGAGTTGGGTGATGAAAGGTGCATGGTGCAGCAGGTGTGCTGACTTGATCTGACTTGGTTGGACCCCACCTCGTACTTGATGGATCTACCACTTTGGCAACTGCTCCGTCTCCACCTGTCTTTTGACGTCCCCACTCCCTTCCGGTCGCCGACCGAAGCCGAAGCCGTTTCGTCCGCGCGCTTATCGCTTCGTCGTCCTTGTCTACTGGGTCGACCGAGGACTGAAGCTGCCAAGTCCCAAGACTTTGACGCAAGGCTATGAATTCGTGGCTTGGAAGCTTCATTCCATGCCCGTGACGCTTCGTGGGACCCCCCAAGCGTTTAGAAGGAAAACGAGGCGAGAGGGTTTCGAGAGGGTTTAGGCTTGACTTCGGCTCCTGCTGTTTTGGGAAGCTAAACTTAAAGTTCAAGACATTGAAGGCATCTCACAGATACCACTTGAGTTGTTGGACTGTAGACTCTGTAGACTGTAGACCCCACAAGCCTGCAGGGTCAGACAGGAGACTGGACGAAGCACCACGTTGATGTCAGGTCGGCAGCGAGCCGGAGGTGTCCTCTTCTGAAAGCCACGTTTTCGTCAGCGCGCGCTTGGAGCGGCTCATGTACCTGAGTGGGGGCTTGATCTTTTTGGTTGGGAGCCTTGCTTGAAAAGGAACTGAGATTGTCATCGTCGTGTATGACCAGAAAGTCCTTTTCTTGGGGAGAAGCTTCTCATTTGCTTGGCCTTTGGTTGTTAGTTTCATTTGACAGCCAAGCCTATGAATTCTTTTGGACCAAATCGGACCAAAGATCTTTGTTTCAGAAATACTTGGGACTTGGGCAGTCTGCCACCGGGTTCTTCAAAAAATACAACCATCCCATCACATGTCCAAACCTGGCAAACAACCCCCCTTGGACCCCATCCATGTTGGTGGTTTGAAGTTGGGGGTCTGGCGGGCGTGGAGAAGGCAAGAATGGTTTACTGTAAAGATCGATTGTGTTTTTTTGAAGAGTCCGGGGAAGGTTTGTTTATATCCGCTTGAATCTCTGTCACACGCATTGCAATGATAGAGCATGCTAAGGCCATCTAAGGCCCACCCATCTACAACCCACGTGATGAAACCACAAAGGTGGATGTCAAGGCCCACCCATTGGTCTGCAGCACAAAACAGTGAATATTAAGCCAGGCCTACAGATTGTTTGACAGTGATGTGTGCAAATAGACTGAAGTTGTGGGTACGAAGTACAGTGTCGTATACACTGAAGGCTTTGGTTTGAAGTGTGTTTGTTATATAGTTAGCCGTCTTCGCAAGTCTTGGTAAAAAGTTATGTGCACAACAGCCTGTCTGCATTACCAGTAACATGTATACACATCTCCTGTCACCTGTCTACTTCCCCTCCAATGTCACTGTTGAGAACTCACACGCCTGTCCCACTGTCCCACATTGCATTCCACGAGCACGCACGGTTTTCCAGGTTCTCCACCCAGAAGAGGTGTGGATTGTCCCTGCAAGCTTCATGACCGGACCACGCCATTTGCAGTCATTCCCGCCGCAAACGCAGGTTACAGAGTTCATTGTCAGTGTCCAAGCGCTTTCGGGAAGTTGACGTTTGGCATATTGTTGTTGAACAGAACATTGGGGGGCCCATGGTGGTGGACTTTTGCTTCCCAAATTGGGAAAGTCTCGAGGCCATTGGACGATTTCATCCCAAAGCAAGTCTCGACTGGAGGTCTTGCAGGATGAGTTGAAAAGAGCTGGCACTTGCCGAGGAGAGTGGGTGGTTGTGCTCACCGCATTCAGAAGAATGGCACCTCAGGGCAAGCTTGGCGTGGGGCCATGGCCAAAGCCTTGCTGGATGGACGGCTTTACAAGGGGAGTTTGGTTTGCCACGCTGGTGCACGTGGCCATGAAAGCGCTGAGAAGACTCGCTCGGCGTTGGATGAGTGGCGCTTCAACAATGAGGTCGTTTTGTACTCTCTCCAACTCCTCTGGCTTCAGGGGGCGCCTTTTATCACGTCCAGGTCTAAGAACCACACCTTCAATATTGCAAGCAGGACCCGGTCTTCATCACCACGCTGTTAACTGATCACGGCCTGCAGCAAGACGATCTTCAAGTTCACACAGCCAATCTCTCGTCCGAAGACAGTGGTCGCAGGTTGCGTGCCGTCCGCTTTGCGCCATTTCATGCAATTTCCCTTGTAAAACGGGCAACCCCTACTCCAAGTTGTCGCCTTCTTGCAGCAACTCTCGGCCACTTGGCGCACAAGTTTGGGGAGAATGGGGTGGATGGTAAAATGCTCTTGGCATAGTGTGCCCCACTCGAACTCCAAATGAACGGGAACAGTTAGAGTTAGAGTTCGACCTGGAAGCATAGAGTTCGAACCCGAATTCGAGCTCAAACTGGAACAGGTAGAGCTCAGCTATCCGAAACTGAACTTGAAGATCGAACTCGAACAAAAGGTATGCTACCTTGGAATGGCTCTTTTCTCTTCCAAAATTTTAGCCGCGGGCGGCTCGCAAAAGGTCTGGTACGAAGGAATCGCTCGTAAAGGCGTTGGAATGGCCCCTGCCATAAGCTTCAGGAGCCGTGGAAACAAAAGACGGCGCTTGTGGTGAAGGGGTGGTCGCTTGGCGTATGTGCAGCCCTTCAGCGACGAGGCACAACAGTCCGTGACAACGGTAGCCGGACGCGCAGCGGAAACTTGCCGGCGCTCATCCCGTGGCTCATGCTGTACGCAAAGAGCATCCACGATGATTTTGGGTTCCCAAGGCACGCTGTCTCCGGTTGGCACAGGTTGCTAGCTGACCAGTGCTAAGCCCAAGGGCCACTAGCTAGACTGACCTTTGTGACATGTGCAAGACAAGGCCGGTCCGAGTTCCTTCCGCAGTCTTTTCGCCTGTTTGGGCTTACTCTGTTTTTTTTTCGACTTCACACCTTGCCACCTCGCTCAACGTGGCATGAAACGTTATTGAAAGACGGGCTCTCAAAACATTAGTGTTAGCTTGCGTACTGCAAGCAGTGGTGGTTGGAGGAAAGCAAATGGTATATAGTATATCATTTGGAACTCAGGTGGGCGCACTTTATGATATCTATGCAACTGAGGACCTTCTACTTCCAACATCCGCAGATGGTCAGTTCAAGGCTGGCCAACCTTCTTTTCAAGGCGGTTGTGTTCCTTGGACCATGGGTTGGCCATTGGAAATGTAATGAGCGACCTGCTGCCCGGAAGTTTGGGGCGCTAGAAACACTAGAGTCCATATGTCAACAGGCAATTTCACACTTGTTTTCAGTTTCAACCTGCTTGGCGGAAGAGCCCCCAACCACAAAAAAGTCTTAAGGCTCACCTTTAACAGTGAATACAGAGGCTGCAAGGCAACCAAATTCGACCAGGGTAGGTTTGTTGGTCTCACGATATGTTGAGACGGACATGCCACACCGAAACCTTAAACCTCCTTGCTGCGTTTTTTGGCAAATCATACGTTGAGAAGTTGACAATGGGTTCGGAGTGGGAGGGATGACTGCACAACAAGATCTCAAGTTGCATGCAGGTCTACAACTGGTTACCGGGAAACCACTCTGGCAGATCGTTATTACTAGCTTCTTGTTCCTAGTAGTAAGGCCAGGAGCCCCTAGCAGCGTGCTCTTGTTCCCAGTAGCGATGCCAGGAGCCCTAGTAGCGTCCTTGTTTCTAGTAGTAAGGCCAGGAGCCCCTAGTAGCAACCTTGCTCCTAGTAGTAAGGCCAGGAGCCCCTAGTAGCGTCCTCTTGTTCCCAGTAGCGATGCCAGGAGCCCCCAGTAGCGTCCTCTTGTTCCTATATAGTAGTTTTGCAAACCAATTTCCCAAACAGAGCATCTTACCTATGAACCACACGTGTCCCGACATCTTCGAACGGGCATCTGTCCTTGTCGCCTGATCAGGGTGCCATCCGAAGTGATGCATGACGAAGACGTGTTGTTTATGGCTATTTGGATGTTCATCATTGGTTCCATTGTCTTCGTGTGCCTTGGACATGTTATGCGGAGAGTGACTGTAGACTGCGCACCCTCAGATCAAGTATCGAGTATCGTGATGGGATGCATGTGTGTGTAAATATGTAGAGGAGGCCGGCATTCATTTGCAAGATCCAAAGGTGTCTTCGGGTCAAATGGTAATCGTGTTTGGACCGGGGTGCAGCCACCCGGAGTGTGGGAGATGTGCTTGCCTCCCCCGAGCATCAATGTGATCCATTGTTAGAACTCACTACGTCACTACGTCGAATTTGTGCTTGACGTTCCTTGCGAAGCAGTAAAGGAACCAGTCGGTTCAGAGCAGATCCATAGACCTGTGGACAATTTTAGAGGTCATGAATACAATGTTGATCACTTTTTGTGTACTGTAGTCTGCTACGCTCATTGTCTTCAACTTCGAACTTCATACATACGATTCTCAATTCCCTCAGTTTCTTTGTATCCCCAACTGGCAAACCTGCGTGCTTCTCTCTTTGGTGAGCCGTCCCTTTTCCGATTTCGCACATGTCTTCCATACTGGCCTCACTGCCGCCCTGGTTCGACCGCCAGTTTCGCCACCTTCCTGAATGCCTTGTCGCTGAATGCGAGCGGCAAGACCTTCATCCACTGGGCCGTGGCCACCTGTGGGATCTACGAACTGGGCGGGATCTTGTTCGTCATGGGCTCGGTGTGCTTCATGCCCAACCAAGGCGCGGCTCTTGGATCGGAAAATGCTTGGAGAAATGAAACGATCCCGGTGGATTGAGAGCCAACAGTTGGTGCAGACCTGGTGGACTTGATATAAGAATTCATGGTTTTTGATGGTTTTTGTTCCTCTTCCTCCACGCATTTGAGTGGAGATATGTGGGGAAGGAGAGAGAGAGAGAGAGAGAGCACTGTCGGACTTTTAGGACGCGGCTTCTGCATAGAACATGGAACACATTCGAGAAGGACATCTCAAAATCTCACATGTGTTCCATGCACATCGGAAACATGTTCATCTCATTCTTTATGTGATACGGTGGTCCATACTTTACACTGTTTTCATAATTTTCTATGCATTTTGGGTCTGCCGACAAAGGCATTCCATGCACCTCACACCTCAGAACGATTACTGTACTAAAGTTGAGAACGACGATGTGATGTGTGAGTATGCAATTCATGGGTTTACATGGAATACCACCCATACCGCCTGCTTGTAGCTTCACAGGAGGTGATGATCCCATTCAGACACTTTACGCTAACATGAGTGCTTTTGGCCAAGACCCACGGTCAACTTCCCAGCCCATCAATACGGGCCAGGCTAGATGGAAGGGCAGTCAAACCAAAGGCACACTGATCTTCAAGTTCACGGAGGGGCCCACGGAGAGGTTTGGTCCTGTGAGCCTTTTATGTTACAGAATGATGCAAAAGATTGTTCTTTCTCAATCTCCACTCCAGGAGCATGGAAACGGGGTACATCCATCTCACTCCATCTCACTCCATCTCACTCCCCACTTGAAGAATCTGCGAAATGACATGAGGTTGCAAGGAAGGCATGGAAATCCTGGGTGCCTGGTGCTTCATTGTTGGTGCCGCCTGCTATATGCTTGGGGACTTCATCGAGTTTATGCAGCCTGCACAAGCTTACTGTAGGAGTTGCTGGTGTTTGTGGGGTGGTGGTCGTTGTTTTTGCGGTGGGCCCATGGACAGGCTTCGCCTCATGGGCCTGAGAAATCCGAATCTGATGTTCCAACCTTCCAAGAAGTCTCAAGAAAGGTGATCAATGTTTTCAAGATCATGTGTCTAGGTGAATTGAGGATGGACATTGCCCTACCTCCAAGCCTATTTGGAATGGCTGACAACATGGAAGCAACATGAAACAACAACTCCGACTTCCCAGAAAGAGGCCCACTGGTTTCCGCCGGTTTCTGGGAATGGTGAACCATGGTGAAGGCATGATAGCTGTGGGGTCTTTAAAACATCAGCATGACATGACTTAAATCGTATATATATATATATATGTGACTTATATGACATGGCTTTATGTGACTCACATGGCCAAGTTTGCCAAGGAAGACCTGCGCCTTGATCTTCGTGCGGCTCAAGCAGGAGGAGGCCGCCCGCTGCATCGAGCGGGCAATGCACCTTGACAGCGGCTTTGCCTCCCAGGTACCCAAAGGGGTACCGGGCCTGGCAGGGTGAGGGTTGGGTGGCTTTGGCCCCTCAAAATTGCCGTGGACATACAGAGTTTGGCCCCTAGTCCCTGATTGTGCCACAGGGCTTTCACCAGCTCACATATGGAGCAAAATGGAGGAAGAACTCACCACTGTCCACTCCCTACCGCCCGCGATGCCCCCTGAATTGCTGTAAATACTATGCTCTTCTCCAACTCAGGTGGTACCCACTACATATATTGTCAAAACCAAAGGTTCTGCATGTCGCATGTTCGCCGGATTGCATACAGCACATCCATTTGGCTTGAACGCCATCCATGCTCAAGAAGGGAGGGAGGGTGGCCATCAGTCGAGAGCCATACTACGTGGACGTAGTTCGGAGTGCAGGGCACTGTGAAAGGAAAAGGCGTGCTACGGAAGGGTGTGGGACACCAGGTACAGAAGCCAGGGAGCTTCCGGCTCTTTGAAGGAGAATTCATTTGGTTTCAAGGAAACCTGCATTTCATTACATTCGAGAGCTCACTATCCGGATCGACTCAACTGCCTTTCTCGGAATCCGGGGTGGATTCGAGATTGGTAGCGGAGCTACCTGGGCGATCGAAAAGGGAGATCCTCACCATACATTGTTGAGCAGTTGTGATCATGCCTGAAGCATCTGGTTCAGCTACATTGGAAGGATCCTCATCAGGTGGAAATCAGTTGGCAGCCCTGATCCCATCTTTTGACCCGGCAGTTGACAATGTTGAGCAGTGGTCGCGGAAGATCGAGCTCCTCACGAAAGTCTGGCCCGAAGAGAAACTGACAGAGCTTGCAACACGTATCGTTTTGAGTTGCAAGGGCTCCGCATTCGCAAAGCTCCTTTTGCAACAGAAGGAGCTTCTGGTTGGAACAGTTCAGAGCATTTCCAAGATCGTGGAGGTCGTTGGCGGCCAATTCGGCCAGGTGAACTTGGAACAGAAATTTGATATCGTGGAAAAGGCCCTATTCAGGTGTGCCCAGAAGCCTGACGAAAGTGCAGATTCATACATTGCACGGCCCGAAGTGGTGTGGACCGAGATGCTGACGAAGAAGATCAGCATGTCCGAGGTGCAAGCATATACAATACTCCGTGGCAGCAGACTCAGTATGGAAGATAAGAAGAGGGTTCTTGTTGAATCCGGAGCGGAAAAGGCTGGCAGCGAGCTCGAGATGAAGCGAGTCGCAGCAGCTATCCGGATGCTGGGGTCCAACTTCTTCCAGGAGTACACGTCCGGCAGAAAGGACAAGGCCCTCAAAACATACGATCACATGGCCTTCGGAGTAGATGAAGTTGATGAATATGGTGAAGAAGGCCAATGGGAAGACGACCCTATGGAAGAAGAGACCTTGGAAGCCATGGCTGCTGAGGATGATGACGCCTCAATGGTGCTCCAGTTTGAGAATGCCCTCCTGGATACAGCGCAGGAAGACAAAGAGTTGGCCACATTTTACGTGAGCTACCAAGACGCCCGTCGGCGCCTGCTGGAGAAATCCCGGTCTCGTGGTTTTTGGCCTCCTCGGAACTTCAAGGGGGGTGGAAAGAAAGGAAAAGGGAAAGGAGTGAAGGGTAAGTCCAAGAGTCTCGCCCATCGGATCGCCAATTCAGCATGCCGGCTTTGCGGCCAGACCGGCCACTGGAAGGCAGAATGTCCATCTCGGAAGAATTCCAGATCCGAGTCCCATCAGATTCCCGCCTCGTTCGTGCTCGACCTCGAATCATGCCTGAAGGACATCCTGGAAGTTCCCAGCGACACTTTGTCACGGGTAGAAACATTTTGTTTGACCACCCTTGGAATGTCCATCCATCAGTTCAGGGAGAAGTTTCGCGCCAAGTGTCGTCACATTGCCGCACTAAGGAGCCCTCATCAAGTGCCTAACAATGAGTTGACTCCGAAGCCACATGCCCGTGAGAGCGCGTCGGTCACAGAATGGTCAGCCGAGGAAGCAACGACGTGTTTTGCTTCGGAAGGTTCCGTGGGAGTTGTCGATTTGGGGGCATCCCAAACGGTCATAGGCAGCCAGCAAGTACCTGACATGTTAGCCAACCTTCCAAATCACATTCGAAAACAAGTAAAGAAAACGGCGTGTAATCTTGTTTTTCGATTTGGGAACCATCAAACACTGACCAGCAGAGTGGCCCTAATCTTACCAGTGCACAGGACTTGGATTCGGATAGCCATCGTCCCGGGCCGAACACCATTTTTGCTCTCCAACTCATTTTTGAGAACGATCCAAGCAGTCATTGACACTCAGGAAAACACTCTGTGGAGCAAATTGTTGGGTCGATATTTGGAAACCTCAAAGTCAACATCGAATCTCATGCTTCCAAGACACCGTGCAGGTACACGGATCTGACCAGGTCCATTCGATTCCACTTGAAAGCCCAGACCTGCAGCCTCCGAGTGCCGCTAAAACGTCTTTGAGGGAGACAGAACAGTGTCTCAAAAGTCAAATGCATGAAGAGTCCATGTTAAATAAGACCAACCACACCGATTCAGAAGAACCGAATGAGAGTCAACCGTCGGAGAACGTTCGTATCAGTCATCAGCCTTAATCCAATTCAACCAGCTTCCCAGCTCTCAAGATCTGACTCGCTCGTGTGATTTTGACATCCCAGACAATGTCCAGCCTCAGTCAGAAGCTCACAATGCTCCAGGACGACATCAAGAAGGAACAGAACCAGGAAGCCCTCGATCTGCTCGACAGCATGCCACTGAGCCGACTCAAGGCTCTACCCATCGAGTTTGGCAAAGCGAAAGTGGGCCAGTCGTTCGAGGAAGCCTTTCAGGATCAGGCATGGACCAAGTGGTTTGTCAAGACCTACGAAAACAGCACCAAGATGGAACATCGTCAGTTCCTTCGCTATGTGGCCCTCAAGGTGGAGGAGAATCCAAAAGTCAAGATGAGCCAGCCGGTGAAGAAGACTCCACCGTACCTGAGCTCTTCAGCTCAGGGTTCAGAACAAGCCACTATATGGCTCGACCAATGACATCAGATCCTTGGGACCCAGAGGAACACCAGCTTGAGGAGATTTTGGCCCATCAGGAAAGTCAAGATGCGCGCGTGAATCGAATCTCCGTCTCTCTCCTGGGGATGCTCCACTTCGAAGAAGTAGAAGCTGAGGACGTGGGAACCGTGGGAAAAGCTGCCGGCAAGACAGATGCGCCGTCCATGTCCTCCCTCAAGATGTGGACTCACCATCTTTGCCAAGACCAAGTCTTCAGAAAGTGAGCAACCTAAGAGGGGAATGCCAATCGACCAGTCTCCTATTGCCAAGAGTCGCCGATTAGCTGAAGTTTTGCCGGAAGCAGACCATCCTGCGGACAGCCCCGCCCCTGGTGCCATTCAGCCGATGATCGGCGAGAATCCTGGAGCTGCCGAGAAAGAAGAAGCTAGTGACTTTAGACGGATGGTAGATTTAGTCTCCGACAAGCATGGACCAAAATTCCTGTCCCTCAAACCAGGAGAGAAACTGGCTCATGAAAGTCCACAAAAAACATGGGACATCCGCAGGCTAACAAACTGAAGCTTTTCTGTCAGCAAATGGGCTGCTCATTGGAAATCATCGAGGCAATCGGGGAACTTAAGTGTTCGACATGTCAAGAAACAAAAGGACCTGCGATTGCAAAACCCAGTGCCATCCACCCAATCTGGATTTTGGAAGTGATGTCGTAGGAATGGATGGAATCAAATGGACCAATCATGTTGGAAAACAGCTATTCTACCATTTTGTAGATTAGTCCACAACCTTCCACACGGCAATGAGTGCCAGAAGCCATTCGTCACAAGATGCTATCCGAGCATTGACGCAAGGCTGGATCAACTGGGCAGGTCCCCCGATAATGTTGGTGGTAGATGCTGGAACTGAATTTGGAACTGAAGCCTTCCACCAGTTCCTTCAAACCCATGATATAAAACTCCGCATGATAGCACCAGAAACCCATTGGCAGAACGCTCGTGTTGAACGCCATGGAGGAATCCTCCAAGCCATACTCACTGAAATGGACCAAGAAAAGCCAATAGAAACGGAAGAACTAGAAATGGCGCTATCATTCGCCACACAAACGAAAAACAAGTGGTCGCGAAACAGGGGATACCCACCAGAAATCCTTGTGTTTGGAAAACTCAGCAAAACACCTGGGTCCATAATGAGTGATAGTTCTGAAGCTCCTCATGAGCTCGCTATGCAGGATTCGCCAGAAGGAATCCAGTTTCGTGAACAACTAGCCTACCGGGAGCGAGCCAGAAAGGCATTTTGCGAAGTTGATAACCAGCAAGCGCTCCGGAGAGCTTTGAGTCAACGCAGCAAACCGCAGCGCACAGTCTTCCATGCAGGGGACTGGATCATGGCCTGGAGGAAGGACAGCCAATGGTTTGGACCTCTCAAAGTAATAGTTCAAGAAGACAAGAACGTTTTGTGGGCGGTACTTGGAAATAAGCTGTTCAGACTAGCTCCAGAACACGCTCGCCATTTATCAGCAGTAGAAGAAGTCCATAAGAATCAACAACCAGAAACTCCCGATCTGAAGAAAATGCTTGATCAAATTCGTGCAGGAAACACCCGCTTCGTTGATATGGAGACGCCCCTTTCAAGGGTCACTCCCACGGCGTGCAGGTTTTTGGACAACAAATGACAGAAATCAGCAATCCCCGCTTCGTGTAGAAGTGCAACCAATGGAGCAGGAACTCCCTCAGCGAGAAGTCGAGCGCAAGCACCACCAAGTTGAAACAGCCCTCTATGCTAGAGTGCAAGCCCTTCATGCCTTGATTGAGGACATTGAGCAAACTGTCGATCAACTGCCACCTGATGTACAGGGAGCACTCCTTGCCCCCCTTGCAGACTGGCACTCACAGTTGCGCGGGCTTGTTTATGTAGCATGGCTATTTTCCCTGTTGCACCCGCAGGCGGATGATCGTGAACAAGGATGATGAGCCAGGAGTCAGCGGGGAACGAGACCCATCATTGCCTAGGTCGGAAGAAGAATATACCCCCACCATTCCAGAAGAATAAAATCCACCGGAACCAATTCCAGTGACAGAAGATCCAACACTTGAACTGCCAGAAAACATTCCCGTGCCCGTCGAGGACGACGATGAACTGCTGTGTGAAGCGCTTAACCTAGAAGAAGAGCAAGTGTGGCGCTATGAAATAGACATCGATAGAAGAGATATTGATGCCTTTCGAAATGAACCCGAACCAAAAGAACTTGCTTTTGTAGTGTCCGCCTCAAAGAGACAAAAAAATCGAGGTTAAGCTGTCCACCCTTCAACCATGGGAAAGGAAATTGTTTCAAGAGGCCAAAGAGAAGGAAATTCAGAGCTGGCTCAAACGGTGTGTCGCATCCTTAGGCATAAGATCCCTGAAGAACATTCTCAGGTGCCGTTGGATCTTGACCTGGAAGGACGCCGAGACAAATTCACATCACGGCTGGCAATAAGAGCGCACCACAAAGAAAAGCTAAAGCTCGTTTAATAATTCTTGGGTACCAAGACCCAGAATTAAGCTCACTGGAGCGTGATTCACCCCTATGTTTATTTCACTCAGACCAGCTTCCTTTTCATCTGGGGACAGAAGGCTTTATCGCTCGGGCGAGACTCTTAGAGATGCTAACTTGCGAAGGAAGGAGAGACAGAAAGAGAATAAAAGGAAAGGAAGGCCGCCAACTTCTGATCAAGCAGCTTCATCGACTGCAGCGGCATAAATTCAGAGCGGAGGCTAAAATTTAAACGATGGCTAGGAAGTGAAGATACTTCTGATTACAGTTGATACTTTGCTTCCAGGCTTGACTTGAAGTTGCCAGGCTGAAGTTTTAATGAATCCTGGTTTGCAACAAGGAGAAACTTTTTATCAAAGAAGATACTCCTGCATTCCAGGTTTATACGCTTTAGCATGCAGATAAATACAGTTTACTAAACGGTTATTATCTGCAGGTAGGTATGGACAGTTTTACAGAACTGATGATATCTACCACAGCCGCTCTTTTGAAATGACCTCTAATGGACAACCATTTATGGTTGATGATTAAGTCATTTTATGAGTTTGCATTTGTAGTGCAAGTTCTTGTACATACATTTGCCGGTATCTCCCTTCCTTTTTGTTTTTTTGGCTGATTTTGGTGTCAATGTGAGAGAGTCCTTTTGATGCAGTTCAATTTTTGGAATAAGTCCTGTGTATGGAAGCGGCCGAGACCACTTTTCGAGAAGAACATTCCTCGGACCGAATCATTCACGCCCCTTGCATTTTGCAAGGCATCTTAATTCATTGCAGTTTGTGCGGTCTTGAAATTTTATTTCTTCGTTACGCGAGTGTCGTTTACTGCTTTTATAGGTCTCTGTGCAAGGAAGCCGCTTTCCTTTGAATTTATAATTTCTTTAGAGCTCTGGCTATTTAAGGGCTATTGAGCGCCGGTACATGGTATCTTCGCCGGTGAGCGATACAGTCTCCAGCCGAGATACATTGTCTTTGACTTTGTATTTGAGGTGAGTGAGCTATCGCTCCCTCACTGTATTTAGTATACCTAGAGATTACCTTTTCCAAAGAGTGCAACACACTGGAATTGGTAAGTACAGGGCACCGTGGTTTCCTTTTTACGCTTATTAGAGCTTGCTGGACTGTTTTAGCCTTGCGGTAGAAAAATAGTGTGCGACATACGCAATAGGCAGGAGTGGACATGAATTTTGTGCCTGCTGAAATGTAGAGGCCTACTTGTACAGGTTCCACTCCAGTGGCCTATCTAGTGTGTCCATACTTGACTGCCATAAGGCTCAAGAGGATAAGACTCTGCGTATAAAAGACACTAGCGGTCTGCGCCTCAACCGTGTACGCCCTAGTCACTCTTTCACCCCCCCCCTCCCCTCCCCGTCCCCTCCCCGTCCCCTCCCCTCGTCGCCAGCGCTACTAAATTCTGGACATAAGGTGAAGTCATGCGCTTAACAGTCACAGCAGTACGACGCTGGCCATGAGGTTGCGCAATACAGCACGAACCCTGCGCAATGAGGTCGCGCAATGTAGCTTCGATGCCGCGCGTGCGCACCCGGCAGCCTGACACAGCGCGTACTGCATTCACAGACCATATTGCTCGACACCAACGAGCATCGATGCAACACAGCCTCTCTGCAAAGAACCCCTCGCGTCGCGGAACACCATTCGACTCAGCCTTATACCCTAGCGTGGCGAAATCTTACCGCATCGTGGAGCACACCCACCATAGCGTGACGTCCATCCCTGGCAGTACCGGCCGCACCCCTCCAGCACTATCCTTACAAGGGGGTTGGTCACTGAGTCACTGCGGCTTCGACGCAACGCGTGCAGGCTTGAAATCCTGACACAGTGCGTGCAGCTGTGGGACCATAGCTGGTACACATGCGAGCGTTTACGCATTGCGACTTTTACGCGCGCCTGTTTTCACACACCTAGACACAAACGAACGTCGACGCAACGCAGCCTCTCTGCAGAGCCGTGTGGCGCAATCTGACCGCAACGGTGTTCCTCTTGAGCCTTCTTATGCCTTCTTGTGCTCTCTGGCTTTGTTGGTTTCATCCAACGTTCCTGAAACACAGGAGACAGTCCCTCACCAGAAAAGGTCCTGACAGCTATTCGGTCCGTCTCTACCTTTCGTGTTTCCCCGCTCAAGTTGGAAGTCTTCAATATGCTGCCGTAAACACTCGGCCAGGCCTGTAGACTCAGCCTGTTGCAGGGAAGAATCAACAATGGTCAAATCCAAGACCTCATCGAAGGAAACAAACTTTTGCACGATGCCAAGGTGCACTCCCAAGTGAAGTGCAAATACCAGTACATTCCCAAGGAAGAGCTAAGATTGGTAGCGTTCTCCGATGCTTCGATCCTTCGCATCCGAAAAGAATCATGCTTCCGACACAAGGACTCGTGATCATGACTGCCCACAGAGAAATAGGGGGAAAACAAAAGAAGTGCAGTGAATCCCATAGTGTGGTCATCCAAAAAGATACAGAGGGTAGCCGTAAGCACTCTTTCAGCTGAAGCAATGGCACTAGCTGGAGCGATGGACATACTTGCATGGTGCCGGTTGTACTGGGGATGGCTCCTTGATAGCGCGTGCAAATGGAGGCTTGGTGATAAGACCTTGACCCAACTTCCGATAGCATTCTCAGCTTTCAAGGATGAACCTGAGCTTCAAGACCCGAACGAGTCTCTGTGTGAAAATCTAATTCGACTTCAAGAAATTGGAAAACAAGACTCCTTAATTGCCACCGATTGCAAAAGCCTTTACGACCTCATCAGTCGTACTGCTCCTCCGGCATGCCAAGAATTCCGTATGTTACTCCAAGCAAAACTGATCAAGGAACACCTCGCCACAGGTGTAGCAGTTCGTTGGGTGCCTTCAAGCGCTCAAGTTGCCGATTGTTCAACTAAAATCATGGATAACACCACGATTTGAGAGGTGCTTCAGATCGGTCGATACCAATTAAAGGATGAAGAAGAAATCTTGAGAAATCGCTCGGATCGCAAAGCCAGGCTTAGGTGGTTTCGCAGCCATGAGGCCAGATCTTCACCGGAAAGTTCAGGGAAAAGCCAAGACGCCCCGAACTGACGGTAGAAGTCCATATGACCTCCCTCCAAATGCAAGGCAGAGCTTTTTGATGGAACAGTGATTGCCAATCTATGACAATGGTCAGTATTCCAAGGACGAGAAATGAGCTGAAAGTGGGTCAACAATCTCGTTGTGGGAGATACTCTTTCGAGTATATGGGCTTGGACAGCAATCGCTTGATGCGAACTTGATTTTGTTCGCGAGAGAGATCACAACTGCTCCCACGAAGAACATGCTGGACAAATAATTCAGAATATTACGAATGTCAAAACCAAAGGTTCTGCATGTCGCATGTTCGCCGGATTGCATACAGCACATCCATTTGGCTTGAACGCCATCCATGCTCAAGATGGGAGGGAGGGTGGCCATCAGTCGAGAGCCATACTACGTGGACATAGTTCGGAGTGCAGGGCACTGTGAAAGGAAAAGGCGTGCTACGGAAGGGGTGTGGGACACCAGGTACAGAAGCCAGGGAGCTTCCGGCTCTTTGAAGGAGAATTCATTTGGTTTCAAGGAACCAGGAAACCTGCATTTCATTACATTCGAGAGCTCACTATCCGGATCGACTCAACTGCCTTTCTCGGAATCCGGGGTGGACTCGAGAAAAAAAAATATACTTATGTATACATATATGTATACACAAACATCCTGGAGTAGATAGAAAATGAACCAATCCAAAAACAGGACCAGTTTTTAGCGGTTTTTTGAATTGCCCATATGTCACATATTCCGCAATAGATTTATAGATAGAGTTTTGTAGATGTTCCAAAGAAACCGCCCAAGGCTTTGCCACCTCTTCCGCAAGCGCTTGGACAGCGTCGGCAAACTGAAGCCCTTCCAGCGCCGGGTGCTCCACGGCCGCCGCGCCTCCTCGCCTCTGCCGGCGCCCCATGCACACTCGGCACCATCCAGGCCAAGACGGGAGAGCTTGAAGGAGGCGCGATGGGAGGCTTGAAGGGACGAAAAGGAAGGAGTTCTTGGACCTGAAGGTGACTTGAATGAGGCATTTCAATTTAATTTCCTTTTCCTTTTTTCTTTGTTTTCTATTTCGGAGCTGTGAAGGTATTTTGTAGAGCCCATATGGGTGAGCCGCAGCAAGCAGATCCTTGGGACGTCCCTTCATTTGGGGACATGCAAATGTTCTCGTGGTGCATCCAAAACCCTTGGCCCTAGGTTCTTTAGAGCATTTTGGAGCATTCGGTGAGTTTTCTTCGTCCCTTTGCTATGTAGAACATGATAAGGAATTTGACGAGAGTCAGGTGAGTGCACCATCCACTGTCACTCTTGTTTCAGAGGGTTCGGGTTCTTCTTGTTGATGTTGGAGTTGACTGCCTTGGATACACAGAACCGCGTGATGGGATTGCTCGCTGCTGACTCCAGCAACAAGAGGGCCGTCTACAGTTGGTTCGACAGTCTACTCTACTCCTGGGAAGTACATTAATTAATTTAATTACCTCAAATGTAATTCTTTGGCACCACAGGATGTATTGCCTGCTTAGCTGCGGCTTAGGTTTCAGCCTCTGACCACTTTCTTACAGAATTTGGGTCACAGGGTCAAGGTGTGGACTGGGTCACTGGGTTAAGGTGGTCCCACCCTTGTTGATCAATGAGCGTGTGACGAACGTGTGAACTAGATGAAATATGATGAAATGGATACTGTATCGAATGCCTCGTAGCGTCTCCCATAGATCAACGGGGGCATGCGGGAGAAGGGCAACCAACGCCTTGTACCTGAGTGCAGGTTGGAATGGTGCGGGCCTTCACTGCAGCCTTGGGGCAGCAACCAATCATCCAAGCCCTTCAATTGAGCCTTGGTTTTGATACAGGCTCGTTTAACGGACAAGACCATCCATGATGAGAGAGAGAGAGATGATACACGTTGATCCCATGAGATTCTCACAACCAAAAAGCTCATAGCATGTGGATCACCACCACAAATCCACCCAGAAGTGTGCGGCTGCAACAGTACTGGTAGCAACAACAGCAGCAGCAACAACAGCAACAACAACGACAACAACAGCAGCAGCAGCAGCGGCAGCAGCAACGGCAACGGGGCAACAGCAACAGCAACAGCAACAGTCTGAGAATCTTGGACTTAGACAGTTGCCAAGAAGAAGTACTTTATCTCACCACATATGATCACCGCTAAGATCATAAGGAGGCAACTGAGCGATGTGACAAGTCGGCATCGTGGAAGCCAAACTCCTATGCTAAGTTAGGCTATGCTAGTGCTGATTTGGGGAAACAGGTTTTGCAGCACTTTGTCTGGTGGACGCGCATCATAGGCCATTTTTCTTTGCGACCAGGCTCCACATGCTGTAACATCAAACTTGGTGACCAAAGGCCTGACAATTGACCTGTGTGTCGACTTTGGACACAAAAATCAGGTGTCAAGGGATGCATGCAACCTTGATAGGCCATGATGTGCAAAACAACCCAGATCATGTAGACTGTAGACCCGCAAGCTGCACAGGGCAAAGAGGATGTTTGTCATCACAGAGTCAGTTTGGCAATGAGTCATTTGACAGCGGGTCAAAACATAACCCGTAGATCGACCTCCCAATTTGGAATTATATTGATACATTTGATATTCTGCTGGTGCGTGTGGAAGATCCCTGTACTCTGTTTGTTAAAGAAATGGTCGTCCCAAAATTGGAGTCAATCACCACGATCGCATTTTATTAGGTACAGTGATTAGATTAACTGGCAAGCTGCCCAGTTCCGCGTTCTGAGGCAATATTTTCCCTTTTATTGGGGACAACAAGGCGCCACACGCTCAGTGTGAGCGGAACAGTGTGGCAGGTCATAGGACTGGATTGGTGGTCTCAAGATGGGAGGGTGCTGTGGTAACGCCCTCCTGCCATTTCAATGTACATTGACTCGCGCATCGTCCAAACTTACTAGACACAAAACACACACGCACGCATGAGGGACGGCCGTCAACTGGTGTGTTAGCCCGAGATGTCAAGGCTCAAGGCCTCAACTGAAGCTCGCGAAGGCTGTGCACCTTGCATCTCTCAAACTGCCAGTGCAGGGAAAGGAGTCCCTAACCTCGCCATGATTGAAGCTGTTAACACGCTGGTTGAGCTTGCCAACATTGAAGGCGTGAAAGGGCGAATTCGCACTCTACATAAAAATACAAGGCGTGAAGGTCAGGACGGCATCATCACTGCTCGAAATCCATGGCCGGCTTATCTGCCCCCAATCTTCTGTTCCCTTTGAGAAATCTCTTTGAGTCACCACACCACCGGCACTTGTTTCCCACCATTTACCATATTTACCCGCATGCCGAAGTGGCTTGATGCCTGGTATGAATACGTAATGTGATAGCTCCCGTGCATTTGTTCGAAAAGGGATCAGGGTGACCCTTTTCGAGCAGAGGCAGAGCCAAAAAAGATTAACCTGTGTTTATATATATATATATATATGTACATATTTAAATTTTGTTGTGAGTGTGTGTTTCCATCGAACTCGAGTAGTAGATGATTTAGTGAGACACGTGTCACATGGTCCGATTTGGGAATGCCCAAGGAGGGATATTCCGAACCTGGAATGTGTCGGAGAGATGGAGCGGCGCAGTCGCAGCCACAAAGAATTGTTTCCTGGTATTGAGGGTTGGAGGCCATTGGGGGCAAGTGGCAGATCTCGGGGGATTGAAATTTTGTGGTCTCTTTCGGGGATTGGCGCTGACTGCGTCTTATTTTGGTGGTGCATGATGCTTTTCATCACCAGTAGTACCATGAAGAGGCATGAAGAGGCCATATCTTGTCAAAAGGTGGGGCTGGGAATCCCAACTTAGACCGTAGCCAGGTTTGTGAGTAGGAATCAGAAGTATATAGTGTGGAGCGAACCAAAACCAGCAGCCATTGGACACATTTGTTGAAACCAGACACTACTGTTTGTTTTGAGGTTCGAAATGACTTGGCACTGCACTCCCATGTATCATGCCGGCCAGATGCAGTCCTGGTACATTCTTCACGCCAGCTCTTCTTCACGACACAGGGACAGCTCCATTATGAGTTTTTTTGGTCGGATCAGTTTCAGATTGCAAGAGTTTTGGTCTCCTTGCTGACTCTCCTTGTCGATGGCAAGGCACATGAAGACTTTTCACTTGGACATTGTAGATTTGTTCCAACAGCTGTGGAACTCCAGTACAGAGCAAACATCTGGATAGTGAAGGTCCATTTCTTCACTGACATGCTCCAACCCAACTCGCTATTCCAGGTGATCCCAGGCGGTCCAACTCGTTTTCTTCTCAGGTTGCCACACCCATCGCCATACTCTCAACCGTGAGACGAAGTGCTTACCATTTGAAGAGACCCGTTCCCCTCTCAACCGATCCCACGGATCTGACAGATGGGATCCAACAGCTTGGAGATCGAACGTGGGAGATGGGACAGGAAGGCCTTTTTGACATGGCCTGACTAGACTTCTACCCGTTTGAAACCAAGCTGGTAGGTTTGCTTCCAAGGACCAAGCTGTTCTGTTTCAGGATCCCATCCTCAAAATCTCAAGGCCATGTGCCGACCGCAATCGCGGTCAGTGGCTTTCATTCCATCCAAACGATGGTGGCCGCAAAAAAGAAAGGCGGCAATGGTGCGGAACATGTGCATGTCACAAGTAGTGTAAGTAGCTCCAAAGTAGAATTTGCTTGGATCTGGATTGCCCGTTTTTGTTCTGCCATGCGACCTTCAGTCTGGGAACTCCCATAGGATGTGAGTAGATGAGACCACGAGTGCCGAGCGCCGCGGGGCGAGGTACCTCCCAAGCACCTGAGCTCTGTTCCCTCAGAAGCTCACGGTCCGCACCTCAGCAGGAGATGGACCGAAGGTTGGAGTAGCGAACGACCATGACTCGTGGACTAGACTGACTGCCACACGACTCACATGACACAGTGCCGCAGTGCAGACAACAATGATGGCATGGTGCCGTAATTCTGTGTTCGAATTGTGCCGTAATTCTGTGCGCAGACGGGGTACATCGCATGATTGCTAGGCGATTCAAGTGTCATACCTGAATCAGTATCTTCATGTGAGTCATTTCTCCTTCCGACAGTAGCTATACCAGCTATACCTAGAGTAACAACATCCCAACATCCCCAGGTTCCGCTCTGCCTCTGTGTTACACGGCAGGAAACTACATCTACAGCGACCAGTTCGATGCGACGGTGCGGGCGCAGCAGGCTGAACGGATGGGACGAGCCATAGCTCGGGTGATTGGGTCCAAACGGGGCGCGGGACAAGCAATCTAGATGGCCTTTGTATGCCTTAAGACAAGCATTTGTTTTAAGGCAAGGTCCCTTTTTGCAGTGATCTCATTCATCAGCTTCAGATCGAAGAAGCGTGAAGAAGCAGAGATTTTGCTACACTGGCCCCCGGGTTTTGCGTCTTGAACGGCGGGCTTCAACTTGAGACATTTGTGACCCTTGGAGGGTGGTTTCGTGGGTCGAAGCCAGAGTCAGAGGCGTTCTCCACCAGGGCTACCAATTGATAGAGGGACCCCCACGGTCCGTCCGTCCGATTACACACATTGTATGGTTGAACCAATTGCCTAAGACAATGCAAATCAATGCAAGTAAAACCTTCAATGCGCAGAAAAGGCGCAGAACAGCGACATCGACGCAACTCTCTCGGGTCACGCCGCTGGTTCCGACTGGTCGGACCGACGAGGCTTCGGAGCTTTGGCGCGGCTTCCCGAAGAACGACCAGACCGAGTTCAACGAAGCTCGGGCGTGGTGGCCCAGTGGAAGCGGCGGGCGTCGGCCATTTTTATCGGCAAAAAAGGGCCTCTGAAGTGAGCATTGGTCGATTCGATGTCATGGGGTATGCTGGTATGCTGGGGGATGCCTCAGGATGCCTCAGGGGTGCTATGGAGGGTCCACAAAGGTCATGAGGTTCTCTTGTTTAACGAGTTTTGGATGTTGGAAGGGTGGTTTCGGATGGCTTTTGCCACACGGATTTCGCCAGTCTTCTTAATCGATCCTTGGACCACCATCGCGGCCGCTGGACTTCTGCGGTGGCCCAACGGCTGAAACAGGGTGTCCAGTCCACATGTGTATACTGTATTCTTGCTTATTCTTGGGCGTCCAACTTAGTATGACTGCTTACCCATGGCGGCCTCTGTGACAGAATCACTGTGGGCGTTGGTGGCGTTGGTGTTCCGATTTCGGCACTGTGTCTTGAGTCCACAGCTGCCACAGCCAGTCCAGCTGTAAAAAGTTCACAGTGATCCGTTCGTTGGCTGAGGTACATATGGGGCATATCATGCGAAAGTGAGGAGACTGCTGAGGTTGTTGGGATATTACAATAACCATCAATAACCTCTGAGCCAAACACCTCTTAGCTCGGACTAAGGATTTTCTACCAAGAAGACTTGCTTTGGCAGACGTCTCTTAAACATTTTGGAACATCGGCTCCTAAACCATCATAGCGAATCTCCAAAAGTACTGATGCAAATCCAACTGTCATGGCTTGATCTTTGATCAGCGTTTCACCCTGTCCGTTTCCAGCGTGGCTGCGAAGCATGCCACCCCCAAGCACCAGCGCCAGCAGGCGTTTTGGACACCAAAGTTGGGACTAAAACGGATCGGGAAAAAGGTTGCGGCGCGCAGGCAGGGGGTGGATTGCCTTTGGACAAGCCATCCAAACTTTTTTACTTCGCGTGATCCCCACCATGACATTTCAATCTGACAAATTTTCTGGCATGTATTGCCACATTATTTCATATTATTTTGGCATTCTTTCTGGCATGCCTTCTGACATTTTTTTTGACATATTTGTGGCATATTTTCTGACATTCTGTCTGGCATAATATCATCTGACAATATCTTCTGACATTCTTTCACCTGACATTCATTCGGACATTATTTCCAGCATATCTTCTGACATTCTTTCTGGCATATCTTCTGACACTCTTTCTGACACTCATTCTGGCTGGGCATTGAGGACAGGCTGGCGCAGTTGAGAAGAAGGCTTATGAAGCGGGCAGGCGGTTGATGGTGAATTCGTACAGCGCAAGTTTGATGACACAAGCTCCTCAGCTCCCAAGGTAGAGAATTTACTTTGACACAGGAAGTGGGCCGAGAGGGCTGTAATCCGTCCCGGAGGCCGTGTCACTACAGGTGCACGCTTATTGTGCAACAGAACATTTACAAGTCTGAAGAAGTCAAGGAGAGGAAGGTCAGATGGCTACACACAGCACCCCGTTGCAAGACTTTCGAGAATTTCGAGAAGGACTAGAGTCCGATAGCAGAAGGTCAAGGAGGCAAATATCTTCACAGCTTTCTTCACTGCAGTGGACCGGTTTTCACTGGAGAATCCTGAAGGCTCAACGTTTAAAGCCAGTTCAAACCTACAGGATGGCTGGGCAATGCTCTGTTTCTGGACGTCCTGCAAAGAAGGTGCCCGCCAAGCCACAGGCGCAAGGCAGTGAAGACTTCTATGGGAAGGTTGTTGTGCCCAAGGCCTGCAGAATACCCGAAAGGGCAAGGTAGGCAACAGAACAGCGTTGAGGGAAAACTGCTTTCGACCCATGGAGCTGACTCAACAAGATGGCGGGCTGGCTGTCAGTTGGGCACGTGGCGTGGAAGTCGATTCAAGCAAGCGTGGGTCAATTGAAATGGTTGAGACGGTCGTGGCCAAGACCTTTCAACTCTGGGGAACACCTCTTGGAATCCTAAACCCTACACCATAAGCCGAAGGACACCGGGTGGGAAGGACGCAAGTGAGAATCGTTGGCTTGGCTGGAAGGGGCGTCAGACAACTACAAGTCGTACGAAGAAGCAAGATGTTCCACAGAGATCGACAAGATCTTTGTGAAGTGGGACCAGCAAGAAGGAACGGGAAAATCAGCATGGGCAACTACACACCAAAGGTCAAATTTGTTGGTGCTATCAAAGATTCCGTGCATGACCTGGAGGAGAAGCGGGGTCAACGAACGCAATGGGCTGGAGGAAAGGCCAATTCTTCCACAGTTGAAGGATGCCATGGAAGATGTCCTGAAGCTGTTGGAAGCTAAAGAACCCCATTGTTTTGCGGATGCCTTTAAAAATTTGCAGGTGCGAAGCAATGAGCAGAGGTTTCTTTCAGGCACAGCCTTGGGTAGTTTTTGTTTACAAGACACAGTTGTTCGGGATACGGATGCGGCCACTGGTTTAGGCGTGTTGCAGCATTGATCAGCAGACCAGCTCAGGCATAGATGTGATTTTCAGATTTTTGTCGCCGATCCTTTGGTTGTTGCAAGCGGGCCAGAACAACAGCTTTAAAGCATCTACAACGAATCTCTGACATTATATTCATGTGGTGGGTACAGTTGGGCGTGAAGTTGAGTGGATAGGCGCATGCGTACAGATTGACGATGAGGCATTCCAAGTTAGAAGAGTGGAAAAGGGTGGCGGCCTCCAAGTATGCTTCGCTCAGCATTAGCCTTGAGGCCACAAACAACCACAGGGCCAATCGATTGTGCCCCATAGCAGCAGCTATGAGGGCGTTGAAGATCGCTTATGAGGCCACCAAGAAAAAGATCCATTGCTGGTACCACCAAGGCTAGAATGGTACAGACCTTCAGGCGGCTGCGCTTCCGCACCTCTGTGTGCATGGGAGTGGACTTCCTGAAATATTTGAGTGAGGGAGGCCGCAGTTGAGGAAATGAGGTCCGCCAAAACTATGCCATTCAGGATGCCCTAGGTGTCGGTTGGTTGCAATGGGGTGTGAGGGGAGGGTGGTAACCACCCGGGGATGCCGCGGGCGAGAAGGGTGCTCACCACCCGGCCATCCTTTCGAGACCATCGCCGCCATAATTGCACAAGAGCATTTTCTTTGCCCATGGGTGGCTTGAATCTTGTTGTTATTATGCTCTCCTTCCTTTCCTATATGTTGTTTATTCATTACTTTATTCCTTTCTTCAGACAGAAGTCTGAGCCTCCAGACACCAGAGGAAAAGCTAAGAGGGTCACAACATTGCCAAACAAATAGAATACAAGTTGCAAAGAAAAGTTGTGAAATCCTCGAAGATTTGCGCAGCCAGTTGAGTGAGGTGGTTCCCAAACATGCTCAAGTCACTCTTGGAAATCTTGCTCTTCAGGAAGTACGAGAGGTGCATGACCGAGTTCCTGCACTTGTTCATCACGCGAATGGCAACTTCGAAAAGACTATCCTCCAAAGTTGATAAGGCATGGGTTCGCCACTTGCCCATTTTCAGTTGATATTCTTTCACAGCCTCCACAGCTAAACTGTCTGGGTTCAAGTCCTTTGTCAAATCATTTCCCTTTTTTTTTTTGGCTTCGATTTGTTTTTGGCATCTTTGCCAATCTTGTCGGCCAGCACGGCCTTCAAAACATCGTGAAGGTCAGAACAACCAGCAGCCATGACCCTTTCCTCCGTGGTGTGTATGCTGCCCCATCTTGTTGAGCAACATCTTGGAAACATTTTTTTCACTGTTTTCGCAGCGCTTTCTGCTCCATAGAATTCTGACCAAGTGAGGAAAACCTGCCGCGCCACAGAACGAAGCACGTTGGTCAGTATGGCTAGGGAGCTGTAGTATTTCCAAGAGCGCCCAGCAAAACAAGAAAGCAGAGTGTCTATAAGCTGCAAGCTTCCCATTGTCACCAAGTGGTGGCAATGTTCCATGCATGTGGCCTCCAGGAACAAAACCTTGTCCGTGTCCCTGGTCAGGACGTTTGCCAGCTTCCTGCAGGCGAGCTCATTTGGGCCGCCATCTGTTGTGCAGCAGTATACATGAAGAGTATTCTTGGCAGTCGTACACGTTTTCCTCAGCATCAGAAAAGGCGGCACCAGGTGAAACAAATGTGCGAAGTTGCATTCACACACCTCCCATAGGACCACGGCCCACGCGCAGCTGTTGTAACCATGAACACATGAAAACAAACTGGCGCATTACTTTTTTTGCCAAGAATCTCATTCCAGGTTTTGATTGTATCCCATGAAGGACACCCCAGCGAAGAGAATGCTTTGAGGGTAACTCCAAGAGTGGCTGCAGCAGTTTCATCAGTGATTGGCAACACGTCAGAGAGACGTTTCAGTGTCACGGCATCCGACTCCCAGGTTGCATGCCCAGGTTCATCGAATCTTCCAAAAAGAAAGCCTGTATCGAGTTCTAAGGTGCTTCTTTTGCGCCGCTTGTCGTTTGTAGCATCCTGCTTGTAGCTGTACACGGAAATTGCCCACTCTGTTTCGTCCATGCTCACCAGTCGATGGTGAAATTGCTCAAAGTGAAGCCGAGCTGTGGCTTGAAGGGCTGCTGACGCTTTCGATTCACATCTGGCGACTGATCGGGCACTAATGTCCTGCAGAATTACCCTGCCCATGTCCTCGCGCAACCAGGAATACAGACACATACATGTAAAGCAATCTATAGGTGACAAGTAGCAGCCAGAGAGATGGCGCCAGTGCCAGCAGGTGTAAACCAGCTGCCGTGCTTCCCTTGCAAGCCCCGCGCATCAGAAAAACGTGTCACCTCCAGAGACTGTGCGTCCTTCTGGGATTGTTTTTTCTCAGCCAACTGTCCTTCCAACCTCTGGATTCTCGCCTTTTGCCTCCGAACTGTTTGTTGGAGGTTTCTTTTTTGCTTGAGCAAGGCCTGAACTTTCATATGTTTTGAACTTACTAATCGTTTCAACAGCTGCACTGTTGCTTCTTTTCTTTGTCTCTTGTTCCCAGTTCCTGAACTGTTCTGCGACGGTGCCACACTCTCTGCAGAACCTTCCAACAATGAACCAGGCTGACTAGGAGATTCGAGGTCATCGTCCAGTTTCTCTGGATGTCTCTTCCGCATTGTGCACCATCAATGCTCGCACACATGAAAGTACGGTGGAAAGAAAATAGAGAAACGTAGAGCAATAGTTGTATGATTATATAATGCTACAATCAAGACTAACCCGGTTACCATGCACATGTTCTGCTTTTTTTGAATCTTATGAACAAACATGGAGGCACGTCAAACAACAGTGGTATGACTGCACAATGCTGCAATCGTGCCAAAAGGAAACGCATTCAATGGCACCACCCAGTTGCTAGAGACTGCTCACAGCTGCAAATGGCCCTTGCTTAGCTTTGGGCCATACTTGAAAACAACGAAACCTGCATCAAAAGACGCCCTTCTTATGCCCAAGCCCGTGTACTCTGATGAAGAATGCGATCATAAAGCAACGCGACCCAAGATCAAGGCCACTTATAGTTTGGGTTGTCTTGCTGTTTAAGCAGTGGATATCATGGTTTCTTGTAATCTGCAAGTACAATAGGACACTGTGTATTTATTGATATTTTTCCATGGAAAAACTCACCTGTGCATCCTCGGTGAACTTCAAAACATTCTCTCGATAAATGAATTTCTTTTTCAGGACCCGGGGTCCTGAAAACAAGGGTGGCTTCAGCCTTTTGTCCAGACTGACCGTTACGACGCGAAGGCGGGTCACTGACAGCAACCATGAAAACGAGCCGCGGTGAGAGGGCGAGTTTCTCCTGTGATTGAGTTTGGAGGCCGTGTTTGGGGTGGGACAGATAAAACTTGTATATAGGCCCCGGCTTCATGAATGTCCTGGGCAGTGGAACCGGTCAAAAAAATATGGATGCACCTCAAGCGAGTGTTGACGCACCAAGGGTCCTAGGTCCTAGACTGTAGTATTTTTCCTACGGAATCACAGGGAACAGTTTTGTTTTGTGTGGCCAAAGCACAGAGAATTGCCGGGTTGAACGGACTCTGAATTTTTCCACACACAGCATTGAACAAAATTGCAATCCCAGAGATGTTGGAAATTGAAGGCATCTTGTTTTGGTTCCTCACAAGAAAACATGGTTCCTAGAAGATCCTCCTTGGGTTCGGGCGGCTCCTTTGGCTGCTTCGGCCACTTCTTGTCCGAACGCACCTGCATTGGCCAAGCGTTTAGGCTCATGCCGCGCGAACATGACTCGGATGCAGTTTGGTCTCGTCATTTTGATGGTGAGGGAACGAACATTTAAGCGAGATCTTGCGTTCTGAGAAGCAGATGTGGTGTGGTTACTTAGATAAATATGATAAATACAATGATTAAATTTTGATATTTGGCCGCCTTTCCTGGCTACCAACCCTTCAAACATTTAAACACGATCATACTGTATTCTTGTATCACGTATTGTTGATTCATTTGATGCATTGAATGGTTGAGCACTTGTTTGCCGCAAATTTTTGACCACTCATCACCTTCTAAGCACGAGAGGAAGGACCTCCGGAAGGCTGCTACGAACCACACTCAGTGTTTGGAAAACCTTTTCCGTCAATGAGTGCCACAAGCCCATGATCACAGAACTTTGCAGAGGAACCCAAAAGATGGGTGGCGATTTCATCACAAAATTCGCGCTCATAGCCAATAGATTCAATAGATTTAGGTGGAGAACAAGGGACTGGATGCCATGTCGGATTCCAGAGAGGAGGCCTCAGCAGCGGAAACTTTGTGATGGGATGGATGGGCCCTTGATCCATTCACCGTACGTTCTCTAAAAGACAAGAGGGAATTTAAGAGAAAAGGTTGCCGTGTGGAAGAAGGTGCTGAAGGGAAACACCGAATGAAGCAGGCATAATAATACAATATAATATAATACAATATAGTATAATATAATATAATATAGTATAGTATAATATATATTATACACGTAATACACGTACATGAACCAGGGATAACCGGGGTGTTCAAGCATTCCTATGACACACTGAAAGCACCATCGGTTAGCAGCCAGAGCTCCAGCACGGCCGGGGCAGCTTGCTTTCTTCGATGTTCCTGGTCTCCCCAACGCGAATCCCATCCGAGCCGGTTTGACTGGGTTTGTCGCATGCCCACAATCTTTGTGTCATCAAATCTTGACGAATAGACATCCAGCTGCCGACTGGACCTAAGTGTGTGATTCGTCACCAGAGGACATGGTTTAAGTTTAAGTTCTCCATGGGCCGGAGCAGCGACATGTCACTCCTCGGTGGCCGCCAGTGACAAGGAGCACTTTCTGTGGTCGTCTCGCAGCCTCACTGCACGGTCAAAAAGATGGACTGTTGGACACCTTTGAGGCAGTGGGAGATGTGTGACAAACTCCTTACTGTAAATGTAGTTCCAATTGAGCAAAACGCTGCAAGAGTTTCCACTTCGAAATCACAGGTGATGGACCCGAGGCGCAAGTGGGAGGAGGGTGCATGAGGAGGGTGCTGGTTCCAAGACATGTAAAACTACATTCACCAAAACATATATCAACATATAAAGAATAAAGACTGTGTAGGATCAGCGCAGATTGCATCAAATCTACGGGAGTTGGGCAGTTTGGGTGGGCCAACTTGGTTCATTCAGAATGCTGTATGGTGGTTTGGGTTCTATCCATCCCAATAGGTTCGTAAAGACTAAAGATGTTGTCCACTCCTTACAGGTGGCTTTCCTTTCTCTTATGATTATAAGGTGACATCCGACCCAAGCACGACAGTTTGCAGGATCTTAGCGACTCTCCATCCATTGGACCCATCAGCGGCACCAGCACCACGATCACGACCATGAAACAACAAGCACTCCATACTTACTGTAACTTAAGTTTCCCTAAAAATCTAGGAACCAAATCATTAGTGCGAGCGTGAGCTATCCTGCATCCTAGCTAGAAGCTATATAACTTGGCCTAGTAGGCGCCTACTTAATTAAGTGGGGAGGCGGGGGCTCGGGCTAGAAAAGAAACCCCGCGAAAGAAAGACACATGCCAACGGCACGTCTTCACACTCCATCAGGTCTCCCCACATCCCGCCATCACGTCCCCCCGCTCTCCGCTCAACGGTTCTTACTGCCAGCCTTCTTGACGCAGAGATCCCTCTGAAGATCACCGTCGAGGAGCGACCGCCACACGACCTCTTGGGTGAACCGTCAACGATGAGAGATTTTCCTTTACACGTATTCGTTGATTCACCACCAATCACCAGTCTCCACGTTGTCATTGGGATAGACCGAATCCATCATTTTCGGTACAAGTGGTGAGGCCGCTGGAACTGGTGATTTCATGTGATTTCTGATTGTGAGCGGGCGGACATTGCCCATTTGAATCAGCGGGTGTGTTTCGCAAGGAACATCGGACTCCGGAACTCTGTTGTGCAAGGAAGCCTGGCAACGCCTTCTGATTTCAAAGCCTGGTGGGCTGTTGTCAGAGTGCGCGGACTTGTCGTCAGGCTGGGTGGGCCGAACACAGCCCAGCGTGGAACGGGTTGGTGCTTTTCAGAGTCGGGTCGTTGAGTCGTTGCACAGTTCCGCTTGGGAAGGTATATGGTGCAAATAATAGATGCAATGATCCCCCGGCTGATACCGGACCAACCCATATAGACTCCCACAATGCTCTACTTTCGCCAGTTACTTCCCAGTGCCACAATTACAATCTGTGAGGAGTACTCCTTCTCTGGAACAGGATGTATACACACTTTTTAGCTCTTTTTGTGCTTACAAACCTGTTGTGCAGTCATTGTGTGCCACCTTGGTCGTTTTTACAAACGGATGCTCCCCGAAGGTGGTTCGTTGGCTGATACTTGTTATCCATTCCTGCCTTTTTCATCAAGTAACATCAGGAACAACTACTTGTACACCATTTTGCATGAAGCTACTAGGAACAAGAAGCTACTAGGTGGAGGCCATTGCTATTAGGTTGGAGGCCATTACTACTAGTAACAAGTAGCTACTACTGAGAAAGCCCCAGGGAGGTGTGTACCACCTGGCCCTTTTTGTCTCACAGCGGCAGGTCTGGAGGCCACGAGGCCCGGAACCGGGGTCAGGTGGCGGAGGCCTCCAAGAGGTTTTCAGGCGCCGAACAAAAACACGGAACAGCGCCTCAAAAAGGTGGGAAGATTGGTTTTTGCATGTTTTTGCTATTGCTCTGATGTTATTTTTTTATAAAACATAGATATTGTAAGTTATTTATCGTATGTTCACAGATTGGTCCTAGTGCATCCTAGTGCGGTCTAAAAACTCAAATTGGTTGAATGATTCGCACAAGCAATTTAAACCCACAGGTCACAGGCGACTTGTCCGAATGCCCGGGGCATTCCGGAAGTCCCTCCTGTGACATGCTGCGACATGCTGCGAAGCGCGAATGAACCACTCGGTTGCTGGGTGGGATTGCGGTCGGCTAGGCTGCTTGGAGCGTGGGAAGACAAGGTTTGGGAACCCAGGACAAGAAGCTGGTGGAACGGGCAGCCGCTGAGCATGTGGGGCCGTTTTGAAACCCGTTTGTGGAGGGAGGACATCAGCAAATTAAATACATCAACATTTGGTGCTTAATTTAAACACAATCCCAGAATATGACCATGAATCATGGACACGCGAGCTTCCAAGAAAGTCATTGAGTTTATGAGTAGAGGCTCGTGGGGGTTGTTCAAGTTGCAGATTTAAGATTTGGAGGTTGGACATGAGGTTCGTTGAGGTTCCGTGGGCAAGCTCTGATGTTCCGTGTACCATTTGAGACTGTTTTCACTGCATGGCAAGCTCTGATGTGAGCCTCCGGTGTGCAGATTTTTCCAGGACGGTTAGCCACATAAATAAAACGAGTGGAGGAGTGTCACCACAAAGATTCTGATGATGCTGAAAATCCTGACATTTGTTCCGAACATAGACGCTACTAGTAGCAAAGGGCATCGCTACTAGGAGCAAGGACGCCACTAGTAGCTCCTGGCCTTACTACTAGGAACAAGAAGCTACTAGGAGTCTTGTTCCTGACATACAAAACAACGTGCTTTGTAAGCGAAGAGTGACCCACCTAGTCATGGTCCTTGGATGTCCTTCGTTTTTATTCTGTCGTCCAATTGCCCAAGTGGAGCGGCTCGGTGGTTTTCCTCGTCTCCCAGTGCTTGGGTGACCGACCATTGGAGCTAGGCATTAGAGCCCATGCCCGTGAATTTGATGGAGGATCTCAACGAAGAGTTGGCGCAAGAGTGGGCGAGGGGCCCCTATTGCGCCCTGCATAGACTGGCCAAGTCCTTGGAGCGTTTTGCGTGGGTGGGTTTTCCGTGGTCGCTCCGTAAGGTATGCATCAGCGATTTAACCAAGCAAGGTTGGTTCCGGGATTTGCCAAATCTTGTTGGGATGCTGACTTTGATTCGCCAAATGCATCGCGTTGAAGACCTGTGAGATTGTTTAAGGATGCACAAGAGCAACCATTCTGTGAGATTGTGGGACTGTGATGGGGGCAGTTATACGGGTCACTCCTCTGTGCCAGTTTAGCTGGACAATGCTGGTCCACATTAATTTCAATGATGTAACATGATACAACCAAAGACTACAGATAGATCAGTCCCAAGGAGTTGGACCCACCGCGATCAATCCTGAAAACGTACTGTATTTGCAAGCCAGGAAGCCCGGAAGACCACTTTTCCCAAACAGTGTTTCTTTGGGATCTGAGCTAGTCAGTCTGCGCGAGGCTGGTTTATCCATTCTATTTATGTGTGCTGAGTTAGATTCACTTAACCTACTATATGAGTACTGTCTGTACATGGTTCAAGCATTCCACTGGTCCTTGTTGGGCAACGGTGACATTTGACGATTCTTCATGTACCCATGTTGTGTTTGATGCTCCTAGAATTGAATGTTGACACCTCAAAACAATCCCAAACATCAGATGGCCCGTTCATCCGATCGAGAGGGTCCGTCGCTCTTAGGCTGAAGCCTATGACAACGAGCTCACCGAGCTCACCGAGCTGGGTCCAGGTGAGCTGACTTGGCCGCGCCTGTGGCGGCCTGCCCGCTGTGACTGGCTGGCTGATCAAACGGGGAGACCCCTTTTGGACTGTCCGAGAGTGAGAGCAGGTGTTTTGAGTTGCGTAGACAGTGACCGAAGTGAAGGTGTTGGGGGTTGGTTGTTCACTTCATTCTTCCATGGAAACCTGTGAGTTAGTTGCGGGGTGTCACAAGCGTAGGACACCCCAATAGAGAGAAAACATGAGAAAACAAGAATGGCGATCGCATCTGACAAGAGGAAAGGGTAGTATCACAGATTAAGGCTCCAATCTGCAAGTAAACACAGCTGATGGATGGTGAAGATTCTTCCTGCTAGATCAGGTTCTTAGGATGAAATCGTATGTTGAGCTGCCACGTTTCACGTATATCAGATGTCACTCGGTGGGCGCAGAGCGCGAATTCAGGCGACTTGCTGTGGGAGGACATGTCCACGGTGCCTTCAGTGGGGTCCTCAATTGTGGCGAAAAGCCACACTGGTGAGTCGATCGCACCACACGGTGTCTCGGTATCGCCGTCGATGCATATGTTCAGAATGAGGTCGAAGGTTTGCATTCGTCACCGTTGCAGAAACCTGCCGGTCTGGCCTTTGGGGTCATTCTCCAAGCAGAAGAGCGGACTGCACAAGTATCTGAATTGAAGATCATTTGCAGCTGCTGTCTTTCTCAAATTGGTGGGAAGTCCAATTCTTTGGAGAAGCTTTGCAGGCGTTTTTCTTGAGGTGTGTGACGACACGTTTGCTGGGGCCGATGGCTTGCTACGGCTTCCTTATGTTTCCTGTGGCTTGCTACAGTTTCCCGACTTGAAACACGAGGAACCTCGAAGGAACCAGTTTGGTAACAGTGACCGACTGATCCACCTGCCTCAGGAGTGGCTGGAGGTGACCACGGTGATGATGCGAAATTTGCCTAACAAGCCGGGGCGCCCGGAAGTGCTCAAAGTGGTGCGAACCAGAGGAAACTCAGGCCGGCGAACCACCTGGTGATGAACGATTTTCACGAACCCTGCCTGAGTTCCTGGGAGACCAGAGTATCACTTCTTATATTCCCAAGCCAGGTGCTGGATTATTGACACTGCAAGCATTGATTCTGCACAATGAATCGCCTGCAAGACCTTTTGGATCGTCTATATACCTGAGAAACATCAATTGGAGTTCCTGATTAGTTGGAGACAGTTTTATAGGTCCTCGGCAACGTAGTTGTTTTTTCTCTGTCCCTCAGGAGAGTAACCCTCCTCCAGAAAGCTTTTCAAGATACAAAACCTTTGGCTTCCATAGGACATTAACACAAACAAGTGCCTGCAAAATTCAAATATATATATATATATACACCATTTGGGACCTGAAATAGAGAAGATCCAACCTTGTATCCATGTCAACATGTGTCAACTGTCTAGTCTTTTCAGTTCCCACTTTATATCTGCTAAGCATTACTTGGCAAACGGCAAAGCTGCTAGTCTCCCAAACCACTATTATCAATTTTGATCCAAATCAAAGGACTTTGTCGACTTTGTCCAACTCGGTATACATTTTCTTGCGACATCCCTGAGGTCGTTTCATCCATGTATATGACCTTTTTGGTTGAAGTCCGCACACTGGACAATCAGCTTCTGCTCATCATGTCAATGGAAGCTCGCTGTCTCTGTGATGGGTGAACTTATCAGATTGTATCCAATCTGCAAAGCATCCAGACAGATGTGTTTTACAATCATGGCAGTTCCCTCTGTACCTCCTCACAAAAGTTATGGTCGGTACAGAACTGCAATTTGTGCGATTTATCCGGGGTGTTGACTGAGGTACACTCAGCAGATGTTGCTGATGGAGGCGGGAGAACTTTGTGGAGATTGGAGATGGATAAGTCCTAGCCTCTCTTGATTGGTGGCAAATGGCACACTATGAACACCTACCAGCTCCTGGCAAACGCTATATAGATATAGCTACTCCCCAAAATCTAGTCTTTTGCAGTCCAGCAAAGTATAGAGACTTGAGATTTGCTCCATCAACTGTATTTGTACACAATTCATTCCCTGAAGTTTGTTGCTTCTTGCACTTGCTTCTCTCTCTCTCTCTCTTCAAAAAGAGAAAAAAAAAGAGAGCGCCGCATCCTGTGTTGGAAGGCTCTTGATTCTCGCCCCAAATTCGTGGACTTCGCTGGGACCAGACACCATGCCATGCCATGCGACTTTTTAAGCTTATTTCCACACATTTCCACACCGTAAATGGATCGACTTCTGCCCTCTAAAACTTCGCCAGATCTCACCAGCATTGCATTTACGGTACCCGTGGTTGTTATGTTAAATTCACCTCATTCAGCTGATGTTCTGGTCCCGGAAGATTCAGTCTCATGAATCATGCTGCTTCTTCCAGTCCCTGAGCAGTTCCTTCTGCTTCCATGGAGCGCCAGGTGAACAGTTGTGGCTTCGGTGGCACCTTTGACTTCCTGTACCTTCCGATCGGTGCGGAGTTTTGTGCGCGTTTTTGTGCACCTTGCCGAAGGGTTTTGGGCGGATTTGCAATTGACTGGAGTCCAATGGTGAAGAACACACACATGGCTAGCGTCTACCGATTCAAGGAGGCCTAGGGGTCCCCAATCAGCACATGGACCGCTGCAGAAAAACACGAGGTGGGGCATGCATGGATACTGTATATTTGTTGTGTTTTTGCAGTGTTGGATTTTGGTGGTCGGAAAGATGGGGGTTGACATGGGTTTCCCAGGCCAACACAGGCCAACTGGAGGGTTGCCAATTGAAATGTGGGAACATTGACTCACAAAACTCGAGACGATGTGCGTCTCTTAGATTGTCTTGCTGGGAGGTGAGGTGGAGAGTAGCAACCAGGCCTTCGGCTGTTTGCTGCAGTAGATTCGCTTTGCGTTTCCTGTTTTCCCAATTGAATCCTTTTGCCTGCAATGCATCGGGACTTGGCAAGGCTTCTGTACTTTGGATCTGTTTTCACGCGCTTTGACATCTTCAGGCTTCAGGCTTCAGTTTTGCATTTCCAAAGTGTTGAGGGTGATGTCACCAAACATGGCTTTCTGCCTTTGGGGTTTGCCACCTGACACCCTTCGCAAACCGTCAGCGAACTGTGATAGCTAGTGTGAGCGATCGGGGCGTTTCCCTAAGCGAGCGCTTCGCCTGAAGAGCTATCCGTAGCGTCCAGTTAGTAGTAGCGTCCAGTACATATTAGAGCTGCTAACTAACATATACCTCTTCTATAGGCCTACCCCCCCACCCCTCAAGAAAAAACAAATAATTTGCTCATTCATCCTTCTGTCCAGCAACCTGGCGATGGACCAATTTGCGGGGGGGAAGACGTAACGATTCCGCTGCGGGGACCCCATGGACCCAACGAAGCCGCAGCGCCCCAGAGCCGCGGCTTTCGCCAGATGCAGAGACGGCCGCGAATCGTGGCTATGCCTTCTTGAATTTCTTGGATCCCTCCTCCGCATGGATGTGAGAGCCCAAGAAGCCGACATGTCTCAGAGACTTGAAGACTCCCCCCCAATGTGTGTGCTTGCTCCTTGTAGCGTCCTTGCTCCTAGTAGTATGGCCAGGAGCCCCTAGTAGCGAACATTGCTCCTAGTAGCGTCCTTGCTCCTTCCCTCAAGATGTCCCCTATCTCCAGCATGGGCTCCATGTTCCATCGCCACCCGCAATCAGCTATTTCTTGATTGTTGAGTTGTCTCTTGCACTGGATTCAGCAACCAAGTTCCCAACAGTTTCTTGAAAGTTGGTCCCTTGATCAGCCCTTTGAAAAGCGTTTGGGGTCCTGTACTCAGGTTCCGGTGCATGTTTGAAGGACGCAAGATGAGCCGCTTCAATTCCAAGAAGGCAGCGATCCGTACTGTTAATGGCTGTTCAATAGCGGGTGGATGTTGCTGTTTGGAGTGGGCCACACAGACAGATTCATGTTGATGGGCGAGTGGGAATCTCACCGGTGATTCTTTACCGTGTGAGCTCGACATAAACCAGATGGCTGCTGCAAGCTGAGGCAACATCGGCCTGAACGGTCAGGGAGGGCCATAAGGAGTTAGTACCGATTTGTGGTGCTGCGTTGTATCATGTTGTTGTTGTTGTTGCTGCTGCTGTTGTTTGTGGACATTTGCAGTGATGTTTTGATATTGGTAATCACATGTAATCACCTGTGGTGGAGAGATGTACTTGTAGCATGTGTGATCTGGTGATTGGTGATGATTGTGATGTGGTTTTGGTGTTGTGGGGATGTGTGGCCTGCTCAATGTGTGTCATGCTCAAGTGACTCAAGTGCAGCGGGGTGAAATGCAGCAGGGTGCCACGCATCCACTGTCCGAATCCACCGTCCATCTGACCACCTTTACGCATTCACTCCAAGGGAAATGACAATACATATTGTAGGTATATATATAGACTATAATGCATGCGTTACAATGTATCAATGTAATATATAGAAGAGTATGTGTACAAGTATGACTAATTCACTCTCTCACACACCGGTCGAAGTTGCCCCGTTTGCACCCGACAAAACGCCTGTGCACGGATCTCTCTAGACATGTCGATTTCCAGATAGTCCCCACTGATTTGTCGGATTCCACAGATTCGCCGCTGATTTGTCGGATTCATCCCAATCCCAACAGGATGAGAACCCACTTCATCCATCTTCATTCACCGCGATCTTCGTTCATCGCGATCACCGCAGTCTTCCCTCCAGGTCATCTCTGTGGTGCCTGCTACCCTTCAGGCAGGTCTTTCCGCTGGGTGAACGACCGGTGTGCAGAGGCTTACCCATCTACCAAATCGCCCCATCCGGATGCCAATATGCTTCAAGGCTTGCTGCTTTGGACCACAACAATGAATTGAACATGACAGGTATTTTGAATGGGTAGAAATGCCCTTTTGTCTTGGAATCGATTTTTTGGAAGGTGCATGTATTGCATGTATTTTGGGGCGCACGAGCGAGCACTTCCCCCTCAAACACAGGGCTTCGATGCCAACTATGCACACTACACCCGTGCTCGAGCTGCTCGGAAGCATCGGCTCGCTGAGAGTCGCTGTCGTGACGTTCGGCCGACGGAGCGGGTCGCCCCGACGTCACCACCAACGGTCACCAATCTCCCAGAAAAGCGCCCGACGTCACCAGCTGGGATCCGTGTTGAGCCGTGGAGTTGTACCAACAGATCCAACAGGAACCGTCCATGCCGCCCAGCAGGTCTTGGATGGGGTCCCCAGCTTCCAGCTCCGAGAAGTCCCAAGTGCCAAGGCCACCAAACTGCTGGGACCATGGTGATGAAAGGCAAAACACCAAGGTTTTAGGCCAAACACATCCAAACACCCCAAGGCCACTTACAGGATAGACGCTCTCGGTCTTTGAGGGTAAGATTTGAAGATTTCTCACAGCTTCAGTGTGACACATGATGAGCAGGGCAGGGGTCACAAATAAGCTCTGCAGGTCAATCCTCAACAACCTTGCAGCAAAGGGTCATGAACACGATGAGCTGTACAAGGTCATGAGCTCATGAGCACCATTCGGCCCCCAAAATGCCCCAAGGTCAGCCGTGGAGATCCATCTGCCCGGCCACTCTTCTGGCGCGTTTGGGCCCAACGTCCTGTGGCACGTTCGTATAAGAATGACTGACGGGTGTCCGTGACGGCCTGTGACCTATGGTGACCTATTCGTCAAGGCAATTTTTGTTTGGACCTGCGAGATTACTTAGTCTCATTTAGGATCATTTACTGCAGGTCTTTATCAAGGGTGTAGACTCACATCATCTCACATCCATAATTTATGATCATCTATATACATTTTGTGGTTGGGAGTAGAGGTGCAAACACAGGCAGATACTCCCCCGACACATCCCCAGACGACATAAAGGCGACATTTCCAATGAGCATCCTGCGGTGGAATCAGCTCCGATACCTGAGCAGTGGTTACCAACCTGGAGCTCTAGTCGTGTCTTGATATTATTGTGCTCTTCCAAATCATAGATTGCGCTTTGCTTTTGAGCGGTTGATTTATAGGGGGGGTACAGTACCTCTTATCGCGCATATGGAAGTGCTGGCAATTGGCAAATTAAGACCAGAATTCCATAGGTAGTGGTTAAAGTGAGTTTGAACGTGAGGGTGACCCTTCACTAGCAGAATTCCGCTTCCGACACTCTTTGAGGAGCCTGGCGACCATCTGGGAGCGCCTGTGGGGCAACTCAGGGTATGTGATGTGTGGGTCGTGCCAAGGATGATATTGCCTCCTACCTACTAGCGATGGCCTCCAACCTACTAGCGATGGCCTCCAACCTGCTAGCGATGGCCTCCAATTTTGCCATTGCCCTTGAAATGGATGGAAGAGTGATCATGCAAAACCTTTGCTAACCACGCAAAACTGCGTCATTGTAAACGCTAGTGGAATTTAGATGATTGTTTATGCTGTTGACAGCTGCTGTGGAAGGGCTCCTTGACACAGCAGCTTCAGGGCATCAGGGCTTGAAGTATCATCAAATCCAACAAAACATCACAGCCAACTCCTTGTCTGACCTGACTTCGTTTCTCGTTTTGCATCGATTATTTTTGTTTCTGTTGCTCTCTATCTGGCCGCCTGGCCATGTGCCAGATGCGTTTTTGAGGTGCTAACGCGTTCTACGAGTCCTTGGGTTGACGCCATGTGCCCTGGCTCTTCTGCGATCGTGTCTGGCACCCACGCGTGGTTCTACATGGTTCAACCTCGATATGTTCAGGTTTCCCAGCCTGACAGAAAGAGAACTATAGAGAGCTGGTTGTCTTTTAAACAGAGTTTGTCGAGGAGTTGTCGAGGAGTGGTCCCAGTCAGAAGTGGAGTGTAATCGCAAAGTGAGGGCCCTCATCCATCCACGCAAATGAAGAAAGTGTCGGCATTTTGAAGCCCGGAGCTTGGTGGAGTTCGTTTTCTCGCAGTGCGTTCATGAACTCGCCGCACGAGCGAGACATCAACGTGTAGGTGACGAAAAGGGACCACGGTTCACCTTTCGTGCCTCCAAGAATCATGTGTTGCCACACACCACAAAGCAGCCTTGAACACGGACCTGTACGACCACTAATCGCAAGTGGGTCCTTTGTTTTCAAGTTATCCACCAGCAATCTGGACCAAGAGGCGGTAGAGGACGTAGAGGAGAGCGTTTTTCTTAGACTATGGAGATCGGATGGATTGATTTGCTGTGTTCCCTTATGTTCCCTTGCTTGCTGTTGCTTGCTTGTCCCACTCTATGGCAGGTTCCCTCCCTCGGGGTCAAACGCTGCCCCATCGCTTTCCAGAGCCGACCGGGAGCCTGGTGAGGATGTCCGAAGTGTCAATGAAGATCCTAGTTTTATCTCATGCGGAAGACCTTGGAACTGCCTAGGCATGTTTGGATCTGCCCATCAAAAGTACTGTATCGATCCTACTTGCATTTGGTTAGGAAGCAACAATTGAGAGGGATTGCAAAAAAGCAAGGTGTTGGGGGCATTTGCGAAGCCATTTTGATTTGCTTTGAAGTGCTTTCAACGGCATCATGTTTGGGGAGTTTGACCTGAAAAGAAGGGGCACTGAAGAGCTGGTCCCTACCTAGAGACCTTGCAGGAAAAGGCAGTTTTTGTTTTGTTTTGTGCTCAGTTGATGGAAGACATCCTGCACCTCCCACAAAGCCCTAACTTGAACAGTATACAGTATACAGTAGTACTCCCCTGAGGAACAGTTCCCCCAACAGAATCTACTGCTCAGATGAGGGACACAATTTTCTCGACTTTGGGAATCCGTCATTCATGAACACCCCAGATGTGTCATACCTTTTGTTGCTGCTCGATGTGTTCTTTTTCAAGTTGCTTGGGAGATGTTGGGAGGGTTCTACTCGCGGTGCAGACTTGTGGACAGGGTGAACGTGCCACTTCCACAAGGGCTGGTGATTTGTTGATTTCGAGTCGTGCAATTTCATCGGCTTTTTCACGCAGGTGTTTCCAGGCAGACAGCTCAAAAAAAGGGGTGCCGAGCCTTTTGATCTCGATGCGCGGCTGTTCCGAAAAACGTGGTTCTTCAAGGAGGGAAGAAACAACACATGTTTCCCTTCAGAAAGATTAAGCAAGTCACCCAACTGTTCCACAGCAGTTTCAAAACAACTACAACACCAACACGCGGTTGGCACATGTTGGCACTTTCCAGGCTGGCAACGACTGTGGGGGCCCAAATGAGGGGTGTCTCGGGTGTCCGGGTTTGGACTTGTATGAAATGGATTTCACCAAGTTCTGCAGTGCCTAGATGCGCCGAAGAGGAGGAGATGAGGAGGAGGGCTCATGTTTTTGATGCCACATGTCGCAGAAATCAGATGAGGATCCATTGGACCCGCACCTCCGTTGTCTGGTCGCTGTGGGAGGGGTTCTGGGATTTTCTGGGTACGTCTAGCTTTCTGCACCTGAGATGCTTCGAGACTCGTCGCATGCAGTGAAGGACGCTCGCACTTTGCGTTTGGCACGGAACGGATTTTGTGCCCAAAGAAGACGGCTGCCTCGATTGGACGAAACATACACAACGAAGTGCACAACGACTCACCTTTTCCGTTGATAGTCAACGACAGCAAGCCAAGGCACAGTGACTCCCTTCTCGCCAGCCATGCCCCTACTCAATCGCTACTAATTACATAGTAACAAGGGCATTGCCACTGGTAACGAGGGCATTACTACTAGTAGCTAGAAGCTACTAGTAGCTCCTGGCCATGCTACTAGTAACCCTTTGCTCCGTTCGTAGCTTCTTGTTCCTAGTAGTAAGGCCAGGAGCGCCTCGTTCGTAGCGTCCGACCGCTCCGTTCGTCGCTTCCTGGGGTCGACTAGTCGAAGTTCTCGACTCAGGCGGCGAGCTGCCCGACGGCCTTGCAGTCGAGGCTGAGGAGAGGACCGTGAGGAGGAATACTAAGGAGAATCATCCTTGTCATATGTTGTTATATATACCCACATGCATCATATCGATCACAGAGTGTCATGGTGAGGCTGAGGCGTTGACCGATTTGCTACACTCCGACTCACTAACATGGAAGTGGAACCCCTCCTGTTTGTAAAGTAAGGACAGTAATGAAAATGTCCTCCAAGAGACCGTTTTCATTTTCCGCTCCCCCTGTGCAGCCATGTGCAGCCTGCTCCCACTCTGAAAAGGGATCTGAACAAGGATGGTGGACAAGTGGACATAGGTTGATGAGCAGCCTTGAAAAAGTACGGAACACGTCGGTTTTTGTGCTTCTGACCCACCAGTCAACCGTCGTAGATGCAATGCATGTAGATGCCATGTTTTCTGATCAATGGGTCGCGTTTTTCTGAGGGAGAGCCCGTGCTGCTGAGCGGGCGAAGATTATTTTGACTCAGACCCGCAGTCATTTGCAAAAACGGGTTGGACTCACAGATGCATAGGCAGTGCGGTGTGGCTCAAGTGTGGCGGTTCGAACATATAAACAAAGGATAAAGTCGAGTTCCGCAACTGCGCAGGATTCCGCAACTAGGATTCCGCAACTGTTTGGTCGGATTCTGCAACTGGGATTCCGCAACTGGCGTTCCGCAACTACGTAGGATTTCCGCAACATTGTGGACTCCCTCACTAGTCACTAGGATTCCACGACTTTGTGAATGATGAGGGATGTCGAGATCACACGATGGGGACAAGGGGGGGTTGGGGGGTGGGGGGGTTGGGTGGGGGGCTAATGACGTTGGTTTGGATGTGCTTCGAAGGTGATGTCACAGGCACACACGCTATCGCATGATGTGGCAGAAGGCAAGTTGCAGAATCTGACTTTCCAGTTTCAGAATACCAGTTGCAGAATCTGACTTTCCAGTTTCTGAATACCAGTTGCAGAATCTGACTTTCCAGTTTCTGAATACCAGTTGCAGAATCTGACTTTCCAGTTTCTGAATACAAGTTTCAGAATCCCAGTTTCAGAATCCTAGTTTCAGAATCCCAGTTTCAGAATCCTAGTTTCAGAACCCCAGTTTCAGAATACCAGTTTCAGAAGCCAAGTTTCAGAACCCTAGTTTCAGAACCCCAGTTTCAGAACCCTAGTTTCAGAATCCGACCGATTAGTTTCCGAATCCGGCTCTAACCTATAAACAAACAATAACGAACGAGGAGTGTTGGTGCATGCCAGATTGACAATCACTTCGCTTGCACAGTGTGATTTGGGTATTGCAGTTGAATATTCATGACTTGCTTTTGAAGATTGAAGGGTATATAATTGCTTCCTGACTTCACCAATCTGCCAAACGACCTGACTGCACTGATCGCCCAGACAGCAATTTTGGAGGATCCTGGGGTTAGGGCCATACATGCCATAGACAGGAAGGTCACATGTCATCGTGTTTCCTTGTCGTCGAGTCGTTGCCACGGAATACTTTGTTGGTCAATCCTGCTCCTTTCAGACAAATTTCCCAGACCCACCCTTGAGAGCATCTTGGCAGGGCACAGACAGGAACTATGTGCCGAAATTGTTCCTTTGGTGCACAGTGTCGTTTTATTTTTTGTTTCTTTTGTATGTGTGTGTGTGTGTTGGTGCAGGACTTGGGGGGTGCACACTCTTTGGGTTTGTTATAGAGTCATAGAGTTTTTTTGCCGCGTTGGTGGCTTTTGCTTTGAGGGTCGTGTGATTTCATTTGGACAGCCGTGCAAGGAAAGTGTGTGCCCCACTTGCAAACTTGTGCAACGGAAGTTGTATGGATGTGGTCAAGAACCATATCATTGGTGACTCTGGTGACATGAGAGATAATGGCTCTACAGCCATCAGCGATGAAACAAATGTAAATCATCGTGGGTCCAGTATCCGCATCGCTGTACAGATGGGTCATCTCATGAGAGGCCCCATATTCATCCATCCTCCGACCTCAGAGGGTATTGGAACAGAGCCTCCAGGATCTCTTGAGATCGTGGGAGCCCACCTTAACAGTTGCAGAACAAGAAGCTACTAGGAACAAGGGCATCGCTACTAGTAACAAAGGGCATTGCTACTAGGAGCAAGGACGCTACTAGGGGCTCCTGGCATCACTACTCGGAACAAGAAGCTATACTAGGAAAAGCTGTTGCAGATAGCTCCGCTGGCTCTCCATGACCAGAAGCTCCACTCGTGATGACTCCACCTTTTCCCCTTCGGTTCACCCGTCGTCGTGGCGCCACTGCTCAGCTGTTCTCAATGTGGGGGCCGCATCCAGCTGATGTTCCAGTTCTGCCGGGACGCCCAGGATGGGCATCCATGAGGCGCCAGGACTGGGTCCTCAACCTGCGGCCGCGGAAGCAGGTCATGGAAATGACAAGGAACCAACATGGAAACAACAAAGCAAGGCGTTTTTTTTGCAAAGGAGTCTCATTGTTTCTTCGTTTGTTCTTTAGTATATATATATACATATACATATATTCGTATTGGCAATTTTTTTCTCCGTGACAGGCTCGGTTTTGTCACGTGGAAAAAAACCATGTCAAACTAAACAACTGCCCCGAATAGCATATCAGCCACAAACCCAGGTCGTCAAGCTTTTGGTCTTCCCTTGCTGATTCTGTTCGGAATCGGTTCGATCCGAGCGGCTGCGCCAGGCCCCAGCTGCGGAGCGCCCTTGCGGTTTTGACGGGTCGAGCCTTTGCTCAACCACTCACCCGTCGGTGCCTCAACGAGGCGGGGCTTATGCGCTTGAGCTGTTTTAGAGAGTAGCATGTTTGAGGATACGAAGAGTCTGGGCTGAGTAGCCTTGCAGACAGACAGTGGATGTAAGAAAAGATGGGTCTTCCTCCGTAGATACGTGGCACTTACCCAACTGTACATGAGTCATAAAGTCACAACAACACAATTCTAAGCCGTCATTTGCAAGAATGTTCCAGCATATTGATTCAATTAAAAGTTGGTTGGTCCTTTTCAGGTAGAGTCTAGAGTGTGAATATCAGACAGCACTGCAGCATGCGTGATTCTCCATGTGACATGGATGTATGAATGTGTGTGAAAGCCAACGTCCAACTTCACTTCATGGAATCAAGCATTTTCTTGTCTATATAGTTCTTCACTGGCCACCATCATCTTGCAGTTCATTATAGTTCAATATTTATTTACCAACTGAGGCTTAGTCATCAGACCCACTCAATCCTCAGCCCTCCTGCGGACCTAAGGATCCAGTGACACGGAGCCGTGTCACAACCCATCGGGACCGGCAGCGTCTCCGGCGTGTCCGATTCGGGGGGATGACGCGGCCGAAGGGGCCATACATGTTGAGGTGCGGTACCAAGTTTACCGGTCATCTTGGTCAGTTTACCGCCACAGAATCATGGAGACATGAAGGTGTTCAAGACATTTCAAGACAAGATGCCTCAAATGTTGGACATGAATGCTCTTCAGATTTGATGTTGCAAGGTCATCTCAAAGCAATGCATCGGCATTTCTGCGCGTCCTTTAAATGAAGAGGGGTGCTGGTGATGCATCAGGTATAGAAACGCGGACAAGCGCAAAATATTAACCGAACTAAATACATCTAAATACCCGAGCCAGCTGGTTTTCTTTTGCATGACATCCTTTTTCTGGGTGCCTTAAAAATCCTTGAATCTCTCTCATGTATTTGACTCATGCTTGATGTGGGTGTAGGTGTCACAACCAGTGGTGAAGTGGAGCCGAGGGCTCATCATCCCGAGCCGAGTAGGACGGCGACGGGCCAGGGGGACGAGCCAGGGGGAACAGCTCCCTATGTACCCTGAACTGGGTGCTTGAATGTGTTTGAGATGTTTCAAGACCGAGGGGTTTCCCTCACGCCAGTTTTTCAGCAACACCGCACGTTTTTTGTTCAAATCCTCAAAGCACAGCAATCGAAAACTGGGATGCTGGAGATCCTGGGTGCTTGGATCAATTTGAATCTGGCAGCTGACAGTTTAAACAGAACTGTCCCCTTTTCCGGAGCTGCTGGGAGCCTCCAAAGCGGAGTTGGACTTGGATGCATTAGGTTAGAGGCCATCGCTCCTAGGTTGGAGGACATCGCTACTAGGTTGGAGGCCATCGCCATTAGGTTGGAGGCCATCGCGAGTAGGTTGAAGGCCATCGCCATTAGGTTGGAGGCCATCGCTCCTAGGTTGGACGCCATCGCTATTAGGCTGCAGGCCATCGCTTCTAGGTGGTACTTGGATGAGGGATCCCTGTTGCAGCCTGCCTGAGCGCCCAGGAAATGACCATAAATGACCTACAGCCCAGCCTTGGAACCTCCCTGTTTCTTGGTGCATTCCAAGCGGGGCACCCGAAGCCGTTTCCAGCTTGGCAGAGTGTCTAGAGACCCCATTCCTTTGGAGGCTCTTTCATCAATTTGTGAAAATGACACCAAACCCTCATCGGGTCAGCAGCGATGGGTCGCTGGAATTTTTTAACGAGGCCTGGGCCTGTACAGACTCGGTCCGGTGCTGAGCCAAAATGGGCGCAGTCCAGCCAAGCGTTGGCTCCGGAAAGCCACGGATCTTGAATTCCTGGCCTCTTGGTTTCCACACCCTAGACTCTACTCTAGACCCTGCTCGATTCGGACTCCATCGTAAACAGAATGAACTACAGTCATGTGTGAATATATTATGTGATACAGTAATTGTGTGTTCCATAACACGACTTTCAAGGAGTCGCATGATACTTAACGTTCAGCCTTGAACCAAATGGCCTGCTGGGTTCTTGACTCCTTCCCCGAACATGCTAGCTACCTCACGGCGGCCTACCTCCCCTTGAAAAAGAATATCATCATCATCATCATCATCATCATCAACATCATCATCATCATCAACAACAACAGATCAGATGTCTCAGGCTTTGTTTGGTCCGTAGTTCTGGAGTCCAGGCGCCAGGCGATGTCCGGGCGCTGTCAGCAGCAAGGAGTTCGCAAGCCAAGGCCGCGGCGATCCCCACTGGAATTAAACATATACATACAATTACATACATACAATTACATACATACAATTACATACAATTACATACATACATACATGCATGCATGCATGCATACATACATACATACATACATACATACACGTCATCTATGACACTGCCCATGGCCTCACCCAACTGGAAGCCTTTGACATCGAGGGTTGCGGGTATCAGGCCTTTCTGTGGGAGGCAAAAGCAAGAACCATCCTGGTGGTTGCAGTGTACTTCAAAACCAATGAGACGATCCAGGGAGCCACCAATTCCCAAATCCTGGCCCGCATTCTTGCTCTACTCCAAGCCACGAATCGGCAATTCATCCTGGTTGGGGACTGGAACAACCATCCTGCGGGGGGATTTTTGAAGGCACAGTCCTCAGCTCCAAGTTTCACTGGCAAATCCTGGCCCCTGATGCCACCCTGCTTAATGGCAACACGGTTGACTACGCCATTATGCACCAGACACTTGCCGCCTGTGCCTCCATGACCACCGAATGGGCAGTCCCATGGCGACCTCATTGCCTGCTCACCTATGCATTGGAGCTCGAAGATGATTTCCGGCTGTACCACCAACTCCGGACTTTTCCTCCACTGCCCAACATACCCCACATTGCGTTCCGTGCCTGGAGCACATACATCACACAGGTGGAACAGCTCCAACTGTACGAGAGCACACCAAACCACGGAGCCAAGGGGCTAGCAGATTGGGTCTCGGTCACTGAACAATACCTACTACAGCAACATCCATGGGCACCACAAGGACGAGCATCCAGCTTGACCACCCAACACCTCCCCTTGGTTCCCGCGGCAGCAGGTGGAATCTGGAAGAAGGGAAAGGCCGCCTTTTGGGAGCAAACGCAGGCAAGACTCACCCTGATCCAGAACCAACCCGCCAAGGCACCTGGGGCCATCCATGGGCTCAACAAAGCACTCCAGCAAGTCCAGCACCACTGGTTGGGTGATCAGACATGGGGCCAATTCCTAGACACCCATCAACACTGGCTGCAATACCGCGACGACCGCACATTCGAGCTGATGCAACAAACAGTTCAACATCAACTTGAAGCAGCGCAGCAACAAAGTCGCGAGGAATCCAGTCTCCAATACGCTGAATGGATCAGACAGGGCGAAACCAAAGGGCTCAAAGGGCTCTTCAGATCCCTGAAGGCCAGTGAATTGTCATGGCAACGTCCATACAGGAACATCCCAATGGCCGACCGCGTGCGCCGCCGGATGAATGACTGGCACAAGCTCTGGAAACCCACCAGAGATGACCAACCTATGACCAGGCTTCCACTACAGGAAGAAGCCAAGCAGCAAGCGGCGAAACTCCCACCTCTTACCTATGAGCAGCTCGGCAAAACCTTGAAGCACCTCCCAGACAAAGCCTGTGGGCCAGATGCCATCACCACACAGTTGCTTCGAACCGCACCGAAGCAAGCCATCCAACCACTTCTGAGCCTACTACAAGACATGGAAGCTAAAGCGGAGCTACCAACACAGCTCACAATGAGCTTGGTCGTCATGCTGGCCAAAAACGAGAAGGTTGAACGACCAATCACACTGACCAGCGTGCTTTACCGGGTGTGGTGCAGGATTAGGAAACCTCTTCTTGATGAGTGGCAACGAACACTCCCTCCAACCATGGACTATGACAGAGCCAGACCAGGAGCTACAGCCCTACATGTTGCTCTCGAACGACTCCTCCGCCAGGAAACGGCCAAATCCCTCGAGAGGCATGGCGTCACTGTGCTCTTAGACATGAGCACCTTCTATGACACCCTGGACTTGCAAAAGCTTCAGCAAACAGCCCAAGACCTGAACTACCCACCACTCGCGCTGGAGTTTGCCATGCAGGTCTATACTGGGCACAAAGCCATACTCGCAGAGGGCGAACTCAGTCCATGGTTTCATGTGACAACAGGAGTAGCAGCCGGCTGCCCACAGGCACCACTTTTGGCAAAAACCTTTCTCCAGCCCATCCTCACCAGTTTCCAACAGACATATCCTGACCTGCGCCTGAATGGATGGGTCGATGACATTGGCTTTGACGGCAGTCACACAAACGCCCAGCACTTGGCACAACGCACCATCCAAGCTTGGCACCAGCTGCGTGACAACTTGACAGAAGCTGGGTTGGTTGTCAACAGCCACAAAACAGCCTTCATAGTCACCGACAAGCACATCCACCGCGAGCTGAGCAAACTTCTCGGACCACAAGATCCACCGATCCAATCTGTGATGAGGAATCTCGGCATCGACCACTCAGCCAGCCGAAGGCGCCAATTAACACTCTCCAGCAACGATTCCGCAAAAACAAGCAGAGGCGGATCAAACTCCGGAGCCTAAAGTTGCCAAACCTCCGAACCCGCCTCCGCCTACACAGAGGAGGAGTCCAACCGGTAGCCTTCTGGGGTTTTGAAGGCCACAGGCTAGCGCTACGGCAAGGGCTGGCGTCCCACCTGGGACTGCATCAAGGTGGCCTTCAAGATGTCATCTATGATCAAGTCAGCCACAAGTTTGGCGATCCAGGTGATCAGGCGATCTTTCACCACATCAGAGCACTCCACACCCTCATCAACAATTGGCCGGCAGACCACATCCAGCGTGTGGAACAGGCTTGGATCACCATCCGAAACCAGCTCCACAAACAGCAGCACCAGTGGTACCATGTCAAGGGACCGCTTGCAGCCACACTGGCTTACCTCCACGAATGGGGATGGACCACTGACACCCTCTACCAGTGGCACCGACATGAAACTGCATTCATGACAGAGGCCCACATCAACCTGCAGGATGACTGGGCCACCATTGAACAGATACTCCACCATGAAGCCCAACAACAACGCACCAGTCGCATTGCCAGCAGGAAAAACTGCCAAAACCTGGTCAGCGGCCTCGACTGGACAACAGCCAAGAAGGCAGCCAAAGTGCTTTCAAAACAACAGCTCCAACACATGAAGACGTGGAACCAGGCAGCCATCCACTACCGACAGGGTGACAAGATCAAACCTTGTCCCTTGTGCAATGTTCCGGCAACTCCAAAGCGCATTGTGTGGCTGTGCACCTGGCACCACAACCAGGGCCATGCACCACTTGCAATCGAATGAATCCTTGTGGGCCCACGGCTGGGCGCCCAAGGAGCCACAAGATCACTTGCAAGTGGCACAACCGCTACAAGGCCAAGGCTGCTGGAACACGCTGGAGCCCTTGACCCTCCAGCCATGGCAAGGGCTTTCAGTGACGTTGGATGCCACTCCGTCCTCCTATGACCCACGCTCCCAGGCCTGGATTTTCGCCCTCTGCGTGCACACTTTCTCAATGGGCACACTGCTGAGGAAGGGCGCCATCACGTCCGCAGACCAAAGCTCGCGCGCTCTTCCAAGGGCTCATCACATTGGCCCAATTTGTGCTCACTCCGACCAATGTGATCGTCCAGCTTGGCTCAGTCTGGGAGGCATGGACAAATCCACGCAAGAGGAAAGGCTTTGAAGACCTGGCCAAAGGGTTTGATGACCACCTCTTCCAACGCATTACGCCCTTGTACATCCACAAGAACCAGCGGACACCAGACACACCGGGCAACGAACCCCATCTCAGAAGACGGCAGCGGGATGCGGCCCTGCCAGCCTATGAAAGGGCATCCACGCTGTATGACCGACAAGCGGAAGACTGGCAGAAGACCTTAGACCAAGATCACCTGAGAATTTACAAACAAGCAGCAGCAAGACTCGAAAAGATCTACAAAGATCCACAACACTACATCCACGACAAGCCGGTACGCCGTGCAGGCCATACCACAAAACAATACAAGAAGCGACTCATCAACCAGTGCAAGGCTCCGTGGCAGCCCAACAAGCACCAATGGGTTCGGCGTCGGAGTGGCTACCAATGCCAAACCTGCCACACTCGAGTGCATCAGGCCCTCACGGTTGAGGTCATAGAGAACCACCTCCAACAAGACTGTGAACTCCTGACCCATGAGGGTCCAGAACCAGACCTCCGGCCTGACAAACCAGTTGGCCATTGAAGTGCAACAGCAACATCCCCAAGCGGCCGACGAACACTCCTTCCAGGAGACCACAGGGTACCTCAAGTGCACCAAATGCAGCCTCTCAGTCCACAAACGAACCAATGAGGAAAATTTCCAGGCTTTCATCCAAAGCAGGCGCATCGATGAAAGCTACGCCAAAGCCCATAGCGGCCACAACAGCCATGCTCTCTGGCAAAAGGGCAAAGGCATCAAATGCCTCAACTGTGGCGCACAAAGTCACCTGGATGCCGACGACCGGGTGGTTTTTGACCAAGGCGCTTTCCAAGGAATGCCAAGGTAACACACAAAGGTCACCGAACTTGCTCCAGCTTTTTAGCACGCAAGCCTCGACCTGTCAAGGCACACAAGTTGGAGGCCCTCCAGAGGTCAAACCAACCGGCCATGAACCCCAGCCAGCGCCAGCTTCTCCACAGACTGGCACGACCAACCAGCCCGGCCTGTCACCACCGGCTCGGTTCACCCAAGCGGCGTCCGCCCCAGGAGAAGCAGAGGACAATGAAACCGACCCACCGGGAGAAGACACCACGGAGATGACAGTGGACTACTTCTAAAACCTGGCCGACTGAGGCAATGGACCGCACCTGAGGCAACACGCCTAGAAGACCGGCAAAGACCATGCAGCGCAACTCTAGGAAGAAAAAAATACATACATACATACATACATACATACATACATGGACCCAGCCAAAACACAGAGGACCCTTCCTGGACCAGCTTGAGCAGATCACCGCGCAAGACTTTCAACGAGTCACCGTGCTCTATGTGGCCAGAAACACCAAGTCTCCACAAGCACCAGGCAGTGAGCCGCAGCTTCGACGACGACAACGTGATGCAGCCTTAGCCGCATGGGAACGGGCCAAGACCTTCCAGCATAGAAGGAGCACAGAATGGCAGCAGGTGTTAGATGAGGGCGACAAACTCATCTATACACACGCAATCAACAGATTGGCAGCGATCTTCAACAGCAAAGATCACTACATCCACCAAAAGCAGAACCGACACCAAGGCAAGCGCACGAAGCAATACAAAAAACAGCTCATTGCACAGTGCAAACACCCTTGGCAGGCACCATCTCACCGGTGGATGCCACACAGAAGTGGATACCAATGTGGGGCCTGTGGAGTCAGAGTGCATCAAGCCCTCACGGTCCAGGCCATAGAAGAGCACCTTCATGCAGAATGTCCACAGCTCAGCATTGAGGCACAGATGCCTGAACCAGAAAGACCTCATCAACCGCTGCCCAAAAAACAGACCAGGCAACAGGTCATCAAGCAGCTTCTGCAACAGCAGAGAGACCAAGTACCACCTCAGCAGCAGCATGAGTTTGATGAGACCACAGGCTATCTGCGCTGTGTCAAGTGTGGAGCCAATGTCCACAAGAGGAGCAATGAACAGCTGTTCCAGGCTTTCGTCCACGGACAATGTTTGGACCAGCCCTACACAGCTACCCATGAAGGACACAGCAGCCACGTCCTTTGGCAAAAGGGCAACAAAGTCAATTGCGCACAATGTGGCTTGAGTCTGCATTTGGATGCTCACCAAAGACTCATCCTCACCACTGCCTTCAAAAAGCCCTGCAAAGGCGCAGGTAGCACGGGCTCCCCACCCCTGGAAGAGTTTTTCCGCCGGCAAGCAACACAAGCATCACCAAAGAGCCCAGAGGACTCGGCAAGTGGCAGCAGCCAACTGAGCCAGCATGCAACACAGGCAGTGGCACCTACTACCAAGAAACCCCGGCTGCAGCATCAGCAGCCTGCTGATCCACCAGAGCCCAACCTCAAGGGTTCAGGACCGACTCCAAGGCGGCTACACTTTCCCACAAAGCTGGATCAGCAAGCTCAGGGATCCCTGGCAAGCATGCCAGAACAGGCCATGACACCCAGCCCACACGATCCCTTGAGCAGACCGCCGAACCATGCCACGCCAGAGGCAACAAGCCCTGGCCATGAAGGCCATGACGGAGAAGACCCCTCCATCACTGTGGACTACTTCTGACCCGTCTGAGCCTAGTTGAGAGGCCAAAGAGCATGAGCAGCACACCCTTCAGAAAAAAAATACATACATACATACGTACATACATACGTTATATGATCTTATGTGTTGTATGCTCTTTTTATCCATAGGGTAGAACAGGATTCTTTTCCAATGAGTCATTTGGGCAAAAATGACACACCGCTGTCTCAGCTTGCCCTGCATTTGCTGCTCAGAACGAAAGGAACGCGGGTTAGTCGCTTCCTCGCCCAGGTGGTTCCTGTGAGGGTAACGACGAAAAAAGGCCGAGGAGATGTACCGGGCCGCATCGATGTGGCGACAGATAGGAGAGCTAGGAAGCTCAGGCAACTTGCGTGCGAGCGATCTTCCATGTTGGACTTGAACATCAACAGCCAAATAAACAGGTGTGTACTTTTAGTGCCAGCAAGAACTCCTGGCAGTGGGAAGCTTCCGACCTTGGATCACAGAGCAGTTTGGATTTTTGTTGCACGTACTTGTTCAATCGTCCGTGGTCAATAGGGGAGGTGCTCGAATGGATGCAGGTTCAGGAGTCCTTTGTTCAGGATATGGAACCATATTTTGCTTGAATCGCTCAGATCGCCGATGTTCCAGAGACAAGCGAGATTGGACTCGACTGGCTTTCTTCGGCTCCCGGGATTGAACTGAATACAGCTCTTGGACCAAATAACAACCTGAAATCACATGGGAGCTGTGCAGCCATCTTTGGGTCAACGGGCGTCCAGTAAGCCCTTCCGATTGGTAGATCTCTTCATGGGTCGGAGTTGGAATCGGCTGGGTCAGCTAGATGGTGATGTCAAACATGTTGTCCTAAGTCCACAAAACCTTCAATGGTCTCCAAACAGAAGCTACCGCCGCTGCCTTCTGAACCTTTCAACATGGTGTGCATTTCGGATGATTTCACACTTCTAAATGGCCATGACTGGCCATGACTTGATAGCAGCCTGTCTCTGAGATGCTGACATACTTGTTGTGATGCCCGCCGTCGTCTGATCGAACGGTTTGGTGTGTAGGTCGTCGAACCGACCTGCCAAAGTCATGAAAGAAAACTCAAAGAAGAGAGCCGCACACAAGCCTGCAAACAAGGGACAGACGGATGATACAGCATCCCAAGATCTAGACATGCAAAGATCTGGGCTCATAGGGAGTCCCTGTCAGTCTTGTTTTTTGGTACCTCTTTTGGCCACCCAACCCAGAGTACATGTCACATTCAATGTGCTTCTGTTTTTACTTCACTTCAAACCTATTGACATTGACATGTTGTCTTTTTGCTCGCATTCCCCAAACACAGGATTTCATAGGATTCAGTATGATTCAGCAACTTCACTGTCACTGGTGTGGTTTCTCCACACACCCTCTGTACAACTGGCGCGACTGCGGATGACTCGGCGCTTGAGCGTGCGAGCGATCGCACAGCTTGGGCCGCGTGTGCTACAAGCACCCCGAGGCAGCGGAAGATCCAGAGTGGGCATAAGAACCCCTACTTCTTCGCCATCGCTATTAGGAGGGAGGCCATCGCTAGTAGGTGGGAGGCCGTCGCTATTACACAGACAAAAAGAAAAGGACGAAAGGTGTAAGGCCTTGGGTATGGTGGCAGGTCCAAGGCTTCGGGAAATCGCTAAGTCGACTGCCGTCCATATCAGTCAGAGCTATTTGCGATCTTACTTCACAAGAGGGGGTATTTACGACGGCATGCTGTTTGACCTGGCAAACTCAGATTTCCAGATTGATTTTGTTCAAGTCTCAAGTGAAGGATTGCAGGCAAACAAGCTTGGGAAACTCGAAAGTCACAGCTTGAGGGACCCGGAGGGGCCCCGCAGGGTGCGTCCTTTCATGGACCCCACCGGGGGTGCCAGATCGTCCGCCAGGACAGAGATGGATTCTGGGGCGCCAGTCAGATGCTCTGACGTTTTCGGGCCATGGGGCGCATCGCAGTGCACTGCTCAATCAAAAACGCCAGCCGCAAGCCATGCAGCTGCGGAAAAGCACACGATCAATATGGACCCCCTGCCCAAAGTCTGCCGATTTTTAGTGGCTATATTGGAGGAAATTCATGTGTAGTTTTTCAAGTTGTTGTTCCGAAGGTATACTTTCTGCCCCTTTGATTCGCTTGTCGAAATCTGATGAGGACATCTTAAGTGTCACATGTGCTCAAGGAGCATAGGATGAGCCAAGAAATCTAAGGTAAGGGTTCGTTGAGTCTGAGAGAGAGAGAGAGAGATGGACCGACTTTTTAGGGTATGGTCAAAAGAGTGTTTGTTCTCCCTGGTAGGAGGGGTGTCTCAGTGGGTATCTCATGTTTTCAGATGGTGCTCAGATTCTTGAGCGATGTTCGTCCTTACGAGGAGACCATGGCGATGATGTTTACACAAAACACCCGTGGGGAGACCAGGTGACGCTCAGACGTGGAGTACTATCGACCATCTCAGACCGACTCAGGCCTCTGCCCTCCGAGCGGCACCTGTTGGTGTCCGGCGGCCCAATGGTGGGAAACACAATGGGAAACACGGGCTTTTTCCCATGAACACCCATGATGCGCAGCTTGCTTTCGTCAGATTTTTGGATGGCGCGCAAGCGCAGGTTGTCCCTTTTCTGTGGGGGATTGGAGATGGGCCTCGGCTGTAGAGGTGATGGGTGAACGAGACTGATTATATAGTCAGCACGGGGGATTTCGGACACGGGAGGACCTGTGGCTCGTTTCAGAATTTGGGAGAAGTATCGTGCGAAAGCTCGCAACACGCACGGGTGAACCTCGTAGATAGGCCCAGGTCTTTGTAAACCTCAAAGTGCAGTTTCGCCGGCATGAATCCAAGGTAAGTTATGTTTTGTGATCCGCCCACATTTCACCCACATGGTTATCCCAAGAATCAAGGATAACATGGTGCAAACAATCCCACAGAATAAACATGTGGTCATGTTTCTAAATGAGAAATTCTTCCAAAACAACCTGTTAGACTGGCCAATTGACATGTCTGTCGGCCGATGTGAAACAACCTCAAGGCCAATGGGGTTGCCCCCGGCCCCATCTTGACGCGGATTCGGAGGTGCTGGCGATCCAATGCGTCGCAGTCCGGGCGTCCCAGTAGTTTTGGTGTGGGAGGTTGTGGGAGGCCACGTAGCACTTTTGGTCGAGATGAGGTGTACGAGGACAGGGCCACAGGAAGTCTTATAGTTTGTGAGCAGAGCATCTTCTGAGTGGATCGCCTGTTTCAACACTTGACATGGGGTGTTGTGCTATTCTCGGCAAATTTCTCGGAAGCATAAATCCAAACTGAATTGTGTGTAGTAATAGTGTAGTATATATCTCGAGTGACAATCACTAAACACGCGTCGCCAGCATTATCAGCAAGTGTTTTTTTTAGTTGAGACCGTTGTTTTACTTCAGAACTCCATACATCCATGAATGTATATTAACTCGACCTCAAAAGGCAAGCCAGACTGCACAAAAGTTGACACGTCAGGAACTTGGAATTGTTTCAGCCGCTTTGCCAGAAGTACCAATTTTGGTTTTGCATCACAGAGGCAACCACCAATACCACTGGCGAAGAAGAACGTTCCATTCTTTTGACAACGGGCTTCATTCCCTATCACATCAGTCAGAACAAGATAAAACAAGGCACCAAACTTTGGTGCTGCTGCTGCTGCTGCTGCTGCGCGAAACCCCGACTGTTGCTCCAATTTTCAGTTGAGTGCCTGTTTTCAAACCGAGGCCGCCCAAAAAGGAGGATCCCAAGCCCGCCGGATCGGGCGCCAGCGGCAGTGCCAGCAGCGAGAGGTTCAGGGCTCGATTGGTCAGACTTGGACACCTCAGTGTGGAACAGCGGAAGACGCCCTGCGAAAGTAGGCCTCGCTTGCATATTGCATACTGTAGGCCTTAGGAGATTTGTTTCACTTTCCCTGTCCCCATGCGGGTAGAAAACAGTGCAAAGCCATCGTTGTAAGAACTACCACTCGCAGCCTTCTTGCTGCCTCTTTGTCTTTGAGCTGAGGCCTCTCAAAAAGGAGGATCCCAAGCCCTCTGGATCGGGTACCAACAGCACCAGCAGCGCCAGCAGCGCGCCTGGCGCGGGCGCGTCCGGCAGCAGCACTGGGCACCCTCACCTCCGGGAGCTCTACGACACCTCGTCGCGGCAAATGCACACGCAGATGGAGCGCCTGTCGAAGGTGAGGGTGTTCAGAAAGCCGTACGCATGTTTGGATTCTGGGTTCGGCAAGTATGCGCAAGTCACACACGGATGGATTCACGTCGACCCCTCAAAATCAAGCAAGTAACCCGGGCATGGCTCCCTTGTTTGGCCATTTGGCAATTAAAGAAAACACATGATTCAACATGATTCAACCAACAACGGGGTGATTGCGCGCCCCCGCTTGCATCGCCAGCGCTTGCATCAAACAACAAGATCGCCGAACAAAGAAACACGTCACGGTCGAACCGGTGGAACAGTTCCTGCCGGTCTGATGGATTGGAAAGAGAACTGGCTCCGAGATTTGATGATTGCCCTCATCAACTCAGATTATTTTCACATGGCTGGTACAGTTGAGCAGCAGAAAGCGAGCTTTGGGAGCGAGCTTTGCTATCCTCAGGAGACGAACAACATAGATCCCAAATGTCGTGCTCCATATTCCTTGTATGGGGATGAATCCACCATTTTCAGAACATCGTGTATGATCCTTCATTGGCATCCAACCCTGAGCCCAGAAAATACAAACAGCCTTCTATCGCGATTTCTCCTTTGCATGAGCCTCGTACCCCTATCGGACCTATGCGCGTTGATGATCGTTGATGCACCCTCCATGACACAGGGCTAATTATACGTAGCTGTATTATTGATAACGTTTGCTTCATGTTGGCTTACCGATGTAGAAAAAGAGAAGCAGTCCCCTTCAGCCTGTCCCAATGTGTTTCCAATTCTCGTTTTAGTTGATCCAAGTGGCCTCCAGGACCCAGCTTCACATATTTCAGGGCAGAGCAGAAGACTTTAAATGGAGCATCACAATTGCTAAAATCGCAATTCCAGGCCACGGTAGCCTTCCAGCCCCAGTCTCTGAGAGATGGAGTGCTGTTTCACGCCAGATCTACCGGAATGTGCAACTGTCCTACACCTTCCTCACGATTGGCCTGGCACTTGGAATGGTGACATTTCTTTTTATTTGGTGATCAATCCGTGGAAGTCCGTCGCCCACCATTGTCATAAGTTGCTGACAACATGTGTCTAAAGCCATTCCAGTCCCATTCTTGTTGCCACTTCCTACCTCCCCTCCGGTGAGAAAATCGGTCGTCCACCTCAGCTTTGCCTGGATATGTGGGCAGATGCTGGCAGATGTTAGCTTTTGTAAAGGCCCACACCGACCGGTGTGTATCGTCCTCTCGATGTACATCTCCCATTGCAAAGGTGGGGGAGCATTAGCCCTGGGCATCGGCTATGTGATCATCAACTGGAGACGTGTTCGTGGGCGCATGTCACACTGATGCCAGTGTTGGGAGTCCATCATACAGATTGTTACAGGATCACTGACATACCTTTTCCAATCTTTTCCAGTTAGGTTGATGTTCCAGCCTTCGACAACCGTCTTTCGGCTTGAAATGTCCTCACGTCGAGCGTCGAGCGGTGTGTCTTCTTTCCCAACCACCCCTGTCACTCTGTCATAACAGCTTTTGCTTCAACCATGAGAACCACCAGGGGGGACATTTCAGGGATTATAACATTGGACAATTCGGGTTTAATGCTTTTATGAATTTATAGGACATTGGGATTTAGGCAGACAGTTTGTAATTAGTCAATCCTGCTCAGTGGTTGTTTCAAGCAGTAGGGATGAGTGTTTTTCGTTCCAAATAAATGACTTGCCTGTGGGTGGGTCAAGAGCGCTCCAAGTTGCTTCCATATTTGTTCAGTTGTTTTGCCTGCTTATCCACCAGCTTCTTGACATCTTGATGCGCCAGAAAGACCAGCGAAACTGCCCATGAGGTCCGCCGAAGCCTGATGAATTCCAATCTGCAAACTTCGGATAGGCCCCAAAAAAGAAGACGCACCCGAGATATCCGTTCCTTTGATACACCAAGGTTAAAGAGAAGCCATCCATGCACTCATGGCCCGTTTGGAATGGTTTTGAACAGCCAGAGCTACTTCTCAGTTGAAGAAGTATTCACACAGACTGACTCAACGAGCCAACCACTGACGATCTCCACAGGACGATGCTGCGCTCCCAAGCGGCGCAAGAAAGTGCGGAGGTCCATTCCGCGGGGTGTGGGGGACGAGTGGATGTACAGTGGAAGAACTCCGTGCACAGTGAGATAGTCAAGGCAAAACGAGGAATTGGGGGGCCCCAATAGAAAGGTAGAGAGGAAGAGTTTCATGGTTTCCAAATGTGTCCAACACATTTGGGATTTACTTTTCTACCTTAAAACGCTTATCAGTATGCTCAAACGACCAACAAGTGTACGTTGAGGCAACAATGAGGGGAGGTGCGGCGAAGATGATGTTTTGGCGATTCCCAGAGAGAAGGATTCCCGGCATCCTATTGTTGCCCGATCTTTCCCACGTCTTCCATGTGTCCGTGTCCGTATAGTGTCCCCATGGATACTAATCACATGGACCGTGCAACAGATTGGAACCGTTGCAAACCACTATTCAGGCTTGGAACAGATTGGCGCAGTTGCACGCTCCATTTGGAACAGATGCCGCTGTGGTTTCCTAACAAGCTAGGTGGTGTCGCAGACCATGCAGAACGCTCAAGTGCAGTTCAGCGCTCGAGAGTTTTCCAAGGCAAGGAAGGGCCTAAGAACATTTCAAGATATTTTAAGTGAACGTGAAGATCACAACAACTTTATGCTTTATACTTTATACTTACAAACTTAATAAAACTTGTAAGTTTACTTGGCTTGCTTCATTTTCACAAGCTTACGTAACTGTGCGCAATTGACGCTTTTCCTCCATTGATTCGAGGATGGCACAAAAATAGGAGCAAATCTTTCCAGCAGTTTTGTTCCTTTTTGCTGGGTGTAGTTGTTCAAGGATGAGTGCACTGAACTTGACCAAGCTAGAAAAGGAGCTGCTGAACCAGCTCTTCAATGACGATGAGATCGCCACAACTGTTGCCTCCTGGAGACCTGCTTCGTTGGTTTGGTTGCAAATCAGAGTCGATCGAATGAAACATGGGAGAAAAGATTGGAAACGGGTGAGATTTCAAGCAGGGGTGTAAATTGTGAGGTGCACGGAAGAAGGAAGGTGTATGGTAGAGGTCATGTAACTTACATCTCTCTCCCTCTCTCTCTCTCTCTTACTTATGAGGGAAGTCCCAGGCTCTATGACGTGGGATGTGGGACGATTGAGGAATGTGAGGTCTCCAAGCAGCAACGATTGGAACTTTTGATTGAGGTCCTCACTTAATAGGAGATCACGCTATTCAATGATTAGTTATGGCCTGGCCTGGCAGAATGCAGTTATAGAGGTGTTTCCACTGCGGTGTTTGTAGTGTTTCGAGACCGGGTGACCTCCAATGTTCCAGGACCTTGCGTTTGCTGACCTCGATCCAACAAGAGATTGGTGCCTTATTCGTCCACATTCTGCAGCAGCAGCAGGTCAGTGAGCCGAGCCGGCTTACCGCTCGGTTTTTCCGCAGGGCTACGCGGCTACGACAGGTTTTTCCGTGATCAGTGGATGAGCTTTGCATGACAGGAATTTCTCAAAAGCCAGATGCTGTATGCGTGCAACTACACATGAGTACTTGAGAAGGCGGTGTGCTTCTAAGGTTAGGTGCACAGGACAGTAGAGATAGATAAATAATGATCAAAGGAAGTTTAGTGTGCAAAACTTCCGTGTTGCGGACATTCAACAGCTGTTCAACCACCACTCATCATACACCACTCATCATACACCACTCATCATAATGTTGGATCCTGATTAGTAAAGGGGGGTCCCCCCCCCTCAAACAAACAGGGGGACCTCTATAATAAACTATCACCAAAACAAATCTGGATTCCTGGTGAGGGATCTTTTGTAAGTGATTGTAGTATTAATTTTCCTTTCATAGATTGTATTCAGCTTCCTTTCTCAGGTGCTTTGTAATTGTTCTCAGCAATCCTTTTGCTTTGCAGCCTCAGATCTTCAGCTCAAGAGAAGCCCCCCTCAGGAGCTAAGCAAAGGGAGATTCGATGTGCATTTTTTCCAGTGGAAAAAAACTTTTCACAATAGAGGTCCCAAAAACAAATTTATTTTTGAGGATCAGGTGCCTTCCTGGTCTACTACCTTGAAAATTTGTTTA
>CAXAMN010006236.1:154093-175235 GCA_963970005.1 Durusdinium trenchii
GCACTTTGTGAACCTCCATGTGCAGATTTCGTGGCAGGTGCAGCACTGTGAACCTCCATGTGCAGACTTCGTGGCAGGCGCAGCACTTTCTGAACCTCCATGTGGAGATTTCGTGGCAGTCACAGCACTTTGTGAACCTCCATGCGCAGATTTCGTGGCAGGCACAGCATCTGGGGAGCTGGAAGCTGAGAACTGGCGACTTTGTAGTACAACTTTAGTACGCGGAGCAATTTGTGAGCTGGAAGCTGAGAACTGGCGACATTGTAGTACAACTTTAGTACGCGGAGTATCTGGCAAGCTGGACGATGAGAACTGGCGACTTTGTAGTACAACTGCAGTACGCGGAGCAATCTGTGCAGCTAGAAGCTGAGAACTGGCGACTTCGTAGTACAACTTTAGTACACGGAGCATCTGGCGAGCTGGACGAGGAGAACTGGCGACTTTGTAGTACAACTTTACTACGCGGAGTATCTGTGGAGCTGGATGGTGAGAACTGGCGACTTTCTAGTACAACTTTAGTACGCGGAGCAATCTGTAGAGCTGGAAGCTGAGAACTGGCGACTTTGTAGTACAACTTTAGTACGTGGAGTATCTGTGGAGCTGGATGGTGAGAACTGAACTAGCGACTTGCTAGTACAACTTTAGTACGCGGAGCAATCTGTAGAGCTGGAAGCTGAGAACTGGCGACTTTCTAGTACAACTTTAGTACGCGGAGTATCTGGCGAGCTGGACGATGAGAACTGGTGACTTTGTAGTACAACTTTAGTACGCGGAGTATCTGTGGAGCTGGAAGCTGAGAACTGGCGACTTTCTAGTACAACTTTAGTACGCGGAGCAATCTGTAGAGCTGGAAGCTGAGAACTGGCGACTTTCTAGTACAACTTTAGTACGCGGAGCGATCTGTAGAGCTGGAAGCTGAGAACTGGCGACTGTGTAGTACAACTTTAGTACGCGGAGCAATCTGTAGAGCTGGAAGCTGAGAACTGGCGACTTTCTAGTACAACTTTGGTACGCGGAGCAATCTGTAGAGCTGGGAGCTGAGAACTGGCGACTTTGTAGTACAACTTTAGTACGCGGAGCAATCTGTAGAGCTGGAAGCTGAGAACTGGCGACTTTGTAGTGCAACTTTAGTACGCGGAGCAATCTGTTCAGCTAGAAGCTGAGAACTGGCGACTGTGTAGTACAACTGCAGTACGCGGAGCATCTGGGGAGCTGGAAGATGAGAACTGACTGGCGACTTTCCAGTACAACTTTAGCACGCGGAACAACCTGTGGAGCTGGAAGCTGAGAACTGGCCACTTTGTAGTACAAGTGTAGTACGCGGAGGAGTCATCTCTCGCTGCTAAGTCAGCTCTCGCTATAGCCATCTCTCGCGACTGAGTCATCTCTCGCGGCGTGCAGGTTTGGCACAGTTCATACTGATAGTATTTGGTTGCATTTATGCAGGACAGGACATTCAACTGCTGGTCAATACACCACTCATCATACACCGCTCAGCATACACCACTCATCATACACCACTCGTCATACACCACTCAACATACACCACTCAACATACACCACTCATCATTCACCACTCATCATACACCCCTCATCATACAAGACTCATCATACATCACTCATCATACACCACTCATCATAACCCAACACTGGTTGCAGTTGATTGTTTTGTTAGCAGGTCGGTTGGTTCAACACGCCGTTGTGGGCTGCTGATCTTGTCGTGGCAAAGATACAACCCAGTACGCTGTTGTGAGCTGCTGATCCTGCAGGGGGCACACACCTTACACACGTGGAGTCCCGTGGGTCAAAAGTCCGGAGCGCGTGCGTTTGACTGGAGGACGCGCATGTTGGAGAGAACGTGGACACTCCTATAGGTCAATTTGTTCTTATAGGAAACTTCCGCCGCCGGCTTGCCCGGGAACTGCGTGTAGATTGCCCACCAACCAATAGATGAGCTTATGTGTATGCATGTTCAGAATTTGTAAATATACAGTGGTAAACACATTGGAGCAAACGGGGGGTAGGGATCCAAATGATAACTACTCAGTGATAGTGAAAGTCGCCTCAATATGGGCCACTAAGGGTCGCGTCGCTTCGGCACTGAAACATCAAACCATGGTCGCCGTCATGGATCCGCGGACCACGTCGATGGGCCGTCCCGGTCGTGCACGGGTCGTGCACGTCCCGGTTCATCGACCCGGGTCGCCCGGTCGCCATCGGTTCGCAGGTGGTCGACGAGGTGAACCGCCTGGCTGATAAGCTGGTGGCGTACCTTTGCGAGAGCCAGACCATCCAGGCGAGTCACGTGGGTGCGACCGTGGACGACCAGTGCAAGCGGTTGTTGACGGAGGTTGGTCAGAACTCAGAACTGACCATACCGGTCCACTGTAGGAGCTCGTTAGAATTTTGCAAGCCCTTTGCTGGTCCTGGACCTTCAGCCTCAAGGAATGGACCCAAAGCTTTCCCACGAATCCGCCGGCGCCCCAGCCGTTTTGGCGCCGTCTCAGAGACTCCAACCGCCTGCCCTGCCCGTGTCCACTGCGCCCGGGTGTGCAAAGTTCGCGCCCCGATGTCCGATCTCATGGGGCGGCCGTTGCTGCCAGAGCCGGCGGGCTCCGGGGGAAGTGGGTGGCCACAGCGACCAGCGAAGGTGGCCGAGGCTTTGAAAGCGGCCGACTTTGTGGAGAACCGGCTTTGTCGGAGTCGGTGGTGCTTGACAAACTGGACATGTTGAGCTATAGTTATACAGTGTTTCAATTTGAAGACGTTCTAAATACTGGTAGTAGTTTTTTTTTACAGTACAGCTCGTGCGGCAGATCCAGATCAAACCCTTTCTCAGCAGAACCCTGGTGTTGGCAGAGATCATTGGGTAGAGGGGCACCCTGTCTGGACTGCGCGCAGAAATCTGCACTTCACGGACTACATGATCTACATGGCTGTGGGTCAAAAACCGGAGCCCCAAACCAGGGGTAGGTCGACCTCCCAGGTCATCCATTCTGTTCATTCCAGGTGGTCAACCAGGGCGCTCCGGTGCCATGACCCACAGCCACATTCCAACTTGTCCATAGGTGGAATGGGCTTCAGTCTCGACTAGATGAGCCCACGAACTTGGTCGACCAAGCAACACCTGCCGAGTTTGATCATGTTTGATCCACATCTGTGAAGTTTATAAGTTTGAACATCCTCTTCAGCAGGGCGTGTTGTCAGCCCAATGTATTTCGTGCTGCAAGAAAACGCCGATGCTGGGAGGACAGACAGGGCTGGCTTTCAGCCTGCAATGGTGCTCGCATTACTGTTCCTATGAAGAACTCGTAGGGAACACGTTCACATGCTCTTCATGGGCTGAGAGGTTTCGGAAACATCAAGTAGGAGCACCCTTTGCATGTGGGAGGAAGACGGTGCAGAATATTGAAAAATATTGAATATCCCGGTTGCCCTGCGTACAAACTGATCAGTCTTGCCGAGCATTATGCTGTTTCATGGTATGATGTGTGACGGGTTTAAGTGTGTGTGTTTTTAATGCTTGTGAGGCCCTTTGTAACCCCTTTGACCCTTGACAGCTTTTTTTGGCACATGAACAGGCAAGTGCCGTGACAGCCTGTGAAAGCAACAGAACAACAGTGGAACCTACACAACAGATCACCAAAGCCTTTTGGGCAAATGCTTCTCAGTGGCCGGATGCAGTCAGGGTTCCTGGCGTCCATCAGCATCGATCAACCCTGGGGTCAAAGGGTCACTTGGTCTGGCCAACATGCCCTGGCCAGCCTCCTATGCAGGTCTTTGCTGTGGCGCTGCTTTTGGCGTCCACGGCACAGCTCCTGGCCTTCTCCACAGGGCTTCAAGGCGAATGAGAAACCCTTGTGTCGGCTCTGACAGTTCCGGAAAGATTTAGAGTGGAAAGATGGGATTCTCAAGAGTGTGAGAACAAGTGTAGGAAAACAAACATGTGAGAGCAATTGCGAGACTGTGACACCTCCATTTTTCGAGACTGTGTGGTGTTTTCATAATGGAGGCAGCAAGACAGATGGCGTGGCAGTGAATTTGGGGCGGTTCACGCCTTTGGGGAACTGTGCCCGCATGTTGCAGGAGTGCCCTTGCTAAAAGAGGATGCACCAAAAGGTGGGGGGAGCTTGAAGGACCTGCTGCTCCATTGGTTGGAGTCTTGGCTTCAGACAGTAAAGAAGCAAGTAGAGAAGGAATGAAGTGAAGTGGAACTAATTCCTGTATATAGTATATACTGTATATATATAATACTTAGATTCTAGATGATCTTAGATCTAACTCTACTTACACGGGAGCTACACGTGCCACTGGAGGGCATATACGGTACCTTCCTTCATGCCATTAATTTTTCTCAGGTTGTTGGATCTTTGGTAAGCTACCACGACTAGCTCCTTCAGTCTTTGCAGGGAAGTTCATGCTGAGTTCATGCTGCAGTCTTGCATGTGCATGTAGTGCTGCATGTCCGTGCGAGCCACATACAAAAAGGTAGACATTTGGGAGAACAGGGTACCCTAGAAAACCAAGAAACGCATTTGTAAAGTAATTAAGCTATTGGAAAAGTACTATATAAGCATAAGTGAATAGACACACATCCAGGTGCCAGGTGTATGGGTGCCAGGTGTATGCGCCTTCACGTCAATAGCAACTCAATGGGGAGCGTGCTGATCTTGCGGCAAGTGTCATGCTGCTTGCTCCGTTTGCCCATGGGGCCGATGGGATTCGTTCAAGTGTATCATAGGTCACTGAGACATTTTGAGCAACTTGCTGTTCGCGCGTCTTGCCATCCTGCTGTTCTGCGCAATTCTGAGGTTGTGTTTCTGTCAATTGCACTTGTACAACTATAGTGCTTGCACTGTAGTTTTCTGGTGATCCTGGCTGGAACGGGCCGAAGTTCGCTTGATCCACCAGCCGGCTCAGCCGTTCCTTCGAATCGGGTCTTCGTGGGCCCTAGGATGCCTACTACGTGGCACTCCTGCCGGCGGCACTTGGACGAAGCGGAGTCAGTTACGGCGGGGTTCGGTTTCGGTATCCAAAGCAGCGGGCCACTGTTGTTGGTATTTTGGAGTTGGTTTTCAAGGAGCTGGACTCTTCCTGAGACTCAGAAAAGCCAAGGTCCAACGCCTTGTGCAAAAAAGCTTGGATTGGTTTGCAATTGCTGCAGAAGTATATGTTCTATATACATGAGGATCCTCATTTGCTGTTACCTTCAACAATACTTCAGCTCAGGGACCATCAGAGCTGAGAAACGGCATTGAAACACGGCCCCCAAAGACCTCCTAGAAGAGGACAATTAGATACAAATAAACTCTTGTATAATTACCCCTTTGGGCAGTTCTCCGTATTCCAATACATCTGGAAGACATATATTTGTGCCGGACATCACCGATGATGTCTTTGTCACCTACCATGTCATGTTGAACTTGTGAACCAAGTAGAGGCAACTGCCGAGGCTTGATGATGGAGGACACCCAAAACTTTGAAGGTTGAGGGATGGTGACTTCCAGGACACGATTCATACTCCATCTCCCCATGTTCCACCCAGCCGTTTTGGGCCGGCTGAAAGCGGGTCTCAAGGCTCCGTACCTGACTTACCTTGGCACCTTTCTTTTCGTGTTCATCTTCTTGATGTCAGCTGTCAACAAAGTGAAGGACCGGACTGGACCCTGTCGTTCGCTGGGGGGGGCACGGTTATGAGGCGCCAGGACTTGTTGCTCTTGTTGTTGCTACAGTCAGCCGCTACTGTAAACTCGTCAGGGTGAGTTTGGAGTTTTGGTGTTTCTGTGGCGCCAGTGGGGCTTTGAATGAGTTTGGCTTGATGAGAGCTCAAGGTGTAAGCTGAACAAGATAGCCCCTCACGATTCCCTGTCAGAACAGAGTGCTCTTCAGGGGAGCTTGGGTCCGATCTAAACACGTGCGTTTGACCCGTGAGAAGCGGTGAATTGGTGCTTAGGATTGGGAGCAGACCTGGTCAAGCACCTGCTTCGAGTCGCCCAGGTTGTGGGAGTGGTCACCGCCCATTTCCCCTGAAGTCATCGCCGGCTTGGCGTTGCTAAGTCGGGGCCAAGTGGTGTTTCGTTTCCCTCCATGCAGAAATCCAGTTGACCCTCTGGGATGTCAATATTCAATGTCTTATCTACAGACTGAGTCACGCAAAGCAATACTACATCTCACTGGCTTCCACATTCTACACATGAACGAGTTGGGGAGAAGGGAGCGCAACGTGGCGGCAACTTCAGAAACATGGACAGATTCCTGAGGTCTACTAGTTTCGAGCTTCAGTCTTGGGAGCGCATGAGGCAACTCTGCATGCTTTGTTTAAAGAGTCTGGTCTCACCACTCCTTGTGTTTCGCCAGAACTTCTCCGGCACTGTGGGGGCCTCAGATGGAGACGCTTTTGGACTGGCCTGGACTCGACGTCAGTTGGGTGCCTGGCAAGAAGCGTGTATTATCTGGATAGAGGGAGTGTACTTTAGCATACTTTAGCCATCGGGATCAACCATCTACTCGCAGACTGCCAGAGATACCATGAAGATGGCATGATACTGGGGCTTGGTGTCTCCTCTCTCTCTCTCTTTGCGGCTCAGATGAGTTCCGAAGATCCGACCAGTTCTGCCAGTCCGGTGTTCGGTGTGCCTTTTGGTCTCGCCCGTCCGGCGACGGTCTTGGATTGGAGCCAATGCTCGTTGTGTTTCATCGTCTAGACCATGGTTTCACCACACCATCCGTCCGATTGTTCGGCCGAAATAACAAACTCATCGCTTTCTTGACAGTCCTGACAATCGACGCAGCAGCTAGGTGAAGATGGTAGAGGGCATGGGCGTTCCGTGCCCTGGCTGAACAGAAAGTGGAAGAGTTGATGAATCTGAACAAGTTACTTATATACATTGGCTGAATCAGGGCTTGCAGGGGATTTTGCAGCCACATGGGGGCCTGGGGCTTTGACTGTAGGCAAGACCAACATCTCACTAAGGCTTGGATGCCGAATGTGAGAACTTGCCCTCAATGAAGTTCAGTTTGGTTATTGTGAAGGGGCATATCCTGCCTTGCCAACCACATTCCAGTGACTAAAGTGGGTGCCAGCCTCAAGAGGGATAGCCATGTAAAGCCTGGCTATGTTCAGCAATGAAAGGTTGGCGTTCAAAAAGCGAGAGGTCGCCCTGAAAAGCGTCCATCACCTTGTTGAATCAGGTCCTTTTTAGCAAAGCTGGCCTCAAACCAATCAAGAATCAAGGCAGGTGACTTGGGAGTTTGCACCCTCATGCTTTGGGGCAGTGTTTCAGCTCGGTGCAGCAGCTAGGTGCCCCACTGTGAGCACCATTGCTTGCATCCTGGACATTTTTTTGGGCAGCATTTTGTACCTTACAGGCGCAGACAAAGGGAACGAACGCATCGTCAGATTGCCAAGACCTTGGACATCTCTTTACTCTTTACTATGATCGTGAACCACTGCCTATGGGGTATTTCCAATTTTTGCGCCTCGATGACAAGGGATATGAAACAGATGTTTGCTGTGATGTCGATGGTCAAAGCTGTCATTGGGAGTGTGGAATGGTGGCTTAACCTGATCAAGTCGACCTAACCAGTCAGCTATTCGCTTTGGCATGGACTGGTGAGCAGAGAGACACCCCAGTGGCCATCCCTGGCGCCAGTCCTGAGAGGTGTACCTGTCCTCATGGAATGGGGTGCTGAATTCCTACTGATCTTCTTGACGCTTGGCGAAAGGGGAGCGAACTGGGAAAACCTAGTTTCCCACTTCAAGTTGAGTGGTACTCCATTTTGGCACAGAGCTCAACTGGCAACATGGATGAGAAAGAATGGGCAGGGAGATCCGGTTTGAGTTTCAATACACCGAGTTTCCCAACTACAGGAATTACAGGATGACTTGGTACGGTATGTGTAGGGCAGAACCACAAAACACGCAGAGTTTGTTCAGTCAGAGAGTTGCATTTGCTCAGAAAGTGCGGCACACGAAACCGTGGGATAAGATCCAAGACCCGTATATATTTGGATTGGAAGCTTTGTGACAGAAGCCTTATTCATGATTCAACACTTGCCAGTGTCTTAAACCAGGACCCTGCAGATGTATAAATAATATTTTTTGCATGCATTCGGCATTCGATGTTTTCGTTGTCTTTGTTCGTAGCCGCAGTTGCCACCTGACGTCTTTGTTGTGTTTTGGCATTGTGCTGCTCGATTGTAGAACATGTCTTTGCTTATATAATCATACACATATATATATATATAGTATCTACTATACATACATCGCTAACACCTTCATGCACAGGGTACGAATCAAGGGGCATGTAGGGTATGAAGATTTGACTGTCTGCACGCGAGAACCCTAAAGGTGTAGTAGGCTGACATCCTTGGTGCTGGTAGTTCGATTTTCTTCATAGTCGGAGGTTAACCAGGGTCCCACGTTTTTGGATCCATTATGATCTGCTGGACACGACTCTATGCCTTTTTGCGTACTGTATAACCTCTGAAGAAAGCACACCTGGCACCTGGGGCTCTTTGAACTGGTGAGTTTTTGAGCGAAGTCGCCGCATATTGGTCCGACCACGGAGACACCTACGAAGACATGCAGGGCTGCTGGACACAAACGCCGAGGCTCTTGGCAAGTTACTATGGACACTTCAAGCCCTGGATGCAAACCAAGGAGGAATTCCACACCGATTCTTGGCCGCCAGACAGTCTGACAGTCAGCTGCGTCCCAGCTGAGCCCCAAGGCCAGGGCCGCAAACGCAGACCTGGGAGGTGGAAAGCATGAAGTGGGTTATTAAGTTTTGGGTCCTTTTCTCCGAGGTTTGTCGAGGTCCATAAGAGCTACAAGGGGCTGATAGGGTGGCCACCCGGTTTAAAGACGCTAGTTTCAGAGTTCCAGACTTGTTCAAGGAATTTCAAGGATTAACATCTGACGTAGGCAGAAACATTCAGACACTCAGAACATCTCACGACTGTCAATGCGCTGATGTTTTGCTCAGAAATCCTGCGGGACGAGCAAGTTGTTTCCTGATCGTATTCACATCTATTTTTTTGACGATGCTTGTTGAGGTCCGTGACCGCCAGCAGAATTTACAACATTTCAGATATATACAATACCACTTACACAATACATCACAATACTACACACATATATATATATACACATACCTATATACTTCTCTCTTTTGAGTGTTTCGCTGTTCTTTGCGGTGGAACCTCTTTGTCTCCCTTGAACCACCGTGTTTTCATCGTTTCTGAGGAGATGCTGTTGAAGAACTTGGCGCTCATGGGACAATGTTTCTTGACCATCGGCTTCGAGGTGCAAGGGTGCGAGCTACGAGCCCGGGCCCGCGGGGGGTTTGCTCGGGTGACTGGTTGAGAACACCCTTGGCCCTTGGCTGGCTATTCAAGGCGGATGCGGACATGGGTTTCTTTGTTGATGACGGTATCCTCTTGTTTACAATCAGGTTCCATAACTGTTGTAAGTTCTAAATTTTGACAAAGTGAAAGCTCAACATGGATGCTCAACACCTGACAGACTGAGATCTTAGTGACCTTAGCCATGTTTTGCTTGAGAGTGACTTTTCGGTACGAATGTGATTGCAATGCTAAATCAGCTTATGATTGAAGTGAATCTTTCATTTCCAGTCAGCTACATGTGTCTTTCACCCTTTCGCCTTTCACTAGGATGGTGAATGAAAGGCAACTGCATGCAAATGCTAGGTTCTTCTTTGTAGGTGGAGGAGGATACAGCGAGTCAGCAATCCCAAGACTGCTTTAGATGATGACGGTCTCTTTCACAAATCTTTTATGGTTGTTGCCTTCCGTGTTGTCGATAGGCAAAACTGACTGATTCAATGTTCCTTTAGCTCCGGATTCAAATCATTGCCCCGGCTACAGTGTTTTAGCATGTTTGAGCTCTTGGGCTTTTTTGCTCAGCTAGTCAGAGTTCCTCCTATCCCAAATGAAGAAGTGCTTCTCACGTGGTAACCTGGTGCCCGCCCTGACCGGGCACCGACCTTTCCGCCGCTCTTCCACCACTCCGGAGGTCCCGGAGATCGGCAAGGACGGGACGCCTCTGGGGCTGCTCCTCGGCGAGCGCAGCTCCAGCGCGGAGCTCCCTTCGGCCCGAATGGTAGATTTCGATGGCCGATGAATCCCAACAGAAAACACAGAAAACAGCCGGTATGCATTGTAGCAGGGAGATTCCCCCATTAAATGGGGCTTTGGTCTATTTTCATTCTTCCAGGAGGTCTTTGGGGAGGTCTCCCTATTTAAACTCACACCCATATGGAGATGTAAAATCATTCTGGAAGCGGGGGCTTCATAGATCAACAGTGAACAGTCATGGTAGTTCAAGTCCTTTTGCGCAACTGGCTGGTTGGCATCTGAAGTCCCAACCATTGCAGCCATCCCAGGCTGTGAAGTGCGTTTTGTATCTTTTTGTCACATTAGCACCAGTGGGTTGGTTGGGTGTCAGAAGAGGAATTCCACGTCCAAATGGTGGGACACACGGCTTCCGAAGCACTTCTCAGAACCACCAGCCACTTGGTTTTGTGAATCGACCAACCAACTGACCAACGATGCGGGTTACTTTGGGTCCACAGAAAGCCGATCTTCCGAGGAACAACAAGGTTTGACGATCTGAGGAGGGGAGCAAATGAGAACCACATAAGGCTCACGATGTTCAATGGACTTTCGATTATTCAACGGAATCCATGTATGTTGAGGTCTCTAGAAATATGTTTCTTGATTGGATTGGCTGTTCTGAATCCAAGGTGCTTTTTTGTGCCACAAATGACGCTAAGGGGTCTGTTTGGGCATCCCCTCTTGTCAGGCCAATGGTCGGGGCAGATTGAAGTTCAAGTTCTGATGATCTAGAGATTCAAAGTGAACATGGTTCGTTTTTGGGGGACTTGCCCCTGGTGCTTGGTGTTTTCCTCAGCAAGCTCTTGTAAAGAGCAAGGAATGCCCGTGGGCATTTTCTTGGAGAACACTTTCCATGTGCCCAATCATGCTTGCTCAGCTGGGATCGCTCAGCTGGCGCAATCGAGGAATGGAGCTCTGGGCGAGTTCGGAGAGGTTTGCGGGAAGATCTATGGTTGCTGAGCTGAATTGTGAATGGTCAAGTGGGTCACCGACCCTTGTGGCCGAAGGGGAAAACGACTTGTTCGTTGAAAGCTTCAAACAGTTCCTGCGAACGCACAGATTCCGGCCGTAAAGAGTCATAGCCATAGCTGTCATAGCTTGAGTGCAAGTTCGCAATGCCAGATGGATCAGAACCCTTAGGAGACCGACTACAGCTCCAGCTGTGTGTTTCCATTGGCAGCGTTTGGAGCACCTACAGGTTTCAAGAGAACACAGGCTCTAAATACGAAGTGGTTAGGCCAGAACACCTCAACTTTCGTACCGTGTACGGCTCTCCTTCATGCTCGTTTCGGTCGGACATCAGTCGATCGGGATCCTTTAGGACCGAATCTTGACATAACGACCGAACAAAGTCCATGGTGCGGTTCAGCCTCGACATTTTTATTTCGGGTTGCCGACCATCCTCAACAGATTCCCATGTGGTGATGTAGATTTTGTCGGGGATCAGGGTGTTTGTGTCAACAACCTATCGAGGATGTTTGCTCCCTTGACAGCAGGATGTTTGTGCATCTTGGTCCTCCAGCTGTTCAGGCTCTTAACAATCTTGCAACCACAGAGGGCACTCAAATCCGTTTGCTCGGAAAACGGTCGACCCGGTGGCGGTCGAGTTGAAAACACACTAAAGAAGGCAAACGAGATCAGAAGGATCGTGTGATTCTTATTCGTGGTAGCAAGAGGTAGGGCAAGTCCAAGACTCTCAAGTTGGTCATCATATGGATGAGTTCGACAGCCTGAGCAGTCGACTCAGTTGGCCCTTTTCTCACAGGTGGTTCCCCCTCCCCCAAAACCAGGTCTCCATCATTCTCCATCCATTTTTGTTGACACCTCTTTTAGAATTGTTTTTGAGCCACCCCCTCCCCAGCAATCTGGGGGACTGGCTCCCGCAAGCCGAGGTGTCCTGAAGCCCTACTCCTACATTTTCAAGTACTGCGGGATCTTGATGTCGCTCAACACTTCTTGTTGTTTCTTGTACACACACTCAATACCGGGTTGGCTCAGCCCACAAGTACAGGTGCGACATGGCCGATGCGACAAGTTCATCCGCGGGGTGTAGCCGTTGAACACAAGAATACTGCTGTGGCCGAAAAGCCAGCAGTTCAAGCATATGGATAGGCCAAGCTGTGTTCAGGACGAACTGATGAGAAGACTGCTTATATACTACCAGCTTTGAGCACCGTCTGCAGAGGTTTGTGTTGATCTTCCTCTTTGCCGGAATGAAACACCTCATTGACTTCAAGGGAACGGCTGCTTGGGACAAGGGCAGGAGGTTCCTGACGGGTCAGAGAGCCTCACTTGGATCAGTGGTATCGATCCGCATGCGGATCAGAGCTGACCCCCTTCATGTGCATGCTGCATCATGCAGATATGTTTTCTTAGGGATGAACTTCAATTCAAGTTGGAGTGACAGGCATTTTCTATTCGTTTCAGCAAGAAAGGCGGTGATACCATCCACAGCTCCCCGACGAACTGGGCAAGGAGGGATCCTTCCAAGTGGACTAGCAGCCACACCCAGCATGAGCAAGCGGCAAGACCATGTCTATCATTTTGTAGCCCAGAAGCCATCACCTGATTCTTGACCAAGCATCTGGCATCTGAACTCAAGCTGGAACAGCTGCAGATTACCATGTGGGCCCTCGAAACAACTAGACAAATGACCTTGTTGGTTCCTCAATCTGGACATTTTCATCAACGGCTCCATGCCTGTTTGCGGCTTGCAGATTTCTTTCTTGGAGTGAGACTCAGGACCTGTATGACATCAGCAGTTCGAAACGTCACTGAGCCATGCTACATATGACGAAAAACAAAACAAACAAACATGCAGACCACGGTTGTTAAATGGTTGCTACAAGATGCTACAAGCGTATCTCAGTAGCCTGACTTTCCCACAAGGGATGAAGCTCTCGCAGTGGCTCAGGTGGAGATGAACAAGCATCTTGGCATTCCGCTGCCGACCATCTCTGCCCTCATGGCTGTCCTCTTGCTCTTGAGCGCTGGGGAAGGGGAGGTTGCACACTAGTGATGGTCGTTCAAATGGATTCGACTCCAAGCAACTCACCGGACCAGGTGATAACAACTACCATTCGTAGTCCCATTTGCCAAAGGGCGTTGAATGCGACTTTATGTTTGAAACCCATCCATACCAACCATAGAGTGCTGAGGGCAACATGACGGAGATTCCTAGGCATCCGTAATCCGCAGTCGATCTTTTTTGAGCAAATCCTAGATACTGGTATATATATATGGTCACCCCCCCCACGACCCCCCGACATGCTGTTTGTATTGTAATTTACAGTGTTTTATGCATATATTGTGTATCACAAAATAAGCAAAAAAATGCTACATGGTACCCTCCTTCACTAATATTCAGCCTCTTATATTATATGCTTCAAAATACAAGAAAAAGAATACCACAGCAAAACCAAAAAAAACAAAAAACCAGCCTCATTGGAGATCTTGGGGAGGGCCCCTTGGACAAAACCCAAAAAAACAACAAAACCAAAAACCAAAAAAAACAAAAAAATCACCTCATGGGAGATCCTCCTATCCTCATAGTTTGTTTTCTTTTTGGGGGGTTTTTGGTCTTTTTGTGTGTTTGTTTTTTTGTTTTTTGTTTTTTTTTTTAAAATGTTTTTTGGATATCCTCTTATCCTGATGGTTTTGTTTTTTTTTTGTGTGTTTTTTGTTTTTTGTTTGTTTCTTGTCTTACCTTCTATCGCCCAAAAAACCGAAAACTGTGATGTTGGCGCAGCCTTAGTCCATCAACCCTCGTTTGCTCTTTGTTCTTCTTTCCTTGCCATGGCTTTGGTGCATTGCGCAATTGCTGCGGCGAAGCCGAAGCAATCTCCGAAAGACGACTGGGAGTACCTTATCTGAATAACTGCTTGCCAAGCAACACTTATCTCAAATTCACATCACTGCCTGCATTCAAGTCTACAAGCTTTATCTATTTTTCATTCCATACCAGGTCGGACAGTATGGAGATGGACACCAGCGACGCGGAGCATCTTGTCTAAGCATGTTTGTTTGGCATTCTCTGGCCTATAGCCTTCTGCTCATGTCACCCCATCTCAGGCTGGACGCCATGGACGTTGATGTCAGCGACGGGGAGCCTCTTGGATAATCCGCGGTGTGATCTGCATAGGGCACCTTCCTTGCACACCTGTCACCTCGCACGCCTCAGGTCTGACTTTGTAGGTGACGTCGGCAACGTGGTGCCTATGACTCCGCCGCACCTTTGGGGGAGATGGTTGCAGGGCGTCTTGATTTCGCCATTGCCCGTCACTCCTCCGTTTTCACCGCCTCCCGAGGCATTTTTTCGTGGTACATTTCCGGCCTCCTCCCCCAGGTGCTTTACCGGCCACCACCCCTGAAGCCTTTGTGACCACTTCCCGTGGCATGCTTGTGGGGGCATAGTGGACTTGCAAGCCCCACTTGACAAAAAGATACTGTCCGACCTGGTATGGAATGAAATAGATAAAGCTTGTAGACTTGAATGCAGGCAGTGATGTGAATTTGAGATAAGTGTTGCTTGGCAAGCAGTTATTCAGATAAGGTACTCCCAGTCGTCTTTCGGAGATTGCTCCGGCTTCGCCACAGCAATTGCGCAAGGAACCAAAGCCACGGCAAGGAAAGAAGAACAAAGAGCAAACGAGGGTTGATGGACCAAGGCTGCGCCAACATCACAGTTTTCGGTTTTTTGGGCGATAGAAGGTAAGACAAGAAACAAACAAAAAAAACAACAAAAAAGCCAAAAAAGCCAAAACCATCAGGATAGGAGGATATCCAAAAACAGAAAACAAAAAACACACAAAAAAAGGACCAAAAACAACAAAACAGAAACAACTATGAGGATAGGAGGATCTCCCATGAGGTGATTTTTTTGTTTTTTTTTCCAAGGGGCCCTCCCCAAGATCTCCAATGAGGCTGTTTTTTTTGTTTTTTTGGCTTTGCTGTGGTATTCTTTTTCTTGTATTTTGAAGAAGCATATAATATAAGAGGCTGAATATTAGTGAAGGAGGGTACCATGTAGCATTTTTTGCTTTATTTTGTGATACACAAAATATGCATAAAACACTGTAAATTACAATACAAACAGCATGTCGGGGGGTCGTGGGGGGGGCTCGCATGCACCCTGTCACCAGGAGAGCGGTGACAGGAGCGCATGGGACGCGCTGGCCTTAAGGGCTGCCAGCCATGGTCTACTCACACACCCCACTTCAAGGGCGGCGACGCTGCTTCGCGGTGGCGCTTTCGAAACCACAAATAGAACATGGCCTGCCATCAGGCGGCAGCACTGGCGGTGGCGCTGGATGAGTAGGTGTTTAGCTTTGCCCCCCACCACAGCGATACCCTTTGGCCTCTGGATCTGCTTGGAAAAGGTTGTCACCCCCCCGCAGCTTTGATCCTTTTGGGTTGGCCTCACCCTGCTCAGTTGCGAGCATGCTGTTGTGCCCACCTCGCATGCACCCCGACATCAGGAGAGCGGTGACAGGAGCGCATGGGACACCTTAAGGGCTGCTAGCCATGATCTACTCAATATATGTATATATATATGTATGTATATCTATTTATGTATGTATATCTATGCATATACATGTATAAGTTCCGAATCCTGCATTTTGTGTCATTCGGCGTGAGAGTACTTGCCTTTGAGTGATGGTTCTGTGTACCACATTCCCATCCAACCCTCCAAAACGAATTATGTATTCATCACTTTAACCTGCTGGTGAATGACAGCAGCTGTCCAGGAAATAGCCATTGACAACTCCATGTACAGAGACTTACAAAGAGGACAAAGTTGATTTTCCCATCTTGGTTGCATGCACATGGAGACCTGAGTGTTGTGATGTGCAAACGTACTATTACTGTAAGGTGCTTGTTCATGGACTGTGGGAAAGCAGGGATGTGATGGGATACGTGGATTCGTTGGCTGAGACGACTGAAGAGAATCTCCCGATGGCTTGCAAGGCACATCCAGTGGTCCTCCAAGGTCCTCCTATTCTCAGCATGCCACCCCAAAGTGGACAGAAACTTCATGGTGGTGAGGTGAGGTCCCTGTGCTCATCGCTCGACATGACCATTTGCTCGTTTTCACCAGGAGTGGGTCATTCCTGTACTTGACAGGTCGCCCCGCCACTCGACGGAAGTCACGGAAGTAACGGTCGTTGTTGTTGTGTTTGGGGAAACTGCATGCCAGAGCAGCTGCAAGTCTGAAAACTCCTTTTGTGTTCGCATTGCTTGGAACCAAAAACATTTTGGATGCATCTGGTGGTTGTTGAAACGCATAGCCAGGTTTTCACAGCCATAAAGTTGGAACACAAATTTGATCAGACCTGATTTGTTGTACTGATGAGGTCCCACCACACAAAGCACTCACAAAGTAGATCGTAGGTCTTTGGATGTTCAGATCACGATGAAGACTTCCTACGACGATTTTGATACAAATCAACCCAGCAATACGTTGGGGGCCGTGTTGCCAGGCCCAATCTGACAGCGGAACAAGCGGGTCAATCATGAATGGATGCCAAACTAAAAGGGTTGCTTCTCCCAACACCCATGCCTCGGGGAGAACGATGAATTGCTCTAGCGCGCTCCTTTAGATTGAAAGAAGGACGCGCGTGGAATGCTGTTCAGGATTTGATAAGGAAGATATTTCCAGTACACATGTTTCGAGTGTTTTCACCAGGTGAAGATGGTGAAGTGGGTGCCCTTCAAACATGGAGGAACCAAGTGCCCACAAACACCAGATCCATCGTTCCCGGAGAGTGCAAGTCCATCTCTCCCTTGTCCGGGTGCGAAAAGCCAGGGAGACACTGGAAGATATTGATCATAGACAAACATGCGGGCTTTTGGATCCTTCTGAAGTTTGGGTTTGGACATGAAGAGCCATTAAATCATGATCTCCTCCCAGTATTTACATTGGAGTTTCCCCCGCTCGACTGCAAGACAAACAGCAAGAATCAAAATCTATGGTGAAGGCAAGGGCCCTTGGGTCCTTCTCGCTTTTGCACTTCTTTTCCCAGAGAGTGCCTTGTGCTTGCATCACATGTCCTCTTGTAACGATTCTGGTGGTTTCCTTTGACTTCCACCAAGCACGGGCAACACGAAGCGTCTGGTTTTGCGGGTAGCTGTGATGCTGGGAGGTCTTCATGGAAGCTGGTGCAGAGGTGATTCTCTTGTCCCTTGGTTCTGGGGCAGAGGAGAATGACCAACTCGTTTTACTGCATCTTGCTTCACCCGTTTCCGAAAAGCAAGTGCCATTATCCCAGAGGGACCCTTCCTGATGATGACTGTTGCCATCTCTGCAGCTGGTTGTTCTCAGTTGGACTACCTTGCTCAGGACATTTGGACGCTGTTTTCCAGCCCCACCTGTAGCTGCCACATTGGGAAGAATGGATGCAGGATATGCAGCACATTTGTTGGTGACAATTGAATGGGTATGGGCCGGGTATGACGCCATTATGGGGCCAGTACCTATTATGGACAAGTTTGAGAGTGAGGAGCATCAAGTTTCTCAGCTTCTTTCAATTTGGTGTTCACCATTGTCATTGTGACTGTGTTTCGACTCACATCCGAAAAACTAGATGCTGCAGCAACCAGGTCAAAGGTCTGACAATGAAGGGTATACTCACGGGTACTTCTGATCATTTTCAACAGGTCCCCTGCGTTTAAACCAATTGCGAGTTAACATTGACACAGCCTCACTTGCACTCCCTCGAAAAGCCATTGGCTGCAGAAATCATGGGACCTGGTTTCCCTGCTAATCGAAGATAGCTTCACCTCACAGAGCATCATCTTCCTAGCCGTAAACCTTCTTTGTCTTGCTACAATATGATAATATGAGTCTTCCGCATCCCCACATGTGTGATCCCAAACCGCCTGAGATCCACCATCCATCCGAAGAAGTCCACGCTGCGCCGGCGTGCCGGTCCTTCGTCCGGTGCCGGTCGAGGTTCCTGATCATCTCCACGATTCCGGGTCACCTGAAGCCACTCCGGGAGACAGGCGACACGGTCTATCACCCGCTGTAGACGGTCTATCGATCCAGTGATGCCTGTATTCAAGAGGTGGAAGAAGTTTAAGCATGTTCTCCAAGGGAGGGTTAGCAGAAGTTCCTAAGACGTGTTAAGGTGGAAAAGATGCAGTCGTGGGAGATTTGGTTGTGATCCTTCTTTTTAGTACAACGTCTTTGGAGGGAGAGAGAGAGAGAGAGAGGGAGAGTGCGAGTCCAAGTGGGCTTGATTGCAAGTTCGTCAATTTTTGTCATGTATAGTGTATATATATAAATATGCACAGTATATATATATAATATATATATATACATATCAATCTATGCAGAGTGAACCTGCATCTCAGTCCTTAAGGGTTGCGAGATCCAAAAAGATCCAAAGAAGTTCATGACTCCAGAGTTTGTAGTCCTTCCACCCGGTTTTGAGACATACACAGACACCATTCAATAATCACCAATATGTCTTAGAGGACCACGATCAGAAAGAGTATGGAATGCATATTCCGCAGAAACTTGGACGCAGCTAAAAAGCTCGGCCAGTCACCGGTTCATGCGGATCATGAATGATCGTCATGAACCGAAACTCAAATTTGCTTAGAACTTACCATTCAAAGCTACCTTACCAGCACCTAGCCGCCTAGCTTGGCACTCAATCAATGAATAAACAAGCAGGCTTGGTTGGCACCAGTGCTGCTAAGCCTGGGTGTTGAGCAGGCGTGAAACTAGAGACTTGAGCAATCTTCGTCCACAAGTAATTATGCACCCAGGCTTCTCAGTCTTCTCGTTCCAGGAGACTTCAAGCAGATGCTGCATCTTCTGAAGAACATCTCTATGGCTGGCGGTTGCCTCATGACCATTGGTGCCGTGCTACCCCAAATCGTGAGCTGAGTCGGATTCCCGAGCCGCATTAGCTCGGTAGAGATGCACATCTGTGGGCGAGGGCCAGGCAGATTCCAAAGCTCAGATTAGAATCAGAATCCTTTTATGTTCAAGAGATTTGACCATCTAGGAATCTAGGACAGATAGAAGAGTCCGCCGTAGTTGTCAAAACATAGGCGTCCTCCAGACGATCTGTTTCGATCATCGTGGATAGTGTTCCAGGGTGACTTCTGAAGAGATCTTCGTCACTGACCCAAATTGTGCATTCAGGGACAGTCGTGAAAGTGGAGTCTCCTTGTCTTTTGAAGCTTTCCATGGCAAAGGCAAGGTTTTCTGTACGCGTTGGGTGTCGGGATTTGGCCTTCCCCTTGCGGTGCAAAAGCGGGGACTCATGGACTCAGCGGGGGCGCTCCTGCAAAGTCCTGTTCCTTTTATCTCTTGCAAAAAGTATAAACAATTCTGTACCGCACCTCGTGAGTTGGTTGCGAAGATCTTGTTTAGAGCCGAATATGTACTGTATGTGAAACCACCCTGGGCGAGATTGAGTTCGTTGAGAACTGTTCAACTGACTTGTGAGGTCAAACAATGCCTCATACCCGTGACATAGGCACCTCACCTCTGGTGTCCAGTACTAACAACAGATAGACAGCTAAGGGACTATCCTTTGAGTTCAGACGGACTCTCAGAGAGATGAGAGATGAACCATGTTCACACCTACCTTGCTTTTTGGAGATGAATCGCTTTGTCACTCATCGACCACAGCCGTAGCACACTATGCCGTGACACCTGAAGTGCCAAGTGCCATGTTTGAGCTGGGACAGGGGCCGTTGATTTCAAGAAATGGAGCCGATCCGGTCTCCGAAGCTCCACGCCGATCGAACCTGCGGCGCTCCCCACAGCCCCGACCGGGGGTGTCGGGTGAGAAGCAGCGACAAAAGACGGACGATGCGACGAGGGGTGTGACTGTTGGTTCAATCAGAGGTGGACAATGGTGGACATCCATACGTGGGGACGGTAGGGAGAACCGACCAAACCCAAATGCGAGCTCAGTGAACCCACAAATCCACTTATATAAACTTCTTCTTGCTTTGTGCCGCAAGAGTGTCTTGTGTAGCAGAAGGCTTGATTCTTGGCATCTTTATGCTATGGTATATGTCATTAAAATTTATTGAAATACTAGTATAACGAAATAGTAAAAACATGTTATATTTAACGATACATATTTATTGAATAGTATATACTATTTATATTTCTCGGTGCGTCGCAGAACTTCCACAGAACGGGCGAAACTCCGGAAGACCAACGAGAGGGGAAGCCCCAAGAACTCTCAGTGTGAAGGAGACTTGGCCGGAAGCCAAAACACTCAGACGGGCGGATCACGGTCTGCCGAAGCTTCGATTAGATTAAATGATCTTGCGGGGTCAAACCGATCAGAGCCGAAGCACTGATGTTGGGGGGCCAGGAACGTGTTGGAGGCCTGCTGGTGGATGCCATCAACCTTCAGGCGACCGGGGAGTTTCCCACATGGATCGTGCGAGGACAGTGACTGTGATGTTTCTGTTCTAAGGATGCTCTTCCCAACAAAAGGACCTGCAGGACGTAGGTCTGATCATTTGATCAACCTGCTTAACCTTTTTTGATAGATGATGGGATTGTGACATTTGACGCATTCAAACTTTGATTCTGGATCGCTTGTCGAAGTCAAATTTTGACAAAAAGGAAATGAAAGCCTTGTTCTTACAGCTTGGCGTAGGGATCTAATGAAAGCACAAGCTATCCACCTATCCCGTGCGCAAAGTGCATGCAATCCATATTACCCTGATGCAGGGCCTTGGTGATTTACGTAAGCTTGAGCATGCTGGCACCCATGTAGATATAGGCAGGTAGGCACACCGCCTCCAATCACCTCCAATTGGTTTGTCCAAGCCGTTCAGGTGCTCAGAAAACGAATGGAGTCGGTTTGAACAAGCCAATGGCTGCTTGAAGCTTGCTAATGGAAATCGGAAGAAGGATGTGGATCACACTCACATAATGTGACTTGTTACAAGGCACTTGTTACTAGTAGCGATGCACTTGTTCCTAGTAGCTTCTTGTTACTACTAGTAAGGCACTTGTTAC
>CAXAMN010006236.1:175245-213673 GCA_963970005.1 Durusdinium trenchii
AGTAAGGCACTTGTTACTAGTAGCGATGCACTTGTTCCTAGTAGCTTACATAGGCATACATAGGCCACATGTTTCCCCTCCCCTGTTCCTCCATGTCCGGGCGCCAGTCCTCCCGCGATGCAGCTGCATTGTGGGCCTACGATCTGGTGATGCGAGAGGCGTTTTGTTTGAGCCGGACAAACTTGCGAGTTTTGGGAGAAAAGAATGAGTTGAGTTGAGCGAATCGATCCAGTTTAAGGACAAGCGAGGCAACCATGTACGATCTAAATCCTTAAGTAAATGTGAGGTAGTATCATGATAGTAGGGACAAAGTGCGAAAATCTCGGTCGAATCCGACCTGAAGGGACATCAGGGCTTGCATCCCGTGAGTGAAGGGGTCAATATTTGCTGGATTTCCTAAGGGGTTCAGTTGTTGATTCCGAAAGGCTATTTGATGCTATTTGAAGTCATTTCTCTGACAACGCGTGAACATAACAGCAACATGCAGTTGAAGAAACATGTCAGCTCAAATAGAGCCAAACAGAGCAAAGGAGATAATTTCCACGCACTCATTACTCTCTTTGCAAAGTTTGTAGAGACTGCTATCAGTTTGGGCAACTTGAAAGGGAGTGTCTGAGTGTCTGTTCAATTTCCTCGTCTCTGTAATCGATTGAACCAACTGCATCCAACATCACATGGGTTCGATGAGTTCTGACGTCTTGGAAGACCAATGTCTCAAGAATTTGATATCCTATGTATGGATTTGATCCTCAAGCATAGCGATATATAGTGTTCATGAGTGCATGGCGGTGTAAGATAGACTCACACTCACACCATTTTTTCTGATTCAAGTCCCTGTTCTTCTTCATGTCATTCATGTCTATTTTCTTTGAATTTCTTTGATCTTTCACCCGTGCAACGACCGGAAAGCCATATCATCGTGTTCCTTTATTGCAGATAGCGCGGAACTCTTCGCCAGGACGTCACCTGTGGCTTTCGGGATTTGGTGGTCACCGCGCTGCAGCAGGGGAACCAATATGCTTTGGAAGAGGGGAACCAACAGAGATTGGGAAGATCATACTTGTGGATCTTCTTGAGCACATCTTCTGCACCTCGCGCACTTCACCATGTTTTTCAGCTCGTTGCAAAACACTTGCAAATTTAGACCATGGACAATGTGGTTATCATGAGTTACTTGCTCAGATTGTGATTGACAAGCTTTTATGAGCGCAGCTACTCAACCAATCTAGGTGTTCCTCAAAACTAGTGGACATCCCAAAATGCCTTGTCCGGCCGTGCAAATAAGGCCCAGTGGATCTCGCTTTTCTGATGCAAAAAAGTGTGTTCAAAATCCAAAAGGCATTTAGCCTGAGTAACCTTCCAGATTGCCTTGTGGTTCTCAGAAATTACTGTAGATCATACATATAAAGTAGTTACTTGAGGATTAAACAGATGTTCTTGACCGCTCTTGATTTACTGCCGCAATGGTGCTTGCTGCACCACCAACAGTGGTGGTGCAGCAGCAGCAGCAGCAGCAGCAGCAGCAGCAGCAGCAGCAGGAGCAGCAAGAACAACGATATTGACTAAGAGCCTGGCAGACTGCATGCATGACAACATTCTTCTTGCGCTGAACTATAGGGCACTTGGTGTTTTGGCCCGCGCATTCTTTTTCAACCAGGGCCAAGAAACCCTCGGGATGTTGATTGGGATATAGAACACAATGACAAGTCCTCTTGATTTATGGACTGTTCCTGTAAGGAGTGATTCCCTATCCAACCCTGCTCGTGGGGACGATTGATGCCAAATGTATGGCATATGCAAAATTTATGGCAGATTTGTCCATCAGGGTGGGGATTTACCTTTGCTCTCGCTGCACAGGAAAGGGGCCTGGTCGAGGAAAGGAAAAACAACAAGCAAGAGACAGGAAAGGATAGGATACGAAAAGACAAAAAATTCGGGCAAAGCACAAAAGAAACAATAGAACGAGGAAGGCCAGGAAAAAGATAGGGCAGGAGAGGCCTGCCTGTAGACAGAGCAACAAGAGAAAAGGCAGGAGAGGCCTGCCGTTTCTTGCGGCTATCAGACAAACAGGAAACGAACGTGAAACCCCTATATATGTTATATACCTATGTTGCAATTAAACACCCATCGCTTTTCCTGAAGGAGTTCAACAAGCAAGGCCCTACAAATATTTTGTCCAAGTGGAATGATGCTTCGTTCGTTTGTTTAGGGATTTGTGGAGTTTGTAAGCGCCTAAGCCTAAGCCCGCTTTTGTTAGTATTTCTTCAGATTCGCAGTCGGTTTTTCTCTGAGATTCACTCTGCAATCAAATATGGATACCGAACACAGACACATATATGTCAAGCAGGTGAAGCCCCAACTGCCATTCGCATCGGGTCAGGCAAGTTTATGCAGTCAACTTGGCGACCAGAAACCAATAATTTTAATACTTTGTAACTTTAAAGCTAATATTAATCTCAAGTCACCCTTCACCCAACTCCATTTTCCCATCCGCTGAACACATCTTATCTCACCCTCTTGATCCTCTGCAATCCGTTGCAATGAGCGCTGACATCCGCTGACAGCGGCCGAGGATGGACGCCGTGGTTGAGGAGGCTCAACAACTGGCCGTGCAGGCAGAGTGATAGGTAGTGGATTGAAGCTTCGTGCCCCTTAGTGGACTGCCTGCTCTTCAATAACATGTTTGTAGTGAAGCTATTGAGAGCATACAATAATGTGTGTTAGACTACTTTTTTCCGTTTGAGATATACTCACTATTGCAGTATTTGTTTCTTTGACTACGCAGGCGTTCCGACTGCTCCGATTTAGCGTTCTTCGGGCTTCACGAACAGTTGAGGTGGTGAACCGAGTGCTATCGGACGAGAAGACCATCGATGAGGCGAGGTGGAAAAAGAAGACGGGCCGGGATGGCATTTGCCCATTAGAAGATGTGGGTGTGTTTGGGTGTGATTGGTGACTGTTTTTGGTCAAAATACAGGGACCTTCCAAAAAATCGATGAATCGCATGGCGAAACACATGCTGGATGGATGACAAAAAGACCTAATTAGATGTTCGCATGCCCACGCAGTCGTGGTTCAAACGTCGCTGTTGGACGAGGGGTTCGCTGAATTAAGTGGGTCTCACCGAAGCAGGCGAAGCGGGTGCTCCGCGAAGCCCTGGAAGACCAAGAGTTGCGGAACTCGGCCAAGGCGCCGTTTTTGGGCCGGGAAGAGGCGCAGAATTCAAGCGTTGCTTTTTTTGGGGGGAGGGGGCGTATTATGTTATGTTTATTGTTGTGCTAATAGTGTTGGGATTATGGCGTTCTTGTTTTTTGTTTTTTTCATCAGTGTTTTTCTTGGTTGGACCTTTTAGATGTTTGTCGCTTTCTTCCCTTCATTTCCTTTCCATTTCTTTCTTGGATCGAAATCTGTCGCACTTGTCCTGCTTCACCTCCAAGCCTGTAGAACCACAGCAGCTTTTCGCCAGGAGTCCTTGTGGAACATCGTCTTGCCATGGAGTTCGAGGAGTCTGGGAGCCACAGGCCACAGTGGTACATTTTTGGGGTTGAACCAGGGTGCGGAGGGTCCGGAGGGTACTGAGGGTCCTGAGGGTAGGTGGTAACAATGAGGAACCTTGCACATCCGAACCATCCTGTGGCCACCCCTGATTGCTTGGTGCTGAGGCCCCGATGAGCTCAGGAAAACCCTCCGCTCAGCCGAGGTGGGGAGATTGGACAGCAGAGTTGATAGACAGTCTCACAACTCCTTATTGGCCCTGTTTTGTTCAGCCTGAAGCACAAACCTTTGGGCTTGGAGTCTAGCAGAGAAAGCAACAAATGTCGGTGGGTGGAAGAGAGGAGACCTTGTCGACTTGGAGGTCGGTGTGTGCCCAGGACCTGGTAGCTTCACCCTTCCTGACTGAAGAGGAGCGGAGCTTTCTCAGGCGCCTGGTCATTCGCCGGACCAAGGACCTTCTCAAGACCATTTCCTCGAGAAGGGGCACTCGTTCGATGTTTGCGTTCATTTGTGTTCAGGACGACAAGGATCCTAGGACCCAACAGGGCACTCCAAAAGCCTTCGAAAGATGCTCCTTTTTTTGTTCATGAATGGCTGCGTGACCGTCCCTATGTCCGGCGAACACCAGGTCTTTGCAGGCACGCCTCAAGGAGAGTGTGCGGAGAGGCCGGGAAAAGCAGGGAGCGAGCTCCTGCAGCTCTTGATCAATGAGGTCTATGATGCCAACAACACATGCACACTTCTGGGATGCCATTCAACGTTCGCTTTGGTATGTTTTTTTTCCTATAGATTTTCCTAGTATTTTCCTTTCCAGTTGTTGACCGACCTTTAAGGATTTGATTTGTCACTTGAGCAGCGGCCAAGACTTCCCAAATAAGGATAAAGTCGAGTTCCGCAACTGCGCAGGATTCCGGAACTAGGATTCCGCAACTGGGATTCCGCAACTAGGGTTCCGCAACTAGAATTCCACAGCTAGAATTCCGAAACTAGGATTCCGCAACTGTCAGGATTCCACAACTAGGATTCCTCAACTAGGATTCTGCAACTGGGATTCTGCAACTGGCGTTCCGCAACTAGGATTCCGCAAAATTGTGGATTCCCTCACTAGGACTCCGCAACTTTTGTGAATGATGAGGGGGTTGGCGTGATGTCGAGATCAAGGGGGGGTTGGGGGGGTGGGGGGGTTGGGTGGGGGGCTAATGACGTTGGTTTGGATGCGCTTCGAAGGTGAAGTCACAGGCACACGCTATCGCGTGATGTGGAGATCACCAGTCGCAGAATACCAGTTTCAGAATGCCAGTTGCAGAATCTGACTTTCCAGTGTCAGAACCCCAGTTTCAGAATCCTAGTGTCAGAACCCCAGTTTCAGAATACCAGTTTCAGAATCCAAGTTTCAGAACCTTAGTTTCAAACCCCCAGTTTCAGAACCCTAGTTTCAGAATCCGCCAGATTAGTTTCCGAATCCGGCTCTGACCTGCCAAATAACAATTTGGGGAGAGGTTGATGTACTATGCCTCGCGAAAGCAAAACATGCAGTCGCGAAAGTGTCGCGAACGACTGTGCGAACTTTTCATTGGCGAAAGCTTGCGAAAGCTCTGGACAGCTTGCGAAAGCTTGCGCAAGCGTGCGAAATCAGTTCCGTCCACGAAAACTTGTGAAAGTGCTCTTGCGCAGAAAGCAGCGCGCGAAAACCAAAACGTAAGCCGCGAAAGTGTTGCGAAAGGAACTTGCGAAAGAGGGGCCCATTAGAACAAATTCTCGAGAGGTTTTGAGCAATGCTCACTTTGTCAACAAAGAAGAACACTTCATATGCCATATACAAAAAACATCCATTGTTCTTCCTGCGGTTCAGCGTTTAGGCTGATGCCGTGCAAACATGACTCAGATGTAGGGCTCGTCATTTGGCATTGAGGAAACGTAGAACCAAAGGAGATCTTGAACTTAACATGATGTAAGGACATTGTCAGCAACAGAACGGATCAAAAGGCATGGTAGAGGTAGCAACGGTAGCAATGGCCGCCGTGCAGTCCGGTACAGCAGGCTATATTATATATATATAGAGGATTGGAAAAATCAAGATGCCACAGGAGGAAAAAGAGACACTTATACCAGGCCAAGTTCCTTCGCGGAGAAGAGATTGAACAAGAGGCGATGTACAATGCAGCATGGAATGGTGCATTTGCTGCGAAAAGAGCACAGGCGTTGGTGAGTCATGAGGTTCCTCAGTCATGTCGACCACAAACCCAAAGAGCAGCGAGAATACACCACCCTCTTCAAATGCCAACAGTAAATTTACACGTGATGATGTTTTTGCTGAGCTCGAATTCCGAGCTCGTTTGGTCATGTCTTAGTGGTGGGATCCCTCGTGCATTACAGCGTGGCACGAAAGCGATGTGTTGACTGTGAAGGTGAGCATTCCTGACGGGGATGTTGTTGAGGTTCGTTGACTGCAAGTATTTAATTGGACAGCTTGGAGAGCTTGAATCGGAATGCGGTTGCAACCACCATGTGGCAACTACCACATCGAGATGACTGGTGGTCGCAGTGTGATCGACAGTGTCAACCGTTGAGGAATGCCATGTGTGGTGGCTCGAGACGGCGCCGGGTGGGCGCTGCTGACCGGTGCCAGATGCGAGCCGACTGGCTTGGAAAACGAACGCGGTGCCTTGCAAACTGAGAAGTTTGTGCCTGAGTAGGTGCACAAGTGGCCGCGGTTTCTTTTGGGCCTTGCCTTGACAACTGTCACCTCTTCATAAAAGGAGTGCTGGCTCCATTCAAAGGGGATGACTAGCATCTATATAGTCATGTTTAGTCCATCACTCATGTGCCTGTTCATGTGTCGGGTCAAAACAGAATGACTCATATGTTTGATGCGGCCGCTCACTGGTCCATTATTCGCCCGCAGGTAGCCCAGAGCCAAAGAAGTCGAGGCGCCCGGAACTCTCTTCCCCCCGAATTCGGGAGAAGGAAGTGAGCTCAGAGCTCATGATTTTCCCAACAAGGGTCGTGCTTTTGTCCCGGACGCATGGGTTGGAGTCTCATGGGGGAGGGCTGAGTGCTCATGGGAGGGCGTGTTGGGCTGATCCGGGAAGTTTCACCCAACCCCATATGCTATTTAGGAATCAGAGGGGTTTCTGTTTTGGGTGTGCTGCCTCCACGGATGAATTTGAAACCTTGAGACCAGATTGGAAGGCCTTGTCATTGCGCTGGTTGTGATCCATGTCGCCAGCCCTGGGGCCCTCAGGACTGAACACGTGGAGGAGGCACATTCCGCGGGCCAGGCGCAGACCGGCGTCGCTGGGGGGATGGGGTCGATCCTTCGATGGAGACATCGGAGTCTCCATCCATCGACCGAAATGGACCGGTCGAACATTGGCATGTGCATGTGTAATCCTGCCCAACTAGAAATCAAGTACAATACTCAAAGTCAATGATTTGCCCATGCGCCAACAAAGTCTTTTCTCAGCAGTTTGGATTTGTTATACCATATTGAAAATCAACCGCAATGGCAAAGTAGAGAAGGTCTTTGGGCATTCGTTGGTGGACATGCAGACTGTTTTTTTTCGTGCATCCTAGGCGCGGAAAGCATCTGAACCATAACATCCAGGATTTGATTAGATTCATGCTCCAAACTCCGTATGTTGGAAACATTTTTGTGCAGACATCCTACCGCCCCCCCATAAATCCAAGCACCCTATACCATACTTCTGCCACCAGGCTCAACAGACGGAGGTCACGCCTCCTGTTGCTGCAGGGCGGCCAGAGGCCAGGGTCCCAGCCACAGGCCATTTTTCCCATGTATTGTTTTTGTGTTTGTGTGTGTGTGTCATTGGCGCACGCTTTTGATTTGGATCATCTCGGGATTTGATTGTTTGTATTGAAGTGACGTAGGATGTAGGACCAGTCGGCTATACAATGGCAAAATAAGGCGTCGCGACTCTACTAGTTCAGCAGATGACAGTGTCACCACGGAGGTTCACCTCTTCCCTGGTCTTTGTACTTATTGTTGTCACGCTGTTGTGCTGTGGTTGCCGGACTCATTTGGTGTAGTAATGTGATCAATCGAGCTGGTCCAGCTGGATGTGTAGGCCAAGACCCTCGACCCCAGTAAGGATACCAGGATACAGTACCAAAGATTGTTTTGCTGAAGATCGATCTACAGTGCAGTGCTCTCTGAAAAGATTGGATCCCGTTTCCATCCGTGTCCAACATGTTTTACTTGTTGTAGGGGAATGAATTTCCTCTGTCATTTACAGTCGCATGTCAAGTCTACCTTTTTGGTTTACAGTGACCTCACATGCGACTCTACACCGTCTACACCAAAGATGGACTTCGCAGACCACTCTGACTCTCCGCCGCCCTGAAGTTGGTTCTGCCCACCGACAGGAAAGCCCAAACGCTCCAGAAACCGCTCCGCAAAACCCAGAGGCTGGGGTGGTGCTACCCGTTTACACACCTGACTTCAGGTTGATTGCTTTGTGTACGGGGGTGGAGCAGAGGACGAAAACCAACTACAAAGATCTACAAAGTAGCTTCCTTGGGAATCGTTTCACTGGGAATCGTTTCGCCTGTAGCAACAAGAAGCTATTTAGGATGTCTTTTGATATTTTTGATCGCTACTAGTAACAAGATAATTAGGTTGGAGACCATCACTATATACTAAATTCCAGGCCATCGCAAGTAGGTTGGAGGCCATTACTACTAACAAGAAGCTACTAGGAGCAAAGGGCATCGCTACTAGGAGCGATCGGACGCTACTAGGGGCTCCTGGCCTTACTACTAGGAACAAGAAGCTGCTAACAAGTTGCTCAGAGAGGCAATGCGGTTGCTCAGAGAGTTTTGCTCCGCAATGCCGGTGCGTCCCGTTTTGACCGAGTCCCAGAACTGGCTCCTAAAGCAAAGCATCCCAGAGGAGTCAACGAAGCAGAAGAAGGTTTCAGGCAAAAGACATCAAAAGACACTTAAAACTCTCTAAACACATCTTAATGCTTCCTTCAATGGCCTCTTCATCCCGTTTTCGACTTTATTCTTTTTGCGCCGACACGCGGACGAGGTACTCAAAGCTTTGAAAGGCCCTGAGGAGCCCAAGCGGGTTGCAGGCGGGTTTGGTTTGCTGTTTTCGACGGTGACAACGTTGGCCCTCGGAGGAGGCAACGATGTTCGGAGATGTTAGATCGGCCACCTTTTGAATCCTTTATAAAAGCAAGATGCTCCTGTATGATAGGGTTCCTTTTGCAATCACGAGGTAAAGTAGCACTTTCTTTAGATCCTTCCTTCACCTACAATACAAGAAAGCCAAGGGCACCTTGCTCAGGATTCAAGCTTTCAGAAATGAGTCTGAGGTGAATTCCACACTTTTTGTCGAATTACTGTATTCCCTCATTCTGACTGGACTCATTCCCCTCGAAGCAGTGGCCAGTTGAGGGAACCAGGTTTTGGAGATGAAAGCAGCCTTAGCATTCCCTGCCCTTGCAAGGTAAGCTAAACCATCAGGCCTGCATGGAGGAATCCGTGTTTGGCTTGCAGTCATGTCATATCCCGTAGACTAAGTCATGTCCATCAGCGGTAAATCGACTCTAGAATGGGGATTTGCTTGCCTCATGTTGGTTCCAAACTCATGTATAGGATTTGCTCCATGAAGACAAAGGTGCGCTGCAAACCCACAAGCATGGCCCCTGCTCATGACAGCACAAGTTGTCGGCAAAACCGCAAAACTGCTCTTTCCAATTTCCCTGCAGTTTTTGCTGAGTTTCCTGTTGTTTTCTTTCATGCGATCCTTGGAATCAAAAGACAAGCTCCGTGTTTGTGGGTACTTCTACTTGGTATCGCGTGAAGCTTTCCATCTTCAAATGCTCAATCAATCAGCATCATGTCTGATCGAGTCCTCAAACCCCGTGCTTCACCTGACGGCAAGGGGAAGTTGCTGTCAAGCAGGACTGACAAGAGCGAAGCCATCAACTCGTTTCTTATCTTTTCTCGGGACCAAAACGGTTTTGGACCAAAGCAGGGCCACCTCAAGGGCCGATAGGTTCTGAATCGGATCGAAGCATTTTTCAGCAAAAGGACATTTTAGGAGTTGGGCCTTGGTTTGCGTCTTTTGATGCAGGAGGACAGTCGACCAGAGAAATGACAGGTGGGGCAGCCAAGCGGAGCAGCCGCCGCCTGCAACCGCCAGATGTATGAAGCGCCCTCCCAAAATCACTCTACTTTCTGAATAGAGTCACCGCTGCTCCTTTGGTCCATTGGTGCCACCCTGAAGTCGATGTCTGGGGTTGGTAGGCGAGGGTCCGAGAGGATTGAGGATTGTCATGATATGCTGCTCAGAATCCATCCATCATCTCCCATGTATTGATAGTAAAGATGTCCCATGATCATCTACCCAACAGCACCCAACAGCTCCAAACGGCGCTCCTTCGCCAGCCCAGGCGTTTTTCGCATCCTCCGCCATGCGGTTCGTGAGTCTTCCACGCCCGACTCCTCGGCGTGTCCGAAGCAACTCCGGCTCCGGAGAACTGGGAAGAAGATGGAAGAAGTGGTCCCTTTCAGGTAAGCTGGCATTTCAGGTGTGGGGGGTGACTCACCGGCCACCCTGCTCGCTCTAGCTGCCTGAAAAGGCGAACAAGCAGCAGACTATCCAAGTGCGACCAACAATGCAATCCGATGGATTCAACTGGTAACTACTAGTAACTAGATGTATCTATATAGATGTAGTAGTAGTTGTTGATTTCTATGATTCTATTAGGGTTGCTTCCATCAGGAGCGCCAGAGGGATGCCAATTGGTGTTGTTCCAAACAAACGAAAATTAAAATCCGATGCTCTTGATGATAAATTACTTGATCGGAATGCCATTGGCATTGGCGATATCCATATCTACATCCTCTGAAACGCGAGCATCGTTGAGCATTTTGCATCCTTCTGTTGGCCTTGTCGCTTTGCCTCCCCTTTTCTGGCCTCACGCTCAGAGAACGCGACAGGCTACGTCAGAGAAGCCTCCCCGAGAAGAGATTATTCAGAGCGGTTGAGGTTTCCCGGGAACAACCAAACGAAGTGCCAGTAAGATCTCTCAGATCACCAGGAAGAGGACCGGAGTTGCAGCAGCTTTCTGTTCACAGCAGCAGCTTTCTGCCTACAGCGATGGATGTCCAAAAGCGGTCTATCTACACGACGTATTTGGCGGAGTCAGATATGTGAAACAGAGATGTGTAGAGCTGAGACGTAGGAAGGGTCATTTGCCTGACTAACTGTTCAAATGCCATACTTGAAGAGATTACATGCCAGTTACAGTTCGTGCACGCCGATTTAGTAGAACGCTTGACCGATATCTTTGGTGATTAGACATGAGTAGAGGCTAGTGGCTAGAGGGATCATGGTCATTGATCAAGCTTTTCCTATGATGTGTTTCTGCCTGTATGTCTTGTCATAGATCATAGATCATATGGTCTCCCAAGACCACTGCTTTTGTTTTGACATTTCAACGTGGCTGAAATGTATGACATGCTCATACATGCCCGTTGAATCGCCCAATCTGACTTGGCTGTTGATGCCCGTTAAAGACTGCATCGCCTGCTGCAGCCGTCGCGACGTGATTTTTTCTCCGGGACGCGCAGAGCGGGCGCCCGGCCGACGGCCTAGGCCAGGTTTGTCGACGCTAGAGTTACCAAACAATGAACGATCAGAAAGGCTTCACAAGTGAAGCATATTGAGGCAAAATTCTGGCTCAGGCAGTCAACACGGTGAAGATAGAAGGCCCAGTCTAGATGAAACTGATGAAACATGATGACACCTTTTCTTGGTGTTGATCCCGAGATCTCCTTGCACGTCAATGAGCGAATATTCGATTACGGAAACGGACCGTGAAGCAGTAGATGGCAGTAGTAGGGGGCAGATCTCCAAGAGACGAACACCCCCAAAAGGAAGACTAGTAACAAGAAGCTATTAGGAACAAGTGCATCGCTACTAGGAACAAGTGCCTTACTAGTAGTAACAAGAAGCTACTAGGCGCTCCTGGCCTTACTACTAGTAACCAGGATCTCTCAAATCAGATCCACCCAATGGGGCCACCGTGGGCATGGCCCCACCTCGGGCGCCACCCCGGGGGTGTGCCTTTCCAGAAAGCTCCTTGATGGATTCAGGAAGGGGCAAGCGACTCACGACCTCTCTGGGTGGTGGTTTCGATATTTTCAACATGTTTCAACCTTTACTTGAGAAGATTGAGCCCATGGACTAATACTTTTCGATTCAGTTGAAACCACCAACCAGGTTGATATGTTGTTCTGGTGTTTGATTCTTGAAAAACCACGACGGTACAGTAGATCATTTTCATGTGCGTTGGATGTTCACCGGCAATAGCTTGAGTCTTCTCAGTTTCCGTGTCCTTGACGCCCAGGTGCCATGTTAGACAGTGATGATTTCGATTTCTTGGAGCGGAAGTTTGAGCAGAAGTACGAGGTCAGAGTGCAGCAGCAGCTGGGGCAGTCAGGACATTTTTGTTGCGGTCATCAAGTGATGCAGTTGGAAAGGCGCTCTTGTTCTGGCGGGGTTATGGTGGGAGGATGTGAACAGAATGAAGGCTATAGATTCAAAAGAGTGGTGGTCTTTTTGTACTCTGGGTGTAATGAGGATATTAGAAAGAGACATGGAAACGGCCAGAGACGGGTGTGCAATTGACTTCCTGCACCAGCTGGGAGAGTTGATTTTGCCGCTGGAATATGCCGGGATAGCATTTGCAGATCTGAATGCCTGCTTTGGAACACCACTGGGGGTTTGTCCCGAATCCATTCTTGTGGGGTCGCTACCCCCAATGGCCCTTCTCGATCCTTCTCGGTTGATTGCTCCTAGAGATCGGTTGAGAAGTCACTTTAGACAGCCTTGGCGGCTTGGCGGTGCTTCCTTTCAGAATTGACGCTTCGAAACAACATTCTGAAGCGAACAATCACCGGTGATGGTGCGAGAAGAATCATCCAGAGAATCCATGAAAACACGTTTAGATTCTTCCAAGTGGTAGCTGGAAGCTACTAGGTTGAGGCCATCGCTATTAGGTTGGAGGCCATCGCTACTGAGGAACAAGAAGCTACAGCTACTAGTAACGAGAGTGTTGTTTCTGTAGCCTGGCACGCTCCCGAGTACGTTTGCTGCATCGTTGACGCGACGCGCTAGGTCACTGAGCCCAAGGTTCTTGGTGAAGGGACCTATGGGAAGGCCCGGGGCCGGCGGCGAAAGCCGTTCACACGACCGGAAGGGTCGGCAGATTGAGTGCGCGACTCGGCGGGGTGTTGTATCAAATGGTTGCTGGATTAACAATGATCCCGATTTGCTCCCAAACCCAGGCTTTTGACAAGAACTTCGAAATCTTATGGGTTATGGGTTGGTCCCCTTTTGAAACCTGGAGCCCTGGTGTAGCTGTTGTTTTCCTGTTCCAGCATAAAAGCGGCACCTGATCTTCTCGTTTCACCTTTCAACTCCTCTTACCCTGACAGAGGTCTACAAGGCTGTGAGCAAGCAGAACAGCCAGGTCCGGGTCCTTTGGGGGAGGAAGGGCTGATATGGGCTAAAGAGGCTACTAGGAGCAAAGGACATCGCTACTAGGAGCAAGAACGCTACTAGGGGCTCCTGGCCTTACTACTAGGAGCAAAGGGATCGTTAAAGAGGCGAATGGGTTTGGCAGGGCTGATGTCGGACGGCAGCGCCAGAAACACTGTTGTGTCGTGCGAGGAGCGCCCCACTCCCATGTCATCGCTGTTGCTGCACTGAAACTGCTATCTCCAACTCAAAACGATTGCAAAAGGATGCAAAAGGCATGTTTGTGTAGGCACCGAGTTTGATATCATACGAATCACGTGAACCACGTGAGGCTGCCAGTGAATCGTTGGAGCATGTTGGAGCGCAATTTTCAGAGCTGGTTTTCCAACCACGTGATTCAGAGATATTCAGAGTTCCGTCATCACTCGATGAACAGCATGGAACTGGCTCTTTTGTATCTGAAACTAGAATTATATAGGTCAAGTCATTGCCCATTTTGATCTGCAGCTGTTTCATGAGCCCGGGCTGCTATGCGAACAGGGGAACTGTGCACAAACAGCCACAGCTGAACAAAGACCATGCATTCAGCCACCAGCTTTGCGCGATAGAATCCGGCAATCCTCCGACAAGCTCCTAACAGAAAGGGAGCATCAACACTTTCCCAACAAAGAACCTGAGAATCCGCGATTTGTAGGCCATCGCTTTTAGGTTGGAGGCCATCGCTTTTAGGTTGGAGGCCATCGCTTTTAGGTTGGAGGCCATCGCTACTAGGGTGGAGGCCATCGCTCTAAGGATGTCTTTTTTGATCCTTTTGTCCAATTTCACAGCGACAAGGACAAAAGGACATCAAGCAGCACGCCATCACCAGCTCTCTGAGCTTTGTTGTGCAGAAGGGCTGTCTTCTTATGGCGCTGATGGCCAGAATCCGAGCAGATGACCTGGAAAGCGAGGGCAGCGGCTCCATCTTCGAAGACGAAGGCCCCAGCTGTTGTGCTTTCTGAAGAAACCACAGCAAAACAAGCAGTCCCAACATCTTAAGCAAGACTCAGGGAGTCAGAATGTACTTGAATCTACGATTCTGCTTGTTCTGCTTGGAAGGCTTTCTCCTGATGCAAACGTTGCAATCCTATCATATCCTATCCCACTGCATCATTAGATTCCTCAAACACCAAAGAATAGCACCAAAACACCAGCACAGCCCTTGTTTGCCGTTCGTACAACAATTGTTTGAATTGCATTCATGCACACCTTTGTCTTCTCGTCTCCTTGCTCAGCTGCGGCGGGGAACTTTTGATCATACATTCAAAGGTCATTCCATGAGCATTTTGTATGTTTGTTTTGGTTTGGGCATCTTCTTGAGCCTCGTTAGGTTACACCATCACCACTCGGGACTTCCATTCTGCATGGGTAGTACCATGACCATGGGTAATTATCTCGCGGTATGTTGGCGGATGTCTTCATGAAGAACTTTGTGTGGAAGATAACTTTAACAGTCATTTGGAAGGTGAAGTGGAAGAAGCCCTTGAAGACAAGAAGGCAGCGTTGATGCAGATGGGCTTCGACCCGGCCGCTGTAGCCGCCGAGCAAAGATTGAGTATGGCGAGGTGGTGATGATGATGATGATGATGGTGGTGGTGATGATGATGATGATGATGATGATGATGTCGTCGTCGTCGTCGTCGTCGTCGTCGTCGTCGCAGCCTTGGGTTTCGCGAATTTTTGGTGAAGGTATAGACTCTATAGACAAGCAGGCAAGTCATGGTGATTTTGGTTGGAAATCTTCCTTAGTGATTTCAGGCTATGTCAGAAATCCACATGGCCAGAAAACCTTCCTGGCATATCCTGGTGACATCTGGTGGCTGTCAGCTTTCCAGCAGCGTATTAACGGTTTGACCGTGTGCCAATTGGCCCGATGTGACTTCACACTGTCAGGATGGTCATTTGAGATGGGTCTCCGGGATTCCAGTCACGGATGAACGTCTATAAACATGGGATGCTAGTAGCTGCTAGTACTTACATGTACTTATTACATCTTATTACATTGGACAGAAGCATTTGCATCTCAAATAAGGTAGAAGTGGTGTCTGTCCCAAACCTCTTAATCTCGAGACGCGACTCCAAGTATATAACTCTCCTGTCGTTTGTGCGTTGATGGTTGTAGTCATAGAAGAAACAATTTCTCCCTTCCTTGGGAGAAGAACATGGTTTTTGGAAGTTCTTGTTCCATGTCCATGCTTTAGATTTGCATTTAGCCGCTTTGCCGAGGCTGACGCGCTAGCGCATGCTGCAGGTGATACGACCAGACTCTGGTCCGGGAGTGCAGCTTTTTGGATGGGTAGATGCACTAGGCAGAGGCTTAAGAGCAGGTTGACCGGTCTGTCCATCAGTGACCCTTCCAGATCATTCTTGCTCACACCGAAGGGGAAGAGATGACCTGAGGCCTGAGACCGAGCTTTTTTGTAGCATGGATACCAGGAATTGAGATAGGCCGCGTGGATATCTGGGCTACGACAGTTCATGACAGATAACCGAAAGGAGCTTGTTATCAAGAGTCTCTTTGATTCTTCTGTGTTTGAGAAGATGATGCTAAGGAGATGTATTTTTTTGAAGAATTGTAGAGGGCATCCGTTCTGTTCGTGTTGGGCACCCAATCAAAGTGGCCAGTTGTCCATCAGCCAATTAAGAGCACATTCATGAGATTTCATGAGTGTATATGAGCTATATAGAATCAAAATGAGAGAACATTATCAATAGTCAGTGAGTAGTGAGTGGTCATGGGATCTCAAAATACATGGTTTGCTAGAAAAAACGATAACGCACTCCCCTCCGTAAAGACGATCATGTGATGGACATGAAAAACGGTAATACACGCATCAATCCTGTTGACCAGCAACTACATGAGAGACTTTGAGCGTCATTCATACACACATGTAGCAAGTGCAATGTGATTTGGATGCTTTGTCATGTTGGTTACCAAGCGGAAGCTAGCGGTGTACAGATCCCCTCGCTTCGAAGCGGGTGTCCATGATGTTCAGTTTAGCCTCACATCATTTGTGCAGGCTTGACCCTCTCCAGAGCTAGAACCACAAGATGTACAGAATCCTCTTCCTAACTGGGGAACACCACAGCTGGTTCTCATGACTGTTGGAATTCGATCTGTTGGGATGGTTGCTGAGGAGCTATCGACCTTCTGATGGCCCAAGCTCCTTCAGAAGTGATGCTCGACCCCGGAACGCTGCGCGAGCGAAGAGCGCGTTCCTGTTTGGATCCCTTCCAAGCAGGTCTGTAGACCACGGAAGGTGTGCGAAAGCATTTCAAACGGAAGAGTCGCACAGAACATGCTCAGACCAAGCTTGGAGCTTCCAATAAGTGAGAGCCAGGAAAACACATCCTCAGAGTTGCGTGGATATCTTTGTTAAACTGATTGGATTGAAGAGTTGTACCGAGCTGGGGCCCACTTACTACAGGTTCAAACGTTAGGTCTCAGCCATGGAGTCCGCGGAGCACCCCACAGATGACTTGGAAGTAGTGCCAGCGTCCCGCTTGGATGTGACTGGCGGGTTGAACATTGGCCGAACATTCTTTTTGCCTTCCCGAAAGACAATGTGCGAAGGCTATTCTTCGATATATATAATATATATATATATATATGATGTAAAAGGCTATAGGCCCGGCGTTTGATCCAAGGAAGTTGTTTGAGGACATTGTGGAGTAACCCAGATCTCCACAAACCACCCACTGAGGACTCAGCTCATAGACATGGGTTACCCAGAGGATGCCGCGCGTGATGCGTGACCTGGCAGTCTTATCATGACATACAGACCTACGCCAATCTACGGTTCATGCCGCCAATCTGCAACAATAGACCATACGTCCTGATCAGGCCAGCCTTATTAGGCCTTTCCTGCCCAAGGGCACTGCTCATGCATGGACAGCTTTCGGATTAAAACTGAAGATGAATGGTGTTTTCACGCCGCTTTGACAAGCTCACTTCTATTGGCTGCAGAAAAAGAGTTTTAGCTTGATTCAGCAAGCTTCCCTTTTCTCACTCTTTGCCAGATTCTTTTTTGCGGGCACAGACTTGTGTTGAAGTCCAAAAGCCTACGGGCCATTGACACAACGATGCAGAAAGAACACGGGACAGACCTCAGCCAGTCACCTCGGACTGTTCAGGCTGGAGCGCACTAACAGTTTGGAGGAGGCCGCAGACCTCTTGATCTCGGAGGCTGGGTCCTTGTGGTCCTTGTGGTTTGGTGATGGGCCGGGGACGAACTCCGAACATCGGGAGAATGCGTACATTTAAATACACAATCCCTTGGGGACTCACTCAAGTACAAACATTACGAGGGGCTGGGGGACAGCTTGTGAAGTTTAGACAAGATGTTATTCCCCACCTGTCAGGTGAGGGTTGTTATATAGGTTTTATGGCAGCTGCCTTCTTCCTCCTCCTCCTCCTCCTCCGCGTCCGCCTCCGCCTCGTCCTCAACCACCAGCTCCGGATGGCAGTATTCCCCGCCGGACCTCAACCGCGAGCTCCAGCTGGCAGTGTTCCCCGCCGGACCTCAACCGCGAGTTCCGCTCGGCAGTGTTCCCCGCCAGACCTCAACGGCCAGCTCCAGATCGCGGTGGGCACCGTCGGACCTCGCCAGATAGAATGTCAGAATTTATGCCAGATAGAGTGTCAGAATATTTGCCAGGCAGAAGGTCCGAATATATCTGGATTTCAGAAGGCGCGCCAGAGAGAGTGCCAGAGTACTTGCCAAGTAGAATGCTAGAGTATATGCCAGATGGAGTGCCAGCAATGATGCCAGATAAAAGGAGCAGTTATGGTAGATAGAGTGCCAGCAACTATATCTTTGATGGCAGAACAAATGTCGAGTACATGTCAGAACACATACCAGGACTCAAGTTGGTCCGTCCATATGTCACAGCACATGTCAGACAGGAAAAATGACAAGCCAACAAAGATGTCAGAACACAGTCCAGAACGTCCTAGCCTTTATGATAGATGTGTCAGAGCACCAACCAGATTTGATGCCAGAACAGGCGTCAGAGCAAACGTCAGAACATCGTGTCAATCCGCATAAATCGCCTTTCAGAGTGGGGGTCACTCGAAGTAAAGTATGCTAAATGTATTTTGTAATTGGGTTTTGGGAGGAACTTTTGAGGTCAACAGACGTTCCATGGAAACTAAGAGGCGGGCCACTCAACCACCCAACGGGGATTGTCTATGGTCCGATCTCCCATGTGAGGTATGGGGTGCCGGAGACATTGGTAGTAAGACTCGCTTATTCCATTCTGAAAGATTCTCCGAGTTGTCTCTATCTCCAAATGTATGAGATCTCCATAGCTAGAAGACTGGAGTAGTGCGAGGCTTAAGTCGGAAACCATAGTAAGTTGTATGTTATATGTGTAGAACAATCAAGACTGCATGTAAATCATTTAAATTTAAATGATAATGAACAATACCCAAATGATTAGGAAAAACAACTATAGATAAACCAAAATCCAGAGTCAGACTGTAGACTCAGCGCAGAGATCGATACATCACTAATCATATGTGTTGCCGCCTGTATATTTTAACATGTTTTAACTTTAACCATGGTTGTACTAAAATGAGGCGGCGGAAGAAGGAGGCACTATTTTCCAGCAGGAAAACTGAAGGAGAGTCAGATTTGAAGAGGCCTGAAATATGTGGGTTTCAATATCAAAAGAGTCGGCTGAAATTGAAATAATGATATCATATGATATCTACGTCAGCAGAGGCAGAACGACATCAATGGTTGTGCAGTCTGGTACAGGTATACGGAAGGTTTGGATATGTTTGGATTGAGCAAAGTAGAGAGACATTCCCAGTGAAACGATTGTGAGTGAAACGATTCCCAAGGAAACTTCTAGTTACTAGAAACATTTAAAGAACAACTGTGAGGGGTTTAATTTCGATCCAGACAAAGCTTCAATGAGACGAGGAGATAGACGAGTGGCGATGTAGAACGTCGAGTGACGAGTGGGATGAATTTGCCGCCCAGCAGCTCAGGCGGTAGTTGTGGGACAGGGGCTGAGCCTTAAGCCCCAAGAGCAGCCAAAGCACAACGCCTTCCTTGAGCGGCAAGAATGTGCGTGTGGCTTCCCCCAAGGTTTTAAGAGCATGTCGAGACCACCTTTGGTCAAGAGACGGCCCAGTGGACATGATTGACCCATGATTTGGGTCACCGCGCTGTCAACATGTCCGCCACAGATCCAACGAAGTGTGACTGGCTACGGCCTCCACATAGCAGTAAAGGACAACGGGGCTGTCAAACCTGCAGTTCCCTGGGTTGCTAGTCTGTCGCAGTGCTGGCCGTACCGTTTTTCCGAAGAGCTCCGCAAAAGATGAAGGCTGATGAAGCTTCCACCGAGGAGTCTCGAGTGGTATGTGGAATGCAAGTAAATACTTGGTCGGCGCAATCGAGGATTTCTGTGGGAAGGCGGTTGCAGCTGTCGCGTCATTGGTCGGGCAGTCATCGATATTTCAATCATTACAGCAGGATCGCAGATGCACATTTGTGCAGTATCGAGACGACCGGTGGGCGCTGCTCGTTTGATGAATAGAACTTTGCCATACGGGATCCGACTGCTTTGCAGTGAAATGACTCACAGGTCCCATTGTGCGATATTGTGCAGTTTGGCCTCTTACAACACTGTTTCACGGAAGGCAAGAGCGTGTCATTCAACTACGTAGTTCTTTTGGGAGGGACCCTATTTGGTAGTGAAGCTGGGGTTGGCAATTTAATGCAATTTTTATCTCGCTGCCACCCGCCAATGACAAGAGCAGTTAATGAGACAAATACTGACACCTCTGGATGGGCTGGACACCAGGCATTTCATTAGTGCTTGGATGCCTGGGCAAAAGAACATGTTCCTCTATGCAGGTTAAACCATGAATTGCTTGATTGACGGTCGTGAGCAGGACCAGAACTTAGTTGTGATCAGATTGCAGGTTACAACATGTCACAACCAAACTCCCCGAAACCACAGGATGGGCTGGCCCCAGGCAGCACAGGTGCCGTGCCACCGTCAGCCGGACATGGGGAAAAGACTTTGCAATGCTGTTGAGGCCCTTGGCCAGAGCGCTGCTCGCCGCCACGCCAGCGCCTCGCGCAGTCGCTCACGCAGCCGCTCGCGTGAGGAAGCTCGTGAGGCGTCGCCGGAGGAAGCGCCGGTGACGGCGCCCAACCGACCGAGGAAGAACCTGGAGATTTTTGCGGACAAGGCGGTGCTTTTGGGTTTGTGACCATGGCAGGAGGCCTCATTTTTTGGATTCTGACTAGTTTTTGGAAGCAGCAGAGAGGTTTTGGAAGATGAATTACTGTACACTACAATATAAAATTCTCTTCATGGCCACTGGGATCCGTTGCGTGTTATCGATCCGCTCAATGGGATGGGAAGACAGCGGCGAGGGTATTTTTTGGTTTAGGGATGTTTACAGTTTCGCTGTATGCTTTTTGTTGGCAGGGTCTTGAATTGCACCATGTAATCCTCGACCTCGATGACTGTGTACTCCGAGAAAGAAATAGACGTGATGACTGGGCCGTCGTAGTGATCACACTCGCAGGTGAAGGCCACCGTGATTGACGCACTGGCTGGCCCTGAGTGCAAGCGGAAGTCGCAGGCCAGTCGACACCACAAATTCCCATTACTTCAACAAACGTATGCCCAGCGGATCCCAGCGGAACTTCTAAAGAGACACACACACACACACTCGAGATTGCGTACTGAACTGAATGCCACATGCCACACGCCCACCTAGGTGTGAACGCCTAAGGGTACCAGGAAGAAAAGAAGTAGTGCTGTCCCAGCGATCATGAAATCGGCGACGGGGTGATGGCGAACGCTCACATTTGCCGACCTAAGAATAACCTAAACAGCCTGTGCATCTAGAGGAGAAGGTGGTTACAGAACATCGCACTTGTGAAGTTGCGGGTGCACAGTTCAAAAGTAACAAATCAAAGCTCGGAGAGATTAAATCAACGGATTCCCTGTGACTCCAAGGGTTTCACACACACACACAAACGCATTCCAAAAAGTTGGGAGGTGCAGAAAGACTAAGGGGCAGGCTAATGTGCATGTGCGCGTACAAAGCAGACAAACGGATGAAGACATGAAAAGAGGACAAGACAGACAAGGGTGTATGTGGTTGCAATGAACAGGAACCAAGTGACCAGGGACAACCGATGAGCCAAACCTCCTTGTAACAACCTGGGCGACCTCAAACCTGGGCTTCAAGTATATAAATACAATTGCGCGCGTACACTAAGGGCCAGACCGATGTATGCGCAAGAGAGAAAAGGGAAAGGGATGAGGTGCCAAGACATGAAGACAGAAAGATATGAAACGAAAAAGGAACAAGAAAGAGTGTAAAGGGGGAACGGATGAAAAAGGAAACCAAATGGAGGGGGCGGAACACAATGAAACCACATCTCATTGAGAGAACATAGGTAGACAAAGCCTAGTTTGGTATGTGCGTGCCGTATGTGCATTTGAGGTCGGAACGGCCCCAGTGGGTCTAAAAATTATGTGGCCGCTGCGGTCTACGGGCCCTGCTGGCGTGCCCTGGGGCTGCCTACTCAGTTGCAATAATCCGTCCAGTCTTGGGAAATAACTTTGGCATAAGCCTCCTACGCTCGCTGCGAGCTATTCTGTTTCCGAGCAGTGGAAACGTAGACAAGCCCCCGTTCAACGGGGCCACAGGGAACACTCCTCGGGTACACCAGGGGATGGCACAAAGGCCAGACACACTCGAGATATTGCATACTGAACTGATTGCCACAGGCCACACGCCCACCTAGGTGTGAACGCCTAAGGGCACCAGGAAGAAAAGAAGTAGTGCTGTCCCAGTGGACGAATTGTGAAGCTTTTTGGTGGGAACTCCTGGATTTACAAGACTTTGGGCTCAGTTTAACAAAGATTGAAAGGGGCTGGGATGGGCTGGGCATCCAGCCCAATTCCATATGGATCCTCCTGGGCTGCATCTACTAAGCCCTTTTCTCGTTAAGGCCACCATGTTTGTAGAGGTGGTCTTAACTCCGTCAACATGGTGGCCTCAGGTCTCATGGACGCCTAAACTGACTTCGTATGACTTTCACCGCCCTCGTTCGTTTGGTCGGAGTGTCCGACGTGGCTGGTAGCTTTGCGCCTCGGCGACTTGCTCATGAAGTCGCCGAGTTGCCGCATCTCGCAGGTGTTGAAATCCATTAAGCGCGGCCGCATCTCGCAGTGGCAGCACCATTGGCAGAAGGACCCCAGCGAAGAGCGAATGGAGTCCTTCTCCCCAGGCAGATGGGACCGGGAATGAGAAGAAGGATGGTCAGTGTACGAGTGAACAGTGTGCAGGTTTTCAATGACTTTGATCAGCTAGAGTCCTTGTGGTTTTCTAAGATTGTTTCCTGTTCTTCGTGTTTCAAGCGGTTTGGGCCCCATTCCATTCCTTCATTCCTGATTCCATTGCCACCTCAGGTTATGCCAAGCTAAAAGGATACCAACGCGTAGGCGTGCGTTGGCTCCTGGCTTTGGCGCGCTTGGGCCACGGCTCCTTGCCAGGGGCACACGGAGTGTGCGTGGAACGGTGTGAGAGTCATGTAGCCATTGTGGCTCGTTATGGTATCGTATGGGCGTGGGTCAACATGCATATTGACCCGCCAAGTTGCGCCCTTTGAATTTCTGGGCTGGGTGGATCACTGCACTACTCGGATGTCTCGAGGTGACTAAAGAACCGTGTGTCATTTGCACTCTTGTGATCTCAAGGTGTTAGATACAAATTCCCAGGAGGATATTGGATCAAATTTCATGTCAAGTGCGCAAACAACCCTGAGAGGAGCAAAACAATCATGGACGCCAGTGTGATTGATGTTTGCTGTGGGCGACCCGCGCAAAGAGACCGACCGAACATCCCATGGAACCGACTGCCCGACCCTCGGGACGTCACCGAGGAGGCATCCTTGCGGACGAGATGGGCCTTGGGAAGACGGCACAGGCCGAGGGAATGCGCGACGGAAGAGGGAACGAAGCGGGAAAAGTTTGGCTATGGTCAACTCTGGGGCCTGCTTTAGGGTGATCATGGGTGAATTATCATGACTGAAGACTGATGAAGATCTTTTTTTTTTTGTAGTTTCCTTGACTTGCCGATCTTGGTGTAAATTAGAAGGTGGAATCATGGTCTGAAAGATCAAGGAGCTTCAGGAACAGCTCAAGATTAGGTCTACCGGTCTACCCAACTGGGGCCACCTTGTTTTGGTGGACACTTGCTGCTGCCGGTGGCACCACGATCCCATGTGTTGCCAGATGGCCACCCAAAGTGCGGCTCTTCTCTAGAGGCCTTGGTCTTCATAGACATCTTGGTCAAACAACAAGCAGCGAGATCGCGCTTCTTGGACGGGAGGGATACAAGCCTGGTAGCTCCACAAAAAGGATGCCCCCCTTCGGTGTCAACTTCGAGCGTTTTCCTCACCTGGTGGCAATGTGGAAGCACTGGACAGATCTTGGGGATTGCAGGGTGTAGCAAACCTTTCAACCCAACCTAAAGTCTAATTGTCGGCATGGTTGCGTGAGATGGTACCAAAACGCAGATGTTTGACGCATCCGGGTCACTTGGTCAGGGGTGACATGCTTCAGGATGGTTGAACTTGGACTTGTGGATTTAATCTGAGTTACATCAGCTGTTTACTCTTTTTGGCTGTGACTGGGTCGTCCTGTAATTAGGTGTCAAAGGCAGGAGGGGATGGATTGTGATGGATTGCTTTTTGTTGGGTTCTTAGATGTTGAGTGTGGAGTGCAGAGAAGTACACATACTCCAAACAAGTGAGGATTGGTTAAGCAGACACTATGCGCAGGCAGTGAAAACACAACCAGATTGAAAGAATTTGCTTTAAGTTGGGGGGTGGGCACCCTACACCTCAGCCGAAAACGAACTTTTGTTCTAATTAGAGGTGTTTTGATGGGTGAATTGGACACAGAACTGCTCGTAAGTGGCCATGTGGAGAACGAATTCACTCGTGTTATAATTGTTTCCAACTTTGCCCTTTCAAGGTGTTTCTATCACCTATGATAAATGACTATATATATATATATGTATTATATATACACACTGTAAATGATATGAATCAAGTACCTTGAAATATGCGATGATTACGATTGTATAGGAGCATTGCATTATATATATATGTGGGCATGCTCCAAACCCTGGCAAACGATAGGGGACCCACAAAGAACGATACCATTTAACACGGTTCCAAGACATAAGACAAAACGATAGGGGACTCACAAATCTGAGGATCCAACAGCCACAGATCATAAAATTGACCATGACTCACATGTCTTTGAACATGCACAGCTCCTTTGGAAGGTCAATGAATCTCAAAAGGGCTTCCCTGTTGGGGCACTGGCACAGCCCTGGCCGTCCAGACACACATCGGTCACAGAACCCGTGTGAGGGACCCCGGCGGTTGCTCCGTCTTTGGTGTTCCTGGCAGTTGTGCCTATGGCTGTGCTCGAGACGTGGGAGAGAGACACTCGGCAGTCAGGAGTGACCAGTCCGGAGTGTTTCCGTTCTCAGTGGTTCCTATGTATATAGATATATGGATAGACTCTAAGATAAATTCGATTCGATTGGATTAGATTGGATTGGATTGATAGATAACTAGATTATATAATTACATTATATTGGATTGATAGATAGACGAGTTGTTTTTCCTTTTTGGGGACTGGCTGAAGCTTAAACACTGAGTAGTCATGGGAGCCCTGCTGTGGCTGTGATGGAGAACCTCACGAAAGCAGCCAAAGGTTAGGATTAGCGAAGGACATAAAATAAGATCATAAAAGGGTTTCAGCTCAAAAGTTTCAACCTGAGCCTGGAGGCTCTCCTTTCCACTGAAGAAACACCTCCATGGGTTGCAGTTCAAGCCCGCTGAGCCCTGTGGGAGCCTGGTCGAGCCAAGGAGTGTGCGCTTTGGTGCCCTCACTTCAAGACGTTCCGCTACCATCACGGACAGATGAAGGAGAGATGGGCGCTGGCCAGCCGTTTCTGGGCCGTTTCGGAGGTGAAAGGGTCACAGGATTGACCTATGCCGACCTTCGATCATCAAACTAAACCAACTACATATGTGATTTGAGAACAGATGACCAATGACTGCAAGTCTTCTAAGCCAGCAGTTCGTATTCAAAAGGAGTTGTTGGGAGACAAGTCCCTTTTCTGAGGCGACATGTTTACTGGACTTGAAGTGCAACCTTGCAGCTACACCACAATGTGGGTCCTCGTAGAAACATGCAACCATGGAGCAATTGAGTCCCTTGGTAGAAGCAGAAGCTTGACAAGAGTGAGCAGCATATTGGTTGAACGGTTCACCTATTGTTAAGAGTTCAGAAGCCTGCAGGTGAAGAGTTTTTTTTAATGGATTTTTTATGGTTTGGATATGATCTGGGAATATGTTTTTTTAGCACCTTTTTTTTTTTTTTAATGAAGTCGCATTTGGAATATGCGGCACTGTTGGGTGCTCACTGTGCCCTTCCTGTGACCACGCAGCCGCCCCTGGAAGATCGCAGGGATCCGGTTTTGGGGCTCCTGTTCCATATTCCGGGTTGGGTGTTTTATGTGGGTTTGGGGGTACTTGTGAGGAGGGCCCAGGGCCTAGGGCGGGGCGTGTGATGGCAGTCCCCTAGAGGCCCGACACCAGACTCACACCTTTGTGGAAAGTGTATTCTTCCCCATAAACAAAACCTGGAGCTCTGGAGCCACCGTATTTTTTCTGTAAAGAATCCATATTGTTGGAGAAGGGTGCAAATCATATAAACACCATAAAACACACTGTGTTTTATGGTTTTATATGATTTTTACTTTTCTCTAATTTTTGAACTCATAAAACTACCAATCTGCCCAAACCATAAAAACACATAAAACACAGTGTGTTTTATGGTTTTTATATGATTTGCATCCTTCTCCAACAATATGGATTTAATATGGATTTTTTATGGCCTTTTTCAGGCCCTATGAGGTGAGCCGAAGCACGTGCCAGACATACCCAAGTGTGTTGCCTGGGGGCCTAGGGCGCCACAATTTTCCAAGTTCTGTGACAGGTCTGACAGCCCCCTACATGAGAGTTTCCAAGTTCCCCTATATGAGAGTTTCCAGCCTGCCCACTGACAACACATTCTGCTTATTGCAGCCCTGGAGCGCCTATTTAATAGGCCTATTTAGTAAATTTAGTAGTCCTCAAGCTGTAAAAAAATCATTAAAAAAACATAAACATATCATAAATCCAATTTTAGCCTTTTTCACAACCATATAAAAACATATCTTCAAGCCATTAAAAAAAAAACATTTAAAAACCACATGTAACACTATTTCTGGAAATGAGCCCTGTGCAGAGGTTATGAACTCATAAACCTATTGTGTTAGACATAGAGCGGACAACCTCCTACACCCCTCGTGAACCCATCAAACATGAATGCAACAGTCTAGATCTTGGGGATGTTGACAAGAGTCTGTTGGGCAATCCGTTTTCAACCTCAGACAATCAAGGCCTCCCGTAAATTCTAACAGGGAACAGAGACAAACATCCATTGGGTCAGAAAACAACTTCCCACATCTGGATGAAATGACCCCATAGTAGCCTATCAGATCTCAGGATCGATTTCCTGATTTTGTTTCGCCGTTGGTGCCGGCTTTCCGACTCATTCTGATAACCCTTGGTGTGCACCGGTGCACAGGTGGGCACCGCTGCCGGCCTTAGGCTTTTGTGAGGAGATCAAGCTCAATGGGCTTGGGGATTCTCCTCGCTTGGTGCTCACCACTGCGAGCATCCTGGGGAACAAGGACCTTCTGTGATGGTTTTTGGCCTGCAAAAACATCTGGCGAGCAGATTGGGCGGTTTCCATGTGTGCAAAAAGCAAAGGATTTATGGCATTGGTAGGTCTTCTTGCCATGTCTAGTGTCTAGAGAGGGAGTGGCAAGAGACCTGCACGGCACTGGACCAGAAACATCAAGGAACATCCACATACGCACCGGTCACCTCGCATGTGTCCCCTATGGTTCAACAGGAAGACCAGTGCAACTTCTTCAAGCAGCTCACCTTTGAGTGCATCATTTGCGACGAGGCGATGAATGTGGTGTACTTTCAACGAAGGTTTTTCACGCGAGGAATGGAGAATGCAAACAGGTTCGCGAGAGGTTGTGCCAGTGAAAGAGGGGATGTTCTCCACCTGCCTTAGTGGCAAACCGCTTTTAGATGTGTACATTGACATTGCCAGATACATAACGATACATACACGTTGCTGTACATGTTGGCAATACATACTGGTTGCCGCTGGTAAGCCGTGTCCATGCAAAAAGGAGTCTTGCGCTCCAATGTGAACGGAATCATGACCAAGACATACCAAGACTAAACCAGACGTTCTGGATGGGATTAGACTAAAACCCGCTGCAGTTGCGCACCGGCTGCCATTGATGGCCACGCATGGCAAATTGAATGTGGATTTGCACAAGAGGTGAGAGGTCCCCTTTGTGCTGGCCACTGCCACCGGAACCAGGCCCATGCCTATCGAAATGCGGGGACTCAGACTTTCAAGCATGTTGATCGGACGCTGGGCCGGCAATGAGTGAACATGGCCAGGGCAACCAGATAAGGACGAACGTTTAACATGTTTGGGCAAAGAATTGGAAGGCTCTTCAGGCGTCTCGTCGGCAACTCATATTCCGCTGAAAGACGAGTCATTCAGCTATGGATGAGAGCTTGATGTTTCCGGCCCCCTTTTTGGAGGATAAGAGCCATGACCGTCCTCGTCGTTTGGAGAACGACCGGTGACGGACTTCGTCCAAAGGTCATGCGGGGCATAGATGTTCTTTCGCCACATTGAAGAGATTCCACATCCGAGTCGTCCCGAAGATCTACACATTTCTTGCTCGAAAATCTACTGCCGCCCGTGAAGACACCACTATTCACTCCAAAAGTCACGGTAAACGAACATAAACAATAGCATGTTTGCCAAATTTTTTAAAGACCAACTGACTGTTGCCTATCAAATCTATCAAGACACCTATTTGTACACATTCGTGTGCTTTTTGCTTCAGGGCTCCAGCGCATAGGGAAAAGTTTCCTTTTTGTTGCTGTAAGCTCATCAGAGTTTGATACAAAGGGGTTGGCAGACCTCCACACCATTGGCGATTGTTTCTTGCTGTGTGCCGGTAAAAGTTTTGTCGCTTAATGTCGCTTACTTTTTCTTATGGGAAAGGCTATACAGGGCCTATTGCAAGTGTTGATGAGGTAGGCTGGGGATGTTTGGCAGGCCCCGTTGTTGCAGCTGCAGTAGTCCCAGATCCAGCGCTTCCGGTATCTATACTTTCTTTGGCTCCAAAAACAATTAAAACATTTAAAACAAACACGTAACACTTGTTAAAGACATTAAAACACAATCGGCTTTCCTATATGCCACAAATGGTATCCCTCGCACACATCTTACCCGCGGTCAAACTCGTCCGATGACTCCGAGCCTTGCTGTTGTTGGTCCCAAGGATCCGGGCCAAGCGGAGAGTGCTGTTGACTGGGACTCCAGTGCACAACAGCTTGCAGGCCAAGACCGAATGTGCGTGATGCATGCGTCGTCACGCGCGTGATTGCAATGTTTGGACACGTTGTATGTTTTAGTATGTGCTCTCTATGATCCCCTGGCTGCGATCTTTTTTGGCCACATGAAGACGTTTGGTTCCTTTTTCACGGCGGTGGGGCCAGTTTTGAGTCCCTGCACGAGGAGCTGGGGAATTTGTTGAAGCTTGTGTTGCAGATCTCTCGAGACAAGTGCAATCCCAAGCTGGTGCGGCGGCCTAGGAAGGCCAAGGCTTTTCATGTGTGTTGCATCATCCGTGCTTCGGTGGGCAAAAAGGAACTCTGCCCCTTTTTTTTAAAAGAAATAGGCCCGATTTTGAAGTGAGCATGTTTGAAAGAGTGCCGCAGATTTGTTGGTTGGCTGTGCACTGGTGCTTGCCATTCAAGCCTACCTTTCAGCCTCGGAACCTCAAACCCACATGTATATATTTTTAACTATATATTGAATATTTAAGGCATAAATGCAGACGAGGAAAAATGATATTATTGAAATTGGACGAGGCGAGGTATTGATTTCAATCACGTTGAATTAAGACGAAGTCCGAGGTAAACAAAATGTATGAAACTATGTAATTCAGCCAGAACAGGTGCCGAAGGGCTCGAGGAGCTCAAAACCTTGCTACAAAACAGCAAAATATAACTTAAACTATGATAACATTGGGTATCTTGGGGCATGTTCACGCGCCAAGCTCTTGTGAACCACACCAATGTACCCCTAAACCTCGCCTTCTTCGTGTAGCCGTCTGACCTTTTGGGGGATTCCACGGACTACCGGCTCGCCTAGGTGAAGATCGGCCGCGAGCTGGATGGCATTGTGGAGCGGCAGCCACTTGGATGGGCAGACCATTTGGGAGAGGCGGCCCAGTTGGGCCAGAAGAGCAATGGCCTCTAACCTAGAAGCGATGGCCTCCAACCTAGAAGAAACACAGGGGCCATGCAACAATCCAACTTTTTTGATGAAGCAGGAATCCTGTTTTGAATCGGAATATATATTACTGTAATTGCAATGCACCGGTTGTGACCGCCGAGCTGATTTGAACGGAACGCTTCCAAGACCTTCCATGTCTTTTTCAAGCTTCTACTTTGAGGGGAAGTCGAGATGCTGAAGCAATCCTGCTGGTCTGGCAGTGGCTGACTGCGGTGAAGTTTTGAAAAGCTTGGCAGTCACTATCGGATATTATCAGATGGGCAAGCTGTGTGATTGCACTCCCAAAACACAACGATGAATGGGGAACATCGGAGTGAACGATGAATGCTTCCCCAAATGACTCAGTGAATTCCCACTTTGTTCATTTGTCCGATCAATAAGTGTACGACTTGTTTGGTTCAAACGAGAGTTTGTCTGCAGGATCCTGCAGGCTTTCACGGTCACAACTCTTGGTTTTATACACGTCTTGTGGAGAGTTGTTTCTATAATCTTGGCAGATCATCATGAGGGTTTTCACGCAAGAATTTAATGGAACAGTGAATATGGACAAATCCACTACCAATGCCATCTAATTACTATATAGCCATAAATTGCTGCAGGCCAGTTTTTTTTATCGTTGTTCAGTGAGAGCTTTGGGACACGTCGGACACGCAGTGTTTTTGTCACGACCAGGTCCCTTCGAACCTTGCAAGTGCGTGCAGCACCCTTCATGATGCGGAGGCCGTGCGAACTCCGTGGGTCGTGGCCGTGGGGGCCAAGCGACTTGAGATGGGAATGGAAACTTATTTACAATATATGGGTTTGTATTTTTTTGGCGTGTACTTCCTGATGTAGTGGTTGGAAGTTCGACTTGAGCGATTCATACCCTCGAATCATACCTCGAATCATACCCCCGAATCATACCCCCGAATCATACCCCTCAAAACGTTACAAGAAGAACCAGGTGTTAAGGTGAAGTGTTTGGTTGGTCTTTGTGCCTTGTAGATGTCCATGAGCCAATGGTGCATGACGTTTGCAATTGTGTTTTCCAATGGGCACTCAATTTGTCCAAAATTATTTGTGTCTTCTTGTGGGAAGAGCAAAGGCTCACATCCCAGGGGTGCTCATAGTGTTCCCATGTGCTCTCCCTTAAAGGGACCGCCTTCTTTTACAGAATCTAATGGCCATACGAATCACACCCGATTCATGCCCGATTCATACCCGAATCACGCGCCTTCACACAGTCCCCCACCCATCCCACATCCTGGTTGTTTTGGTGGGGCCTGGAGAGGGCCACCGGAGTCTTTGGTGGAAGAGTGCATTTGCCTAGTCTGCCCAGCATCCAACCAGCATCCAACAGATGCTGCTTGCCTACTGCCTCGGCGCAGAGTGGGCCCACTGCTGGAAGTCCAACGAATCCAACAATACAACTTCAAAGCTGCGAATCATCTGCGAATCATACCCTCGAATCATACCACCTATTCAAACTTCCCGGCCCGACTACGGTAAAAAAATACACACCCATATAGTTATATATATATATATTATATTATATGGTTTCTATTCAATTGCAATGCCTGCCGCACGGAAGGGGGTGATCTGGATGTGGGAAATGAATTTCCCACATCCAGACCAGGATTCCTCAGCTGCGGTCTTCCAAAATATATTGACTGGTCCATTCGGTGTTATATAAATGCAGGACTGTGTATTTGTCCGCATCTACGGAAATTCACTTGCTTCCCACGAGAGCTTCCCAAGAGTCAATGGTCATGATATGTCATGATCAAGACCCTGAATCTCAGAGACTTCCAATAGGGCCGCAGCACCAAACCCACCTCACGACACTGCAAGCAGACACGTTCAGTTTCATTGGATCTTTAACAAGTTCAGCTCAGCTATATCAAAGAGTTGGACATCCAGTCGAAGACTCTTTAATGCAACATCCATCATCATATGAATTAGTTATGGATATATATATATATATAGATAGAGAGTATCGGTATCATCCAAGGACTCCGGACTCCAGGTCCAGGAAGCGAATCCCTCAAGGCTGACAGCTTGAATAATCTTGAATCCATGCACAAACACTTGCAGCAAGTCTGTTTTGTACAGCCAGTTGTTTTGGTACTTGGTCCTGTCACCGCCCCAACTCCAATGATGAATACTGCTGTGAGGTAAGGTCCTACAAAAAGGGCAAGCCAGGTGGTCTGAGAGCTGTCTTGTTGATTGCTATGACTATGACCATGTTGGAACCCAATGGTTCTATGTCCGCTGCCCACCTTACGGCAAGTCCCTCTTGTTTGGTGACTTCACGCAGTCTTTTTCCCAGGCTGAAGAAGGACGTCATGCAGGATCTGCCGGAGAAGTTGCTGTGGCTGAAGAGGGCGGTGTGGGATGGAAGGACCTCACTGACATGAGTCGAACGCATCGGAACCAGGACCCCACTGTGGCGCTGTAGGGTCCTGGGGAATTCGAACAGTTCCAATGTGTGAAATGAAGAATACACGTAAAACCTTTCCAAGGGCTTACGGCTTACGCCCAACCGCAGGCCAGCAGGCCAACAGAGGGAGCAGCGTGACCCAGTGTTCTGATTGCGTCTGGGTTGGCGCAGTTCTGCGGGTGATGCACGTCATTGTGATCGTGGTCGGCATGCGCGGTCTAGGGTTCACGAGGCAGTGTTTGTATTCTTGGATATTGATTCTGGGTTTGCAGTCTCTGATTTTTGTTTCTAATTTTCTAGTCTCCAACTCTTTTCCCAAGATCACTGATTCTGTTTTTCTGGGCTCTGTCTCCTGGTCTCTTATTCGACCTTTCTCCGACCCTGGTTCTCTGACTTGCCCGCCGCCGGTGGTCGTTCCAAGCAAGCTGGGTGCAACAACACGACACGGTCCAAAGTCGAAATGGAAGGTGCTCTACGGACTATGCGCCACGAGCAAAAAGCCAAAGAACATTCGGGGAATGCTATCAATTGAATGGCTCGCCCGAAAATGCTTACTATGAGCGTGGAAAACAACGGCCCCATACACATGCCAGAAGTCTGATCGGTGTGCCTTTGTGCCTTGGCTTTGGGGCCAGGACGCCTACGGGTAAATAATAACCACATAAAATCTATCTAGTTTCTTTATCAGTCTTTATCAGTATTATCATTCCCATGCCCACTAGGCCACCTGAATTTTTCAATGCTTAAGGCCCCTTTCGACCGGGCTCAGTGCATAACAAGTAAATGCAATCACAATGTTTTCCCTGTAAACCAATTGCCAATGGCCTTTGGGCACCCCAAAATTGTTTCACATTGGATGGAGGGTCCTTTTGGCAACGCCTAGGAGCTGCAAGGCCCAGCGGTGTCCACTCACTGAGCCTTGGTGACATTGAGTGAGATTGCCAAAAAGATTAACCAAATCAATTTTTTTGTTGTTATTTTTTCTTGGGGGAGGCCGCCGCTAGTAGAGGTGAGGTAGGTTGTAGGTAGAAGTAGGTAGCTAGTAGAAGCAAGGGAGTCGCGGACGCAGGACCCCCCCCGGCCCTAAAGGTGGCGGGGGGGGAGCTTCCTTGAAGAAGCGCTCGCACTATTCACTTTCTTGCTAGATTTTTAGGGAAACTAAGTAGCTACTGTACTACTTAGACCAACTGAGTGCACCTCTAAATATTGTCTATAGAATATTTATATGCATGATTATGCATGTAACACATGTATATATTTATATAATTATGCTACCATCCCAAAACATAAGATGTGAGCCTTTCATGACGCCATGGCACTGCTCTAAGGAGATGCAGCAGGAGCTCTACGATGCGGAGATCGAGCGAGCGAAGGTGGGTTCCAAGACGCTCGCCGGACAACTGGATCACTGCACAGCAGTTCCATTCCGCCCTTGACCGGATGTGGGTCAATTGTGTATGAAAGGAAAAGGAAAGGTTCAGTGGAAGCAAAATAGCACACTGAACCTGATAAACTAGAGTTTGTTTTAGAAGACCATTTTGGACGGGAACCCATCAACTTGTTCGCTACAGCTCCACGTTCCTTCTCATCTATTGTCTCTCGATTCTAGATTGATATCAATCAACATCACGAGAAATCGTTCTTTGTGCCAACCCACAAGCTAGTAGAACCTGCTGTCCTGCCCATCTATCAACTGTCTAGAGTACAGAGGAACTAGAGGGAATTGAACAAAGTTCAAAGCAACGTGGCATGGATTGAGAAGGATTGAGAAGGGAACGATGGTGGGGGCCCTACAGACCCTCAAGGAGTGCCCTGCCACCTTTGCATCTTGGATTCCGCTCACAGCCTGGTTTCCATCATTGCCTTCCAGTCCTCCATCTTCCCCAAATCTTCAAGGGTCAAACATCAAAATCCGATGGATGGGTTTGGTATCCAATGGATGGGTATCGGATCCAGGCAACATGGCCAGAGTTTCCTCAGATGGGCTGGGTTGCACGATTTCAGGAAGCTGAAGAAGCGAGAAGCACGTTGGGACGCCCGGTTTTCACCGCTGAAAGCAGTATTTCCCAAAGCCAGTGACACCTCTTCACTTGAGGTCACCTGCCAAGTGCTGGGGATAGTTTCTGGAAGTTTCCGGTTATTGCTGTTCCAAGGGAATCGTTATGATTTGATTTTCTAGCAACAAGAAAGGCGGAGTGAATCTTAATCTGCGGACTCTCATTGTTTGTCTTGGCCTTTTGTGTTGCAGAATCAAACGTGGTGAAAGAAACCTTTTCTGCTCTGTTGCTGCTCAAAGCCAAAGGCATGAATTGCCAATGCTTCCTGGCCCAAGCCGCATGCGTTGAGTGTGGGCACTGCCGCACGAAGCCGGCCTCCCGCGTCCGCGGGCTCTGCCGGTGGGTCGTGATGGGCTCAGCTGCAAGTGCAGCGGCGAAGGGCTCAGCAGAAAGGCAGGCTGGCCAGGTGGCTGAGCACTCTTTAATGGTGTTTCTTGGTATCAGAGAAGCGCTTCGGGTTTAGACCACCCCCGGTCGTCCAGAGAAATGCACCAGTTGGTCCGTCCCATCGGTGCCCAAACCGATGAGCTGTGGCAATCTCTTGTTGGACGGCCAGTCCCTTTGGCAAACTATCGCTCCATTGCCCCTTTCAGTCCTTTTAGATCACAAACGGCGAAAAAAATCCAAAAAGAAAAACCAATCACAGCCGACTGGATCTTGCGTGGACAAACACATGTACCCCGGTAGAAGATCCTAGACCCTTAATTTGCTGATCTTTGGCTTCGCTCGCACAGACCCTGGGTCGACTGGTACTCAAGCCAATGGAAACCACACTTCGTAACTGATTTCATTGCGGCATCACTTCATCGGAAAAAATAATCCAACAGTTGTGAACTTGGTTGTATAGGTTTTTCTTGGATGGTCCTTCGGCTGACGGGCATCCTGACCTGTAGCACAAAAGAAAATGCCACACAATTGCCTACATGTCCTTTGAGAACTCAAAGGGTTGATTATAATGTAGACTCTTGATAATTACCTAGGACCTATCCCCTGATTAACAATTGACTCTGAACAAATCAAGAGGAAATCAAAAGGAGTTCAAGGGAAATCAAAAGGAATTTAAGTAAAAGGAGGGGGGGGTATCTAATCAAGATTGAACATTAGGGTCTGGGTGCCACGCTATGAGCCACCTCTCGCCTTTGCTTGTGATGTGACAATCATGTCGCATGGCCATCCGAAGGTTCACCTGGCTGGTTGGACTACCCTACAGATCCCCAAACTGCTGGACCAGATTCATTGGACATTGGATACCTTCGAGTCAGTGGGTCACCTTGCCTGTGCTCCAAGTCTCTCCGTGTTCGCTCCCCAACCCCTTTGAACTTGGGACTCTGAGGCTTCAGCCAGCGCAGGAACCAGCACTTCAAAGACTTCAAACGAGGCTTCAGCTGGCTTCCACGCCCAGCTGGAGCTCCTTCAACGACGAGAGCTTTGAGGCGTCTGCGGTCCAAGCCGGCGAAAGACTGGGAACTTCTGGAAAACGACGACCCTATTGTACAAAACCAACAAGGAAACCCAACATGGATACAGTCGTTTTTTTGTCCAAACAAGTTCGCTCAATAACAAGGTCCACACGGCTTTTACTTTGTGTAATCAACAAATACGGCCAAATGTGGGTGTCACAAGTCTTTGCAGGTTGTCACACCAAGCCAGCAGCTGTTTTATTGTACGTTGTTGGATTGTATCGTTTTAACAGTTGTTTTTCGAATCAAATGTTGACAAGGTTCAGGTGTCATACGAGTCATATTACGGGTATATGGGTTCTGTACGGTACAGGTGTTTGTATGTTTTAGTCGATATGATATGGTCCATGTATTATACATATGGTCATTTAGCGCATCAAATGCGGCCATATTTGTCCGCTGAGGACGAGTGCATTGCCCGGTCCATGACTTGTTGCAGGGGACTTCATCCAAGTAGTTACAGCATTCGACCGAAGGAACGTATGCAGGCATACGCCTTTCCATCTACAAACAGATACTCATACTGGTTGTACGTGAAGTACTTTGCAGATGATCGTTTGCAGTTCTTGCTCAGTGCCGTCCCTCTCGGCGGACTGCACTGAGACCGAGTATCGACCAAGGGGGCTCGCCCGCTCACCAGGTGCGTCCACCAAGCCCTACGCAGCAGCTGACCTTCCGTGCTGAGCAGGTGCGTGCCTACGACGCAGAAGAGTGGGAAGCACGCTTTGGGCATTTGCACTTCAAGACTGCGTCTTGGCAATTTGAAGTGTTGAAACTTGTTGGGGGAAGGGGAAGGTTTTCGTATCCTTTCGCCATCCGAATCCTGCTTGAATACCTAAAGGGACACCCAAAGGGCACAGGAGATGTTCGTCATGAGGATTCCCTGGCAAAAACCCAAGCCATCGCATAAGTGCATTTTCCATCAGCCACGCAGCTGAGGATTGAATAGGAGAGACCCGGGCCTGCTTGCCTGATATTGGAGCAGCAGTTGAGCCCGACCCTTGCAGTTGAGCCTGGCGGCTAGGTGGCCAAGAAACTTGTTGGCTTAGATATGCTTAGATGGTATCCCCAAGCCAAGTCCCTCATAGCAGAATGCCGCTCGGAATGTAAGGTTGCAGTAACTACAGGGTGTTTTGCATTGACCAAGAGCGGATTGTTGCGGGGTTGCTACTTTCCTATTGTTTCGACCATATTCTTCTTTAGGTGATGTGGAACAGATGAATGTCAGCCATGGCCAAGCCTGTTTTCCGTCCAGCGTCCATGTATTGGCACTGAGAAAAGGCTTCGGCGTTCTGTGCTTCGGCGAGAGTAGAGAAACCATCTCACCGTGCCAATGTCCCTCTCGAAGGATGTGACCAGTGACTGAGTGACACGTGCGATGGCCTCTACTCTGAACGTTGCCCTCGTAGTTGGATTTTTGTGGGAGCTGCGTATCAGCTGGCCCCAAATGGCGGCCATGGCCAACTTGGAGCAGTTGATTGTTATCCATTTATATCCATGCCAATCCGATAATCTGACTCTCCCCTGAATTCTAGAACCCTGGTCATGATTCAGACCTGCTTTGGTTTGGGAATCCACTTGGATTCCCCAGCGCTCTGTGTTGGCCGCCCACCTTTGTTCGGAACTTGGCAGATGTGGCACAGCCGAAAGCCGTGATGGCAGTGTGCAGAGGCTCCGGCCCTCGCCGCTCTCCGATGAGATCAATTGGTCGGAACGGACGCCTGCGGCCGGGACAGGCAGACGCTCAAACACCCACTCACCTGCGGGCCACTGTTGGCCCAGATTCGGGCATCGGCCGAAGGTCAAGTCCACAAGGATGAGAACCAGAATGTGCTGTACACTACCCTTCTCCTTTCCTTTCACCCTCCAATGCATCTTCTGTTTTGGCCGAGTTATTCGAAGCTCGTCATCTATATATAGATTCTCTACTGTACTGTAGATGGTTTGAATAATTGCCGCTGTCCATAGTCCAGCATTTGTGCAGGTGAAGGTGTTTCAGGGCTATCAAATGCTCAAAGAAGACTTTCATTGATTCGCTTTCCCAGTCATTCTGTGCCAGAAGCCTACTTACTACATACTACTTACCCATCTTTTCCCAGCTCATTCCACCGACAAAAAAAGACACACGTGCATTTGTTGAACGTTCCAGGGCGATTCTCTTGACCACAGTTTTCAAGCTTTTACTCCACTGTTCGGCTGGTCATCCTGATCAAATTTGCAACTGAATCACACAATAGTGCCAGAGTAATATCATGCAATCAGGTAAGCAATTATAGAATATTAATATATCCACATCATTGCATCATCAACACTTTTGGCTTGCCACGCCCAGGATGTACAGAGCATACTGTTCAGTTGCGCCCAGCTCGAGCGGTCCTCACGAAGAAAACATGCACCGAACGCGAAAGAGAAAGAGAAGGGGAAGCAAAGTAGCAGCCCTGAGGTCCGGGGTCTTAGTGAGATATGATTCTTAGCACATGTTAGCACCGTATTCTTACATTACTGTACTCCAGCAAGGGCTGTGCATCCAGCAAAGCGGCGTGCGGTGAACGGCCTCGAAGGGTTGGAAGCACGAAGTGAACTGTGGGTTTGAGGTGGCATGAAGTGGGCAGTTCATGTCAAGGAGCATCAAGGAACTCTTCAGAGCGATCCAAGACCTAAGGTAGAACTTAGAACGGTTTCACTCCAAGACGTGTTGAAGCTGTGCGTTCTTCCATGTTCTTCCTTAGACAGCATGATGAAACATGACCATCTACATCATGCCACATCCCGCATAGCAGACATAGACACCGAGAGCGCTAGTAATAACAAGTGCCACGCTACTAGGAACAAGTGCCTTACTAGTAGTAACAAGAAGCTATTAGGAACAGGTGCCACGCTAGTAGTAACAAGTGCCTTACTAGTAGTAACAAGAAGC
>CAXAMN010006236.1:224043-236652 GCA_963970005.1 Durusdinium trenchii
GTTGGAGGCCAGCGCTCTTAGGTTGGAGGCCAGCGCTCTTAGGTTGGAGGCCATCGCTCTTACGTTGGAGGCCAGCGCTCTTAGCTTGGAGGCCATCGCTCTTAGGTTGGAGGCCATCTCTCTTAGGTTATCGGTCTTACTGTAGGTTGGAGGCCATCGCTCTTAGGTTGGAGGCCATCTCTTTTAGGTTGGAGGCCATCTCTCTTAGGTTGGAGGCCAGCGCTCTTAGGTTGGAGGCCAGCGCTCTTAGGTTGGAGGCCAGCGCTCTTAGCTTGGAGGCCATCGCTCTTAGGTTGGAGGCCATCGCTCTTAGGTTGGAGGCCAGCGCTCTTAGGCTGGAGGCCATCGTTATTAGGTTTGAGGCCATCGCTCTTAGGGTGGAACCCATCGCTCTTACTGCAGGTTGGAGGCCATCGCTCTTAGGTTGAAGGCCATCACTCTAGGGTTGGAGGCCAGCGGTCTTGGGTTGGAGGCCATCGCCATTAGGTTGGAGGCCATCTCTCTTAGGTTTGAGGCCAGCGCTCTTAGGTTGGAGGCCATCGCTCTTAGGGTGGAGGCCATCGCTCTTACTGTAGGTTGGAGGCCATTGCTCTTAGGTTGGAGGCCATTGCTCTTGGGTTGGAGGCCAGCGTCTTGGGTTGGAGGCCGTTGCCATTAGGTTGGAGGTGATCGCTCTTAGGGTGGAGGACATCGCTATTAGGGTGGAGGCCATCGCTCTTAGGTTGGAGGCCATCGCTCTTAGCTTGGAGGCCATCGCTCTTAGGTTGGAGGCCAGCGGTCTTGGGTTGGAGGCCATCGCTCTTAGGTTGGAGGCCATCGCCATTAGGTTGGAGGCCATCGCCATTAGGTTGGAGGCGATCGCTCTTAGGGTGGAGGCCATCGCTCTTAGGTTGGAGACCATCGCTCTTAGGTTGGAGGCCATCGCTCTTAGGTTGGAGGCCATCGCCGCCATTAGTAACAGCAAGCTATTTACTAGCTATTTCCATCACAAGGATTTCAGTCCAGCCGAAATCCCAAGAGTCGACGCCGAAATCGTCTTCCCAACCGCAGTTTTTAGGTCCTCCGCGCGTTCCCACCGCGACGTAACTCGACTTGTTTTGCCATGGGGAGTGCCGCCAGCGTCAACTCGCCCAACTCGGCCATCTTCAAGGAGGGGACCTTGACCGATGAGTTCGGTCGAGAGTTCCAAAGTGGTTGTATCTCAGTGGTGGGTTTACACATTACATTTGATTACTCCATCCTTGCATAATCCTACATGTTTGTTGGTGGGCTAGGCCCTTCCTTTAAGCTTGATATTTAAGGTTCAAACCTCAACTCATCGTTCTCCCACAGTTTTCGCAAAATTGAAGAATTGAAGAATCAGATTTCTAACGATCAAGTCAACAATGGGGGTCGTGGTCCTGATAAGACAGTTAGCACAACAATTAAGGAATTTCAGATGTTCAGATTCCGTGAAACTGGTGTTTTACGTAACATTGTCTAGTAACATCTAGTAACCATCTATCGAGTATGTGAGTCTGCCCTGACGGCCGTGCACCCAGCTATGCTTCTTCAGCTACCTTTTTTGTCATGGGTATTCGATTGACATGGTTACATATTATTGGCTTTGGTGCAACGACACCGTGGAAATCGAAAATAACTAATCATGACTGATGCAAGGGATGTTCTACATCAAGCACAGACTTTGACACATTTTGTTCACAGCTTAATATGCAAGGCTAGGTCACTCAATAACTCTCCTGCAGCTCGAATCGATGTGGGGGACCTCCTCGCAACCTCGCTGCTGAACACGATGTGTGATCCACCTATATAGATCTGCGTGATTTGTTCGCTCGAGCTGCTCGATTCCCTTGGTGGAGGTTCCAGTGAAGGCGGAGCCGCGCGTTCCACACACGCGTATTGAGTTGGAGCAACAGCGCTCCTCGCTTGAGTCGGAGCTGGTGTGGGGCCTCACAGGTAAGGTTTGAGGCCCAAGCTGGTTCCAGTGGACAGTGTCGGGTTTGTTATTGGTTTTTGATTCATTCGGAGCCTCCGGCCCCTTGGAGCACCATTTTTGATGGACAAACTTGTGTTGCTGGACCTGGAATCCTTCATGTCACAGTCTAAAAGCAAGCCGTTCCCCTAGTGAAGAAGGGTAGATGACCAAAAGTTGTGTACAGAACTCTGAAAGGCTGTAGATGATGCTTCTTCTCTATACCGGGTGTTGGATACTTTGATACTTCAAGATGCCACACGGATCAAAAGTGCACTTCATGGCAAATTCAAAAACGACGGTAAAACCGCTGTTGGGACGTTTATTCCCATGCGGAACTCAAGGAACTGCGAACAACTCCAAGAACTCACTGGAGGTGATGCGGATGGTCCCCAAGGGTGGCGGCGAAGTGTGGGGGGCAATTGAATCTCCGAACTTGGAGGAATGACTTTAAGTTCTTGAAGCTGTGGCTTGGGATCCTTTTTGAAGTTATAATATGATGATTTTCTTGCTTTCGGTTAATCATTTGCTTTTTGGTTTCTTCATGTTTCTGTTTGGATTCATCAGCTTTTCATCAATTGGATGGCTAGAGATGGTCAATGGTTCGTGAGTCATGAGACTGTTGTAGATGGCAGATTCCCACTGTCTAAAGCTTTCTCGTCACTCGGTGCTTGTTGGTCACGAATCTCGATGGTTTTTAATGATGCGGACATAGAACAACTCTCCAAAACTGGGAAACCCTGAATTTGGGGGACATGAATTTTGATAGTCCCCCGGTTGGGTCCCCCTCAGTTCTTTTCCACCTAGCTCAAGGTGGGAAGATAGATTAAAGTTGCAGTGGCACATTTGATGTTTCCACCCAGCACCTAACCGAAGCATGTGAGCTGTTGCTGGACACTCCAAAGCTAGATGATGAACTTCCCATGACCACCTTTTGCTCCTGAAAAAATGGGCATCGCTACTAGTAAGAATGGCATTACTACTAGTAGCTAGAAGCTACTAGCAACAATGGCATCTCTACTAGTAGCGATGCACTTGTTACAAATAGAAGACGAGCTCCTTTTTCTCCTGAAAAAAGAACATAATCGCTCCAGAGGAGGAGCCCCCAGTGTGAAGAGAGGCTGAGAGGTTTTGCGTTGGGTTTTGGGTGGAAGGGATGAGTGATGATGAGTGGAAAATTGGAATCATGAGTTCCTGAGATTGAGACTGCTCCTGTTCTCCAGCCATGTCGGAAGCGTGCAAAGAGCAACTCGCCAGACCACCGTCAAGAGCAGTTCCTCCATTCCAGTGATGAGGATCAATGCCTATGATGCCGATGCATGGCTATGTGAGTTACCCACTGACCCACAAATGATTGTGCGGTGCTGAACGGAAGTGCGAATCATTTTGACATTTGGACCATCCTCTCGTTTCTCACAAAATTCATGAACATCACAACTTTTTGATGGATCTAGGATCTTACAAGGCCACATGTCCATCCAAACCTGGTCGCTGGTGTGGAGACCAGAGAAAGATATCCTGAGATTCTCTGACACGTCTTGTTCCTTTGGCAGGGATCTCAATGATCAAAGGTTGGGAACATCAATTCCAATCTTCCCAACTCCGTCAAGAAGAAGCGCACGTTGTGGATTTGTCCAACTGGATTCCCAAGGCCGCTGAAAAGCCAAGGCCCTTGGCGGCCCCAAACAAGCTTCCATGCTACTGCCTGATTTGATGCTATAAGAGCATTTGGTGTATTTTAGCAGTGCCGGATATCTTCCAAGTGCAGCATCATGTTTTGTCAGCAAAGACAGAAAGTGCAGAATACATACTGTGCTCTTTAGTTACAGTACATATTGACATGATATAGGTCGTGCAGTACATTTACGATGATTTGCTGGATGTCAGCACACCTCCGAGGATGCTTTCGAGATGGCCTTTGGACACTTGAAATTTGTTGCTAAGCAGAACTGAGTCACTCAAGGGTGGCAACTGGTCCACCAAGTTGTGCAAGTACTTTACAGTAATTACTAGGGTGGAGGCCATCGCTACTAGGGTAGGCCATCGCCACCTACGTTCATTAGCCAGCTTGAGAAGGTGAAAGAATGGAACTCCCAGGTGGTGCTGATGGGTTTCTCAAAGTCGCATGCAGATGAGCTGTGTTCGCAGGAGCCCTGCAGTAACCACTAAAACGAATTGTAAGTTCGGTCAGCTTGGCTTCATTTTAGTCTTCTTGTGGATAGAGGCCCTTCAGGGATCCCAATAATATAATAAGTGTATGTCCTAGGTACAGAGGACCAGTTGTTTGGCCTAGAAAGTACTGGGGAGGTTGGGAGGCATCGTGGCGGGAGCTTCGCATCGTGACAGCGGGGTGCCGCAACGTTCCATATGTTCGGAGCTGGTTTTGGTGTCACATGGCCTTGAGAAGATAGCTTCTCCTTCTTCTAACTACACAAATATCGGCTAATATCGGTTTGATTTTGTTTGTGTTCTTCCTTTCGAACCAATCGACTTTCACCATGTCACAGTTGCTTCTCAATGTTCAGTCCAAGGACTCCCTGGAGAGTGAGACCGATTCGTTGAACTTTTCCGAAGAAGATTGAACGCGTTCAGAAGACGAACGCCTGACGGCTTCGGGGAGCAATTGCTTCCAGCAATCCGTCACTTTCTTGGGAGAGAGAGTCAGAGGCGAAAGTCTGGCGGCGCACGCTGTCACAACTGTGGGTGTTTTCTGTACACCGCGTGGAACAGCCTTCTTGAGTCACACTTAGGACACCCTCTCAGCCTTACTATAACCCCACACAATTTTGAGACACCCGGTTTATTGCTTTGGTCAGATGTCCCCTCTTGTAGAGTCTCTCTCTCTCCCTCTCTATTTATACACATGTTGAACACTCTCTTTTAGTTAGAGATTCAAGGGTGTGAAGTTTGAAGGCAACACACTTGCCCAAAACGGCGTCCAACATCGAAAACCGCCAGAGTGTACTATGCAAGTGAAGTATATGATCAGCAGAGTGTTGTTTCTTCGTGGATGTTATCCTTCTTGCGGAGCCTTTATATATATACAGTAGTAATCCGTAGGAGCTTTCTTAGTCTTCAGAAAGTATATAGGTCTTGGAAACAAGAGGTATTTAATGACTTCCATGCCGGAAACTGATGGGTGCTGAGACTCCAAACTGTGATGTCCTGTGCGCTTGTCCAAGTCGGAGATATCCTTTTTTGTTGGTCGCTGTACACCTGAAAGATGAAACACACCAAAAGATGCATCCGATTCCCTTTCTTCTTGAAACAAATCAGTAGCACTGCTCATAGACAGAGACATCCTCCTAAACATCAGGACATTCTACTGACACTGCAAAAAACATGTGTATATATATTATATATGACATACATTTATATTATATACATCTATATATATATCTTGTAATCTATGTGCCTTTTTGGATAAAATTTGGTTCGGCATATGTATCCAGTGTCCATGGTTTTCGGAGAGCCAGTCTAGCCCAAGAAATCCCTTCGTGCTAGTCCGTAGCCATAGTCCGAAGCTTTTAATTAGATTCTTATTGTTACTAGTAGTAAGGCACTTGTTTCTAATAGCAAACATTGTTACTACTAGTAAGGCACCTGTTACTACTAGCGTGGCACTTGTTACTAGTAGCTTCCTTTGACTGCTCTCTCCTTGCCCGGGAAGTCCAGTGGAGCGGACCATGCGAGACAGAGACAGATGAGATGATTGGTTCATCTCGCCAGCGGAAAAAGTGTGTCTGGTGTTTTCTGTATGTACAACCTAGAGAACACATGGAAATACAGGAGATACTTGGCAGTTCTAAAGGATGTTTTGAGCCTTCCTTTGACCGGAGCAGTGACAGACCTCATTGGCATCCTGGTTGATAATCGATCTATGTCAAGACATTGAAAGCTTGAAACTCTTGGTGGGATTTCCTATTCACCTTCAGAGATGGAAATGTTCATCCCACAACATGTCTCCTGGGGTTTTGCTGTGTCCCTGGTGGTGCAGGATTTCTTCTATCAGCAGTGGCTGATCAAAGGCATAGTCGGCATAGTTCACTGATTCACCTGGTTGCTGCCACCTTCAATTCAACAAGCCAAAATTATTGATTTGCAGATTTGCCAAGCTCGGCCTTCGTGTCGTCGACGGGTCTTCCAAGTTTGAAGACAATATACCGCAGAATACAAGGTAGGAACTGGAACTGTGCTAAGATCACGGAAGAATGCCTGGTCACCGCTGGACTTCACGCTTGCAGCCAAGATTTAAGCCCGAAAATGAGCTGCTACGAGGCTCACACGGATCGCTATTGGCAAGTCGAATCTCTTGCCGAGGACCATGACCAAAATCCTTCCGGGACAGCAGAACCAAAGGATTTGGCACCAAGGTTTCATTTTGTACCTTGCAGAGTGTCCGTTTGCCCTCTACCCTTGCGCAGAAGAGGCAAAGGAGTAGCCCATACGCAGACGGCATTAGAAAGAACAGGCAAGATGTTTGGAGGAAAAGTGTGCGACTGAGCTGTCGTGAACGGGCTCCTTCAATCACTGCGGACCTCTACAGCGCACCCGCCTGGGTGGATGCGCGAATTTTCAAGACTGGGAGTATGGGTCGAGGATCACCCTATCTACGGGCCAGATTGAAGAACTCCTTTTCGAGTAAAAAACGGTGACCGCTGGTGGTGGGTGGGCCACGCCCTGCGATTCTGTGCCGCACTTTGCGTCACAAGTTGCAAGGCATCTAGTTGACGTATTGTGTCACAAGTATCCGTGCTTCAGGAGCTGGTGCGTTTCAGAAGGCCCCCTAGAATTACATTTTCCGTAGGCGACCTTGCATATGTTGCGCTGTTTGCCGATGGCCAAGTTTGCTGTGCACAGTGGCCCTGCTTGTGATCTACTAGATATTAATATATATATATACGATTATATATGGGAGTTTATCTAAAATACTAATACCCCGTGTAAGGAGTTTTGTATAAAACAGCCTTTCAGATGTTAAAACAATCCGCGAAAGATTCCTGACGGTTCGCGAAAGTATCGTTTTGTGCGAAAGATTTATCGAAGGTCGTTTCTTTCATATGTTTTCCTTTCTACCGACCGACAAGTGGTAGAAATACAAGGCAATCCTCCGGCACGGTTGGTGGGCAGAAGTGTCCCCGCATGTCCCCACTGTCACAGACTAACAAACTGAAGCCTCATCGTTTCCTTGCCCACCCTCGCAGCGCGTCAAGGATTCTCCGATTCCTGTCTTCACTGTCCCAGACTCACAGACTGGCAGCCTATTCGGCGATGTTTAACCTTGTGCTGGCGTCGTGCTGCAACTTGTCAGTGTCAGTCCCTATTTGGTGATACAAAAATAATACAAACATATGGCTCCAGCTCATGTTAACTAGACATGGCTCAGGACCATGCTTCGCGATGAGGCCGCACATGATATTTTTTTTGCGCAGAGTGGCCACTCCATCATGGAAGAATTTTGATCAACCACCAACATATTATATATATATATATTATGTATGATTAGTAGCTGCATGACTGTCAACTCCACTAGGAGAGGCTTGGTTCCAGTAACTCCTTTGGAGCCCACCTTGGATGTACTTCCGGCCGCTATGCTGTCAGCTTTCAGTAACAAACAACGAAAGTCAACTTGCCCCACCATCAAAGATCCAGCAAGTCACCGAGTCACGCTACCTAGCACAGTGTAGGCGTCCATGGCCCACCCTTTGGTGGCGCCGCGCCGTGAAGCGGGATTTACAGGAATTCCGCTGGAGCCCTGCGGTGCGACGGTCCAAGTTTAAAGTACAGCCATAAAGAAAGGGGACATACAGAGATCACAAAGACAGGTACTTTGAGGAGGTGCATCAGAGTGAGGTGAAGGATTCATAGTGGGCGTTTTGAGCACAAACACTGACAAACAAAAGGTTCCAACAACATATTACGTTGTTTCGTCAAACAGACTCCCAACAAGACACCATGGGAGGGAGTGGGTCGGAGTGGATCAAGTCTTATGTTCACAGTAAATCATGTTGCATGCATCGATTCAATGTTCATTTATACCCCACCCGTCGAGGTGGCATTGTCGACTTATTCTTATTCGTGCTTCCTGGGGGTTGTGAGTTTATTGTTTATGGCTGGTCCAATCAAGAGCACATGAGACCCGAAGCTACTTGAAACAGCGGCTGGTTCGGGCTCATGGATTTATTACTGCCACTACAAGTGGCGTGATGCTGCCCACACCGCATGGTAATAAGTGGAATGATTTTGTGTTCGTGTGTTCAACTCGCCGTACAATATTTCGCAGTTGTGAGAACCGCCTAAGAGTCTTATACTGCAATCAATTTGTTTGTATCCATTGCTATGGTAGAGAGAGTTGCGCATCAGCGCTCTTTCCACAAAGGATTTATGCGTATGATGCCTTCAAGACGACTTGTCGTCATTTGCTGTTCAAGCATCCAAATCGTCCTACCAAACCCTTTACTCTAATTCCTATTTCGCAAAAACTGCACCTCGTGCAGCGTGCATCGACAAAGCGATGTGGGCAGACATGTTTGCCGATTGCAAAGTGTAACGGCCTGAACCCAATGAGCAGGTCCGTAGTTATCATTTGCGCAACGGTCATGATTCTTTGCAGAAGCATGGGAACTCGCCACTGACGAGAGCACGGATCGTCCTCTCACCATGAGGTCATGCCTCAGAAGCTTTTAGGGTCGAAGTGGGATTTTGGTTTCCAGTTTATTTTTGCGTCCCATCCAACGCCCGCTTTTCCAAGTGAGCCTGCCTGCAGTTTCTCCATGCCCCAGGCCACTTTTGTCTTTTGAAGATTTGCTCAGAGCAGATGGCACAGATCACTGTACTGTAGTTGGGATGTTCATCCATGTAGAAAGTTAGAAAGTCTGATACTGGGGATGGGAAGCTGGATTTCTAGTCCGATGTCCAGAGGCTTGGAAAATAGCGTCCTGTGTTTGCAGATCAAACACCATGGCACAAGAACTGGTCATCCAAGTCGGAGTTCTGGTCCCTTTGATAGACTGAAACGGTTTATGACTTATGGGATTTGATGGGGCTCACTGGAGAAAGGGGGGGATCCTGTTTGCTTGGTGCACAAGCACTGGTAGAGGTTTAGTTGATCGAGGGGTGGCTTTCTGTTTGATACCCTCCTTCCACAAGAAAACTGACATTTGGGATCATTTGGGGCTACAACCAAAAGTGAAACCCTCACTATCTCTTCCACCCTGTGACAAGTTCTACAGATGGATCTTTGCCATCAGCAATCGCACAATCCGATTGGGAAATGCCGATTGGCGACTCCGAGCAGCCAAAAACGATAAGGACCTGCTGAGAGCAAAAGCTTCTGCGGAGGCATCTAGTTGCGCGCATTTTTCGCCACGAGCTTGCATTGGGACACCATCCCCATCCCAAAGCCACTTTCGGGACAAATGTTCAGTGTCAGACACATACATACTGTAACGATGCAGTATCTGCAAGGGTGCTACACTAGTTGCAACTTCAACGTACAATAATAATACAAAGTCTATTTCCCACTGCCTTACGAAACTGCATCGGCCAAAAGCCATCCAAGCCAAACCGAGCTGTGAAAGCATGTGACAGCTCGTGTGGCAGCATCCCTTTGTAACCTCGAGGCAAATTCTTGCAGAACCTCCTTTTCCGGCTTCGGAGGCTTTGCGGCTCGGAGCACCGATCAAGCTTTTTCGATCAAGCGACCTTTTTGGGAGGTCGTGGCGGTTTTGAACTGGATTCTAGAATTTCCCCATTCGTTATGATTGATTCCTTCACTCCTGGAATTCTCCCCAGTTGACCAGGAATCCTCCAACATGCCAATCTCCCCTTCTCCTTTCCAGAAGAATCTCACCCTCCCCAACAATCTAAAGGCATAGGTCTATTTAGGGCCGTTGGAGGGTGTGGGTCTCTTTCTTCCATGCCATGTATTGTAAATAGTATAATGTAACATTCTATAACTTGTAACAACAGGTGTCTCTGTATGTATTATATATGTATGTATTATACAAAACATCGCGATCTCCTGCAGCACCGCGCGGCGCCGAGGCAACCACCCGCTGCTCACTTGTGCTCGCTTCTCCCAGGCAGAGCTGGAGACAATCACGGAGGCGCTGCGAACGGTGCGCTCCGACTTCGCCCAGGCCTCCAAGGAACGATGTCTACAGCGCCACGGCATTTAGCCAGGGGAGGGAGCTAGGCGAGGAGCTACGAGCTAGGAGTGCTGAAGAACTTGAGGTGAAAGATGTTGAACGTATATACTGTATACAGTTCTTCTCCAGTTGGAGCGAAGGGGCCAGAGTCTAGAGATGTCTAAAGTTTTTTTTTTCAGGGTGTTTCTGATTCGTAGACGAGGTGTGCAGTGCATTGCCTGAATAGCCGCCCTTGCCCACAAACAAACGGTGTTCTTTGGAAATTCTGTAATTAGGCTTCTGGTTCGACCATCGGCAGTGCGAGGTGTTAGAGATATACAGGATATGATGCAGTTCTGGAGATTGTTTTGTGTTCTGTTGAACTTTTTCAGGGAATGCAGATTCAGCGACTTCCTACAGTTGAAAGCTCCGGGCAGAGTGAGGTGTGTGAAGGGCATGGATGATTATGAGCTCGTGAACCAGGTTGGCCAAGTTGCGGAGTTGTCATTTGGCACACTGTTGGCCGGTGAGGGCACAGATCTGGATTAGCCGATCTCAGATTCTCAGAGTCTATAATATTATATAATCTATTGAAACTTATGGTGGTTGACCTATGTGACCTATGTGTTCTCGACCAATCGTGGAGTTCGGCTGAAGAACCTCCAGACCTTTGATGTGTGGTTTCAGCACCTTTCCCTGTATTCACGCGAGCTGTGCCAGAGGGGTGTTCTTCAAAAACACCTTGACCAACAGAAAGTTGAATGATTCAACGGTATTCAAGCCTCGCCATGTTGAGGCTGCCCCGACGGAATTCCCACTCCTCGGCTACCTTCATTCGCGACCAACCGGATAGTTCTCGGAAGTACCTTGTTGATGGCTGATTCGATTAAACAGCAGCCCTGATTCGACCATTTGCTATTTGATGTCCAGCGATGGTCCATTCACTTAAGCTCTCAGCTCTCCCCTGTACCAGGTTCGACTATCCACCAGGTTCGTCCATGAACCGCAGGTGAAGACTCATCAGCTGCAGGGCAAGCTTGCGGAGACTCAGCTGATCTTAGCTGCAAAGAGACGGGTTTCAAGGAGAGTTACGGAGACATTCCTTCAATGATATGATGAAATACAGAAACTCAGGAGAACTCAGCGCCAATCTTTTGACGACAATGGGAACTTTGCAGAATCCTTTGCGCGGTCGGGTCCGGCTATTTCGTTGCTATTTACAGTACATCAATTCATCCCTTTCAAAATAATCGACGTGCACTTCGACTGCGCAGGCTCGCGAAATCTGGGTGGCCGCGGCGGGTTCTTGTCGCGACTGCGCTCTTGTTGTGGTGCCATGCGCATTTTCGGACATGGTCACTTTTCGTGGCAGGCGCAAGGGTAGTCCAAAGTCGACTTTTCCCGACAGGTGCAAGGGATCGGAGCGGCTTTACTTCGAAATGCAGATTTCGTGGCAAGCACAGCACTTTGGACATGGTGGTGATCTTCGACGAGCTCTGATTTCGTGACAGGTGCAGTAAATCGTGACTTTCGGACATGTGGCTCGCTTGCAGTTTTCGTGGCAGGCACAGCACTCTGTCACCCTCGATGTGCAGATTTCGTGGCAGGTGCAGCATTTGTGAACCTCGAAGGTGCAGACTTCGTGGCAAGTACAGCGCTTTGTGAACCTCGAAGTGCAATTTCGTGGCAGGCATACCGTAGCACTTGGTGAACCTCGAAGTGCAGATTTCGTAGCAGGCACAGCACTTTGTGAACCTCGATGTGCAGATTTCGTGGCAGGCACAGCACTTTGTGAACCTCGAAGTATCTTGAAATGCAGATTTCGTAGCAGGCACAGCGCTTTGTGAACCTCGGGGTATCTTGAAGTGCAGATTTCGTGGCAGGCACAGCACTTTGTCGACCTCGAAGCGCAGATTTCGTGGCAGGCACAGCACTTAGTAAACAGCACGTGAAATTCAAAGTGCAGATTTCGTGGCACACAGCACCTTGTGAGCCTCGAAGTGCAGATTTCGTGCCAGGCACAGCGCTTTGTGAACCTCGAAGTGCAGATTTCGTGGCAGGCACAGCACTTTGTGAACCTCGAAATATCTTGAAGTGCAGATTTCGTGGCAGGCGCAGCACTTTGTCAACCTCGAACCGCAGATTTCGTGGCAGGCACAGCACTTAAGATTGGTAAACTTCGAAGTGCAGACTTCGTGGCAGGTACAGCACTTTAAATTGTAAACCTCGAAGTGCAGATTTCGTGGCAGGTACATCAGTTTGTTGAAGTGCTTTCACTCACTCCCTCACTCACTCACACTCACACTCACACTCACACTCACTCGCTCGCTACTCACTCACTCACTCACTCACTCACCCACGCACTCACTCACGCACTCACTCACTCACTCACTCACTCTCTCACTCACTCACTCACTCTCTCACTCACTCGTTCATTCACCCACTCACTCACTCACTCACTCGCACTCACTCTCACTCACTCACTCTCACTCACTCACTCACTCACTC
>CAXAMN010006236.1:236662-247800 GCA_963970005.1 Durusdinium trenchii
CACTCACTCACTCACTCACTCACACTCACTCACACACACACACACACTCACTCACACACGCACACTCACTCACTTACTCACGCACTCCCTCGCTCACTCCCTCGCTCACTCCCTCACTCACTCACTCACTCACTCACACTCACTGATTCACACTCGCTGATTCACACTCACTGATTCACACTCACTCATTCACACTCACTCACTCATTCACACTCACTCACACTCACTCACTCTCACTCACTCACACTCACTCATTCACACTCACTCGTTCACACTCACTCATTCACACTCATTCACACTCACTCACTCTCACTCACTCTCACTCACTCTCACTCACTCTTACTCACTCTCACTCACTCTCACTCACTCTCACGCACTCTCACTCACACTCACTCACACTCACCCTCACTCACTCACTCACTCACTCACTCTCTCACTCTCACTCACTCTCACTCACTCACTCTCACTCACTGCGGGTTGGCCTTCCGAAGCAGTTGCCTTTCCAGGCTTGGAATGCGACCGATGCTTGGTCGGCGCAAACCTTGGAAATGAACATGGAGGTCGGGGTTACTACCACTCGGAAACTTCAGCCGTTTCCCTTCCCAGTTGTGCGCCTGGAAGTTCCCGCCACAGTTAAGAATTCTTCGTGCAAAATGCTTCTTTCGGTGACGGATTGCAAGCTGACCCTAGTACGCTTTCAGGAGTTGGAGTGGCTACAGAGTGGGGTCGCAGTCTGGACCTGAGACAAGATGCGGCCATAATCCTACAGTGACTACATGTTGTTGGCTCCAGGTACCGACATCGATGAAGACGGGGCGGAAGAAGAAAATTTTGGACATCGGCAGAGGGCTCAGAGATTTTTAGTCACACCCACACTCTCACTCACACTCACACTCCCACTCTCACTCTCACTCACCCAGTCTCACTCTCACTCACACTCACAACAGGTGACTCACTCACCACCACCGCCACCATCACCACGATCTCCACCTTCGTCACCACCATCACCTCTCTGAAACCCAATGCGTCTAGACCCCTAGACTTTCTGCTACTACACCTCTAGACCTCACACATAATGTTTGGGGTCTCTTGTCGGGGTATTGTTCCTTTAAGCTGCAAGCACGCCTTCACCAAAGCAAATGGTCGCACCACCTACACGCTGTCGAAGATATAGCCAAGCTATGCCACGCTGGATTTCAGGCATGATCCACGAAAGAAGATTTCAACTGAATGATGTCAAGACCCCTTTGAGAACCAAAGCTCGACGTTGCGGTCCCATTTTTGGACACGCGTTTCGTTGGAGGCGATGGGTGTGGAAGCTCGGAAGTTCCAGATCACCCGGGAGGATTTGATGAATTCGGCCAAGCTGAAGGAGCTTCTTCAAATCTTGCAAGGCGCCGAACTGTTTGGGAACAGGGACTTTTGGGTGCCAAATAAATGGTGGTTTGGAATGTTGTGCCTTTTTCCGGCAAGGTGACTACCTCACAGACACTACAGGAGTTGTTCAGCGTATTGACAATGAGCCACTGAACCATATTATGGCCAGGACAGCTGGGACTGGGGGTCCCCCCCAAAAAATCAAACATGTTACAGGTTCTACAGGCACAGGGCACAGTAAATGCCTATGTTAAAACCATTAAAAACCTGATCTATGGTGTATGATTTGTCGATCACGCACTATTTTTGCAGTTGGGTAGAACTAGAACAACAAAAGGACTTCAAGATTTGACTGTGAACGTAACTATCACCAGGGGGCCATAGATGGACTTGACTGAGTTTGTTCTTGACCCACACGTGACCGGAAGATCTTGGTAGCTTTGGGTATTCATGTTTCGCAAATGTTTTAATGATTTTTGGAAAGTGTGATGGACAGACAGCTACTACTTTGGCCACCCCGTGTTGCCCACCCCAGGATGCCAAGAACTCACTATAGACTATATAATATGTAGTTTAAATGTGTTTTCAATTTCGGTTTGGCCACACCCACCTGTTGACACTGGGAAGTCAACACGCATGTTTTCGTGCAATATCCCATGTTCCACAGCAGACCATATAGAGAAACCAATGTCAATTTTTGGATTGTTGGTTTCCAATTATTTTTGAACATGTTGAATGGATAACAACAGAGTTCTCCTGTTCCCCTTGATGATCGCAACACAGACCGTTGCATCCACGCACAACTCGCGGCTGACATGCGCAGGCCAGCGCGCTGCAAAGCAGAAGACCTTGGTTTTTTCGCAATTCACCATGTAACCAGGCAAAGTTCATCAGGAAGAGAACGAGGCTCCCTTGGTTGCCAAAACTTATACAATGATCAACACTTTACTGAAGCAAACGTGATGTTGGTGGAACAAGCAACATCTTATGGCCGTTTTCATTGCCCTTTGTGACAGTGAGCACTGGATATACTGCCAATCAAGTGGGCTCGAAGTGGGGTTCTGGCGAGGTTGTGGGAAGGGGAGACTGGATGCCCGCCGGTTCGATAGATAGGTTGCAGGGAGTTTATTTTTATTTAAGGGAGATCGTACATGATCCTATTATCACTAGAATGTTTGGCACTTGCTCATTAGCATTCCTCCAGTGAAAGCGATATTCTTGGGTCCTAGTTCCGCCAGGTGTGGAAGCGTTGAGGCATCTGACCAGCAAAAGCTAAGAGTCATTATTGTTCGAATTCAGCACTTGCTCTATAGCCTCCTGGATAGAGCAACAAGAAGCAGTCAGGCAATCTCAGGTTTAGCGTTGCGGTGGGCTTTCATGAAGAGATCAGCGTGGCGTGACTCCATTTTTGATGGCGCGGCACGCGACTCCATGTTGCCGCTGTAACATTTCCAGTCTGAGTCCTTTTCGAGATGGGAACCCTTACCGCGGGTCCAAACGGACCCTCGACCACCCATTCCAAGAAAAAAACTAACAGTTCTCGGGTACTGACGACATTGACATCACATGACATCACTCACAAGTTCGCAACTCAGAGAGTTCCCCAATTTTCGGGCCAAATGTCTTTTTCTTTCCAAATTGCATCTATACACGTGTGACACAAGCGCATACAAGCGCCTTAAAACCATGGACCTCTCTTTTTGCATTCTGAAGAGGGAGTGTCAGGCTGTATTCGCACGACCTAATCGTCAGTCATTTTCTTCCCAGACATTTGACTATAGTGGTTGCTGGCAATCTTCGAGAGGGGTGAGAAATTCACAACCCCGTGAATTCACCATTCGAACCGCCCACAGGTACTTAGACATCATTGAAACAGCTCTGAACTTGCACGAGACGCTTGAATGGGTGGTTGGTGGGGCGATTGGGCCGTCAACTGTTGAAGACACATGCAAATTGAGACAAGTCATTATCGTGGAAGGCACTGGCAATGCCGAGTGAGGTGTGTTCTCTATGCTCTGTCCAATCCCACCAAAGAAGTCAATTCTGCACTGTGCCGTAAACCACCGGCGGATGTGTGCACAGAATTTGCATGAATTTGCTCTAGACTCTGTTCGTGAAGTTTGCTTGCGGAAGCCTGGCCAACACAGTCAAGCCAAATATGACCTCAACAATCCTCAACATAAATACTAAACTAGGTACTAGGTCCAAATGAAGATCAACAAAATTCAACAAAGCACAGCCGACCCAAGTGCATTTTTGCAGACTGGAGTCAACCAATGCGGTTTTGGTACAGGAAGGTTGGAAGGGGATTTCAAGTGGGTAACACTTCTTGAACTTGTCAGGTTTCCCTCTTGTGGCCGGTGTCTCTAAGAATTTCGGGCGATCAGCAGTCCAGGATCCTCCAGCAATGCAGCAGGGTCGCCAACGAGCGCGCTGTGTCGGCGGCGCTGTGAGGATTCGATACGCGCGCTTGGATGGAACCTGCAAGCTGGAAGATCGACAGAGCTCCATCGACCTCTTCCAGAAGGAAGGCAGCGAACAGAGTGAAAATGGATCTATCCATTTGGGTGGGAATGAACTGATCGGAGTCCGTGTTTACTTTTTGTGAAAGAAGAAAAGGAACGTGTGTGAGTGACATTTGTGATCATGAAGAGACTTGCCTTCACAGGATTATCACGACTGGTTGGTCATATCATGTGTTTCTCTAGGGCACAATTTTGTCTATAAGTTACTCTCGCACTGCATCATTTGCATTGCACACTGGTATCGTTTTAAAGCCATGCCATACCACATTGTACCACCATGGCCACATGGCCACGTGTCAAAGCCTTGGCCATGTTAAGTTTGTGAAACTGCATGCAAACCAAATCATCCATGGTAGCCCATTCAAGTTTGAAGTTCTTTTCCCTTGTGGAAGGTCAGGTCTGAGCTGAGCGCTTATCCACGTATCCGTTCGATATATCCAGTGAATTTATGTGAATGTTATATCTCAGTCCCCCTCCAAGTCCTCAACCCGCAGTTGCGGAATTGGGTCCAATGCTGGGAGGCTCTGGCGTAGATGTTTTTCTTTTATCCATGAAGGCAGGTGGACGCTCGGTGCACAGCAGGGCGGGCGCATCAAATTTGGGTGGTTGCACAAGGAATCGCCACCAGGGGATGACGTGGTGGTGGGCAGCTTTGTTGGAGCAGCAACACCCAGGACATGTTTTACGTACCCATGCTGGTGCAAAGAAACATGAGAAACAGTATAGTCGCTGCGAGTTTAAGTGTTGCTTCTGTTGATAGAGTCAACCCACTATAGTCACTAGACCTCGACATGGGGTCTCCTCGGTTGCATTGTCTTTTGCTTCAGCCAGCTTGAATTTTGTTAAACCTTGAAAGGAAATGCTGAGTGCACGGGCACTTTCTAGTTAGTTCAGATTCAGTAATATTCGCACGGCGAGCAATGGCTCGTTTTTTAAATGTGGGTGGGTGGACATTGAAACTGGGAGAACACCACTTTAAAGTCCAGCTGTCTTCCACCTTGGAACATCAGTTTAAAATTTACTGGCTTCAGGCCAGTGTGTTTATAGACTGCCTCGCTCGGAGCACGTAACGTCTAGTCTACCTCCACCTACTGGAATAACACTGCGTATAGAACGAGGACACTTGGTGGTGCACAATTACAGTAGACCTTTTTGCCAATAGACTTGACAGTCTCCTCGGTGTCACCAACTTCCAAAGCCTGTCACAGTTCGTGGCTGCTCCGTAAGATTTGCGAGCTTGCTGTCGTGCAGCGCAGCTGGCACGAGGAAAAATGCACTAAAGCCCAGCGGTTGGCCTTCCTTTTCCGTGTCTTTTTCGATCGACCGTTCGATGCTTGGCCTGAGGGACTGGCCTCAACCTGACTGCGGCGAACCGCGTGGTGCTGATGGACCGGCAACTGAATGGATTCTCTTGCATCACAAACTGCGATGGTGACAGTGTTTTTCATCCCGGATACGTTGTTTTTGCATTTGTTTGCTCCTTTGCGCTGCAAGTCATAGTGAGTCACGGGACAGTTTTGGCTGGGCTTTCAGGCCGCAGCTTGATTTTGCACTCATATACTCATCGGTGTCCAAAAACCCCGGTTGTCGCAGGTTTTTCACCTGTGCCACATGCAAGAATCAAGCCTTGAAAACTCATGAAAACTCCGGTTTGACATGGTTTGACCATGCTTTGTCCTTCGCACCCTCTCACAACCCGAACGCATCGTGTTGTGCCGCCATGATGACCGAAGCTGTGCGACCGTTTCTCCGTCGGTCAACGCCTTTGCCAGGACTTGTCCTGGAACCCTCAAGACAACCGTCAAGCCGAAGACCGTGCACATCGCCTAGGGCAGCAGCAGCCGGTCACGGTGACCTACCTCACCACTGCCGCCGCGAGCTGAGCAGCGAATCGGGTGAGACGAAGGATCGGCCAATTTCCTGAAAGACACAATTCTATCCGATTCTATCACATACCGCTGAAGGGAGCCAGGCAAGCTCAGCTTTTCAACTTTTTTTACCCATACTCTGTAGCAGTTGAGGTGCCTCCATCACTTGCATTCCCATGCGACCTCCGGTGTGTGTTTGCGTTTTTTTACTTTTTGGGGGCCTTGGGCGCGAAAATCATGAACACCTTGGTTTCCAGCTTTGACAGGGACGGGGGACTCAAAGCACTGCAGCAAGAAAAGCATCCAACACATTCCAAACCAACCTTTTCATATGTTTAAATCTTTTCCATAATCGAGAAATGAACGCAAATACGCACTGCCGAAACAGGGAGCCTCCTGCAGGTTCATGAAAGTTCTTGTTGTAGGAGCTTTTGTCGGAAGAACAGTTAGTTTGCCCTTTAGTGTTTTGAATTTGCTTGGCTTGGAGCAGGGGAAACCCGGGTTCTGGGTTCACCGGCACTGAGGACACGATCGAAGAAAAGATTGTGAAGTGCAATGTGGCCAAGATGGAACTCGATTACAAGTTCGGCGGGCAGACGCTCAGCTTAGGCTTAAACTATCACAGTGGCCCATTGCAGTATACAGTATACATGATTCTGTGCTGCATTGTGCTGCCTATGGTCATGGTCACTCCCAATTAGATAGAACAGCAGCTTGAGATACCAACTTGTCCAAGATCCATATAGTCGGCAAAAACAATGATGATCCAGTCGTTCATAGTTGCTGCGCAATTTTGCAGGAGATTTCATGTTTCTCTGTAGGGTAAAGAGACATAGAATCACCCGAAACAATTAGAACATGGGGGCCATTCAAACATGTCTTGGATTGCTATACATAGCATCCGTTTAATCATCGGGTGCCATAATAAAGCGGGATATTGTTCGCAGTGACGGCCATAGGAAATGCTTGGAACACAAGGTACTGGCTAATCCATTGGTCTTGCTGCGCCGAAACAGGAAGAGTGCCCTGGACACCTCGGCCTTCGATGAATCGGAAAGCAGTGAGGGAGAGAAGAAGAAGAAGGCGGATAAGGAAGCTTGGATGATACTATTCATACTATTTCCCTTATATACTGAGTCCCTTATGGTGTTTATGGATATTTACGGTTACGCTTCAAGGGATGTCGACTTTTCACCGGTGTCAGACCTGCATCGTTCTTCGTATTCGGACTGGCCAGGTCTTCTCAACAAGATCTCCAAATATCCATGAACGACGACAGCATGCGTTCAGTCACAAGCGGGTGCACGCCAGTCACCATGGAACCAGTCACCCAGTTTGGCTGTCAAAGAATAGGCGATCTTCACACAAAAGGATTCTGGACGACGCACTCTTCTTGGGTCAAGACCGCGGTCTCACCGTCTTGTCACGATTTTTCCCAGGAAGCCGAAGCCGAAGCATGCGACGAACTTGGTCAAGAGCTCGGCCTCCTGTGAAACGAGCCGCCCAAAGCGAAGGCAGTTCGCCGGGTGGGGAGAACGTGTCTAGTAGCTTCTTGCTCCTAGTAGTACGGCCAGGAGCCCCTAGTGGAGTCCTTGCTCCTAGTAGCGATGCCAGGAGCCCCTAGTAGCGATGCCCTTGTTACTAGTAGCTACGTGCGGGACGTCGCCGGGACGTCACTGAACTTGGATTACACTTTAGGCTACGAACGATGCGAAACGGTATAGTCACGATGCGAAACAGCTTTGGCGATGAAAACTGATGAAGTGCTTTGCAAATCCTTTGAGGCATTGGAGGCACATTTTTTCGTGACTGCTGCATTTGCCTGTAGGGTAGAAATGGAGCCAGCCACACCTGTCAGTATGAACTGCAGCATTGCAATAGTGTTACCTTGGTGAAGGGAACAGTAAACCAGATGTCGCCACCAGTCCAACCATCAAGGCAAGGGCAAAGCCCAATCACACATAGTCACATAGTGGATTTTTTTTTTGGGGGGGGGGAGTGAGCCTAGGGAAGGCTGGTGGAGACGGTTTCAGCTGCCAAGAGGATCTGCAGTCTCTTTCAAGTCATAGACTCATAGACTCTGATGGAGTGCCTTCATAGGTTTCATGGCTCCCCATTGTGAGACAAACCCACAACATATTACTGTGTACTACAGCGTCATTCTCCTCTTTACACACACTTCCTTAGGCTACACAAAGATGCTATCGTCAAATGGCCGCCCCATCTACCTTGGCTCACCAAGAAGGAGAAAAGTCTACTTTGAACAAATTGTTTCGATCATGTTTGCCAAGCGCCGTAGATGGCGATTCTCTCGCATATGTCACCGTATGTCACCCCAAGAAGCCAAGAAGGTCTCAGATGATTGTTTTTCCATGTTTTTCCATGTTCGTCTTGATGGACTGCAGGATTTGCTGCCACCGCTGTCAGATTCGGCAGTTAGCAGGTGTACAGCGCTTAGACAAAGCATGGGAGATGGTGGGTGCATTTGGTCGAACCACAGGCCAAACCATGGGAAGAGGTCGTCCAAAATGGATTGTTTTTGAGCAACGTGTGAATTGCAGCCATACACGCTGGTGCCAACCATTTTGGAAGGTTTGGGCAGTGCAACCAACCGTTGCAGGCCTTTGCATCCACGGGCGATACTGATGTTCTTTTTGCGTGATAATCAACAGGTTACCATCCCTTGCCCAAGGTCACCATATGCAACATGTCAGGAGTCCGGCCAAAAGTATATAATCAAACAAATAGATAAAGGGGTCGAAAGTAGCTTATGATGTTGTTTTTTCAATTAGATTATGTAGCGGGCCCCCAGCTAAACACACCTATTCTGCAGCTGGGCGCTAGGTTTGCGGTAGACTTGCGCTAGTGTTTGCCTTAGGACATGTTCAGAACATCGTCAGGTTTTGAAAAGTGGCTGGCTGAAAAATGCGCTAGCCGCGCGCTAGCACTGCGCTAGATCCGCGCTTGCAAAAATTGCCAGAGTCCAGCGTGGACCCTTCCAAGGCTGACTTGCAACATGTCTTTCGTTTCAAGCATGGCTTGAAGCTCGGAGATCAGCTGAAAACGGTGCAGCGCTTGTGACGCCTCTTACAATTTTGCGCCAATTCTTGTTTGGTCCATGCTTCCTTCATTAACCAGCTGTGTGTGCCAAAAGTGAAGAATATGTAGCGGGCCCCCATGTGAACACGATTTTCAGCCATTTTTGGAAGAACACTTTTCGACCAGATCCCAACTGCGGCAAACCTTGAGCTTTCCTATGCCTTTCCTTTCAAACTTCATTCCTGGTACATTCTAGCGAAATCTAGCGACCTAATGCATAGAACCCCCAGCTGAACGAGAAAGCACGATTCCCTGGGCAGGACAATGTGTCACTCCCACCCTTTCTGACAGTTGCCATAGTTCTTCAAAAGCTCCTAGTAGCGTCCTTGCTCCTAGTAGCGATGCCAGGAGCCCCTAGTAGCGTTCTTGCTCCTGGTAGTAACGCCAGGAGCCCCTAGTAGCGTCCTTTGGTCTTGCCATGTCAACACCTCCAATGCTCCGGGCCATCCAGACTGACGCACATCGCTGGTGTCCGACGCGGCATGTTCGTCAGCTCCGGACCCAGCGCGGCCGTTGCGTTCGCCGGTGTGTCCAGGTGAGCGCAGGGGAGCGGCCTGCTTCTAGGGAAGCCTCTGCAGGCTTCAAGCTGCCCAGAGCTCCTGGAATAAGTAACATAAACCAAAGAAGAACAGCTGCATTCTGCATCATTCTATCTACATGAATATTCTATATATTAAGAATTCATCAGAATTCAGTGTGTCGATTTCGTGTATTTATAGCTATTAAAGAATCATGTGTGTCCGTTGCTAAGAGAACCTCATGGTGTGTTCGTTGTCACAGTCATGGGCAATGTTTTGGTGCAGGTAGCAGGTACCAGTCAGACAAAGAACCTTTGGTTTGTGCTTCGAGATGCATCTAAACGGTCTGGAAAGAACACTTTTGCCTGCAAACAACGTGGAATGAGTTCTATCACTAAGAGTGTTGCTGCAACCCCCAACCCTTAATAATGTGTTGTACCATGATGTGCATGGGGCAGCAGCCGAAAGAATCTAGCAAAACTAATGATGAACCAGAGAGGTGTTCTTCTATATCTGGATGCCCTTCTAGTGAGTGTTCTCCAAGAATGCAAGAGCTTGAAGGCCTGCCTGAGGACTTGACGTGGGGAATGATTAGCCTGAATCGGAGGGGTCGTGCTGCCTGAAGACGGCAGCACATGTCAACTTGTCCAGCCTGACCCGCTAACGCCCATGTCTCGGATTGCTATAGTTTATCATGCTATATCCGCCAAATACTGGACAGTGTTCATTGGTGAGCCAGAGGATGTTGAGTCTAAGGGTTAAAGGTCTCAAAGGGATGGCAAGAGAAACTTGTAGTCAAGGATGGATACCAATTGGCGCAAGACTTAGTAGACCTTTCTATCCAGATGCGTGAAGGTGACTGTGCAGTGGTGGTTGAGAAGCCCTCAACTGCCTCCACAGAATATCTATGTCAGTATTATGATACCTTCAAAAGCGACCTCCTGCTGTCACTGTATCATACTGTATCCTTCCTTAGGTATAGGCGGTATGGGTATAGGATACATTATGTTTTTGCCATCGATTGAGGGAACATGGGGATAGTTGTGGATTTCTGCTCATTTGGTCTCAGATCTAAGTTAAACAAGACACCCACCATTTCCGCTGACTCTCCTTCAGCCGGACACAGTGACACTTCGAGATTCAGCGACCTTAGAGCCCAGCCTCTGGGGCATCAGCCCGTGGGGGCCGCGGAAAAGGGGGAGCTTTGTGAGAGTGTTGAGCTGTTGAGAATCGCTCCGGACTTTTGTGGATGTTCAAGCAACAATGATGTTACACAGATGATACAGGATAGTTGATACACATGAAGTGTTTTTTTGCTATGAACACATCAAACCTTGACCAACCAAGTAAACAACTTGCGATGATCTAAAACTCCAGGATTGTGGCCTAATCTCCTTCCTCTTGTATTGAGCTCGGTGTTTCAGCGTGCTACATGCTGGCATGACTCTGTAATTAGCCTGACCAGCCGATATTGACCTGCCCCGACTGCTTGCTTCATCGCCAGGTCGTGGCAATCAAGCGTATCAAGCTGAACCCCGATGATGATGAGGGGATCCCGCTGGGCGGCCTAGATTCTGCTTGGTTCCTTGAGGATGAACCTCATTGAGTGAGTGCTGGGCTGGGGAAGATGAGGCGCATAGAAAGAGCTGGAGTTAACTAGCAGCCATTTGCAGCATCCATCTATTGTACTTGTTTAGTGGTCTAAGGTCGGAGAGAGTTTGAGGTTTTCTTGGGTGTGTCTCACAGGCAGG
>CAXAMN010006236.1:268711-313064 GCA_963970005.1 Durusdinium trenchii
GTGACGTAAAGAAACAACCTTGATGGGGACCCTTCTTTTCAACATTGATTTTGGTATTCATGTTGGGCCTGTGCTTAGGAGCCTGGTTGAGCCGCTTCGCATCGGACCCTGTGGGGTCTCGGCTTCGACTTGGATGGGCACCTCGGAACGTCAGTGGTGTTCTGTATGCCAAATCCTGCGTCATGGAACAGGGCATTCCCTCAAGGCAATTGAAGTCCCTAAACAGACTCCAAAACATTCTAAAACCACTTGCGAACTGGGGTGCGCATCCAAGTCGTGCTACCAATTCGCAGCAGCTACGGGGCGTGCCTCTAATTCGTGCATTCGAAACCATCCGTGTTATATTCCGTCAATACATCGCAACCATTCGCAACCCGATCTGAATACATCAAACTTCACATTGAAAACGATGTGTGTAAAGATGTGCAACATATTTATGAAGAACTGATTTCAATCGGATGAACCTGGGGATGGATTGGTCTCCCAATCCACGGAACGCTGGTTGCATACGAAAGGATCCTTGCGTATAGGGCGTGGATAACTTACGCGTAGAAGGAAAAATAACTAAAACATAATATTGTTAGTTATGAATTCTTATGTTATTTTACGATATTTATGTATTTCCATTCGATAATGTTTAAAATTTCCTTATAATTTCCTTTATATTGATTCTAAGAGAGATGGGAATAATCGGACGAATTTGATGTTTTTTTTTCTTATTATATGTTTTACGTATGTTTGGGCAATTTGATTTTTGTTTTCTTTTTTTATGTGTGCAATTTGAATTGGGAATTATATAATTTTATCTTAATAGTAATGTTAAAGAAAATAGATTTGATTTTATATTGATTGTTGTAGCGAATTTATTTATACCTATAAATTCTTGATTTATATGTTTTTTGGATTATTATTTAGGCTTGGATTTATTTGAATATATTATCGCGTAAAGGACCGTAACATTTTATTTTATTTATTAAAATTATTTATTTATAAAATGTTATTTTATTTGCATATGTTTAAAAAAAAAACATAAGGTCTTGTTTTATTTGAGGGTAATGTAATAAAAAAATATATGTATTGTGGGACGATAGGAATCTTTTATTGATATTTTTCGAATCTAGAATTATTTTATATAAATCTAATTTAAAAGATATTTGGTTTTGAATGTTCGACATAAATTTAATGATGAAATGGGATTTAATATATTATTTAGGTTAATATCGGTGTTATTTAGAAAATTATTTTTTTTATGGAAGGATATGATTTGTTTTGTAATATTAATAGGTCTATAAATTGATTGATTAAAATTGGAATTTTATTGTGATATTTATATATTGAAATTTATTTTTAGGAAGGTAGAATATCGCCGATTTTAATGAAAATTTATGAATTTTACGGCATTAATTGCTTTGATTTGCGATTATTTAATATTATTATATCTCGATGATCTTGATATTCTTAGAAATGTTTGGTTTATATGTTATCCAATACGGGCGAATGTTATTCGTTCGTTGGCAATTGAAAAATATATAAATTCATGATATATTAATTCTATTTTTAAATATATTATATGATAAATTAATTTTGAATATATTGTATTTATTATTGAATATATTTTTGGAAATATTATATTTATTTATTTAATTATGTTTAGAAATATATATATTTAAATGAATGAATGATATATAAAAATATAGATATATAAATATATAAATAAAAATATTTTTGAAGAATAGAATTATTATCTTTATATTTTAAATCAACATAAAATAAAAAATAATAAATATTTATTAAATAATTTATATATGTATATATATTATTTAGATATAAATATTATATCGATAAATTTATTTAAATATATTTTATTTTTTATATATAAAATATCTTTGAATTATTAAGGAATACATATTTTTTGAATATAATATTTAAATATATATTTAATGAAATTAAATAGAATATAATCGATATATTTTTATGCAAGAATTTAAGGCTAACGAAATTGTTTAATTAAATCTATTCGTAAATATTCGATTAATCGAAAACGACGCGAAATTAGATTTGTTTAATATTTTATTTTATTTATTTTATAAATTTGTATTAACGGTGAATTTATATATTTTTATTGATTTTATATAAATTATATTAATGCATAAATTTATATTTAAGGTGATTAGAGTTGCCGTCGGCAGTATTCGAGGAGATGTTTTCTGTGTTGTTATTTTCTTTCATTTATTTGAGTTGTTTGCTCTGCCGATTCGTATAATATTTGTCAAATATCGTTCATATTTTGTTCGGAATATTTCGTGCATTTTGATCGGACACTATTGGGTCTGTCATTTAGGCCGTGCACTACCGGACGCATATTTCAGCTATGTTTACTAGCGCGAGCCTATCGCGAAAAAGTTCGAACATTTACGTGGTTTAGCCCTGGCTAAAATAAGGTATGAGAATGAATAAAATAAATTCATTAGGAATAGTGCAATATGCAAACCAATTGAAATTGTGTCTTTGTTCCTGCTAACCCTATGAAAATACCCATCACAGATTAAATATGTGGTCCAAGCAAATGGCTTCTAGCAATCGAAAATAGATTCAAAGAAGTATTGGCGCGCCACAAACGCCACACTAATGCCTAGCATATATTTTAGACTATTCTTTTGCGTGCCGCTTCATAATTGCTTTTATCATCTATCATCATAAAATCAATAATGCCATTTTATATAAATTCCTTAGCACCGACTTTTGGCATCAAAATATATCGTATCAAATCCGTAGGATTTCAATTTTGATTTGAGAGCGGGCACGTGATCGAGAAAATCGTATAGGGAGATTCTATAGCAAAGGTTTCAATTAGATTCTCTACGGGTGATTGATCCCGATGCGATGGGTGGATCAACGATATTGGAGTGGACGCGAGAATGAATAAAATATAAGTAAAAAAAATATATTTCTATCGAATTTGGGATTGGATTGAATATCAAGTAAATCGAAAACACAAGGCAAATTAGTGCCAGGACCCTTGACCTACACTCTAAGCCGTTTTTCGCTTGGCAATCTCCGATCTGTCTGTCAATGTGTGCGCTTAAAAAATACGTATCTTATAATCTCCTTTTTATATGGTTGTCGATCTAAAGGTCCTAGTCAGCAGTGTGTATGACGATGACCCGGAACATATCAAAATCTCATTTGGCGAAAGTTTTTTCTCGAGTTGGCGAAAGTAAATTTTTTTTGGCGAAAGATCTGGCGAAAGATTAAATATGTACTTTTGTATGAATGTTCATTTGCTTTCTGAACAGCTGGTGGCAGTGACTCAGAAGCTAGATAAGCTGTGGAAGTTAGATAACCTGCTGCTGCTGCGGCTGCTACTACTACTACTACTACGACTACGACTACGACTACCACTACCACTACCACCACCACGACCACGACCACGACCACTACCACGACCGCTACCGCTACCGCTACCGCTACTACTACTACTACTACTACTACTACTATTCCTGCTCCTGCTTTGGGGGGTGGCTTTGCCACAAAACTCTACCCCGCAAAAGGCGAAAGTTTGGCGAAAGTTCAGCTCAAGATTGGCGAAAGTTCACCCTGCCACATCTGACCCCCAGCCCATTATGAGTAAGTTTGAGTGACCGGCTACTACAGTGATTCTTGCAATTTTGATTCTTGCTGACACCCAGGAGAAACAAAAGAGACGTACTGGGTGTCAACAGTTAAGTAGAAGACACATGCTGACAAACAGTGAAGTTTCTATTTTGTGTTTGCCAGTGAAGCCATTGACGTGAACAAAACACAACATACATGGCACACATAAATACAACGTACTTCGGCGAAAGATAAAACGCAGGAAGGCGAAAGTTTGGCGAAAGTAAATTTTTTTTTGGCGAAAATGACGGATCCCGGATAAAGGAATTTAGATCAACTCCCATATACAAAAATATTATATTAAAATCAATAAATTTTTGTTATCCTTTATGGTTATTAATTTGCCAATCTACTCTTCTAGGTCGTTGGTGTCTAGCCAAGAATGTTGTCCATAATCTGTAATTGCAAAATAGGATATTAATTTCCTATAGGTCAATAGTATTTCATCATCCAGATGAGGTGTGGCGTTCCAATGACCTATACTTTTGAATATGATTCTGTCAATATCCAGAATTCGATAGAATTCTTCCCTTTTATATTTGGATAGCATATCATATCCATAGAAATATATATCAATAATTACCTCGATCGTGCAATTAATTATGGAAATCTACAATTAGAATTAAAAATATGGGATAAAGACATAAATGAAAATATATAATCAAGAAGGCATCTTCCCCAAAAATTCAAATTTGATATAACAATTTTAGATTTTAATCTTTTTAAAACAATGTCGTTATATATATCATTAGATATTGATTAATCCTATTTCTCTTCTATGAAAATTTATGGGACTTCCATATGAACCAATTTCGCAAGGAGAACGAAGCCGAGAACCAGGCTGGCGTCGTACTAAAAACATGAAATAGACGATCAATTTGGGCTGGAAAAAAATTCAAAAAAGGAATTATTCTTCGTAATGCCAAAGCGATCAATTATAAATACCATTTCGCGCGATTATAATTATCCTCTTCAAAATAAAAGTGTATCTTAAAACGGACCTTTGCCATCGCGATTATACATTGTTAGGCCTGTAGTTGATTAGGGGGGCCCTTTTGGTTTCTTTGGGAAACGTTCCATTTCAATCGATTGATTTAGAATTGATCCTTCCTTTTTCTTGTTTTCTCATTTCCTAGCAATCAAAATTTGGATATTCTTCAATAAAATTGAACATATTATCAAATATATGATATAAAGTGGCATTCGTGATCTTTTCCATACAGATCTATGGAGGCGAATTTTCGATTAGAGATAAAAAAAGGCGGTTACCCAATCCTGGCCACTTAATCCAATACTATGATTAGGATAAATATAACCAAATATTGATTTATCACATCGTCAATAATCCAGAGGATAACGTCCAATTTCTTGTTTTGTTTGAAGGTGCCGCGGAGCTCCAACTATGCCAAAAACGATACGTTTGCGTCGCGTCAATGCTTGTGGGCACTGGACGAGAAAAATACATCCTCCGAGATTTGATCGAAAAATTGCATACATTTTAATGCAAGAATTGATTGTATTTTCTTCCTTCTTGCCCTATCTTTTTTAATAGATAAAAGAAACCTATTGTAGTGTCTGGAGATAAGAAATATCAAAAGATCGGAAGCGCAATCCATTATATGTGCCATCAGGAAGATTATTTAGCTAATATAGCAAATATCGGATCGATGGAAAATAAAACCAAAAAATTCCTCGGAATCGTCCATTTCTGTTGGAATTGTCTTTGCTAAAATCTTGGTCTTAAGAGGTGAATCCCCTAATTTGGCCGTTAATTTCGAAAATCAACCGATAAAATGGGCTAAAATTGCCATGCTCTACGCCAATGAAATATCTTAGGGAAAAACACTTCGTCCTAAGCCATCCGATGTTTCTAAAATAGGTTCGCCAAAGGGACCGTAGGGCTGGTCCTTTATTATAACCAATGCTTTGCATCTGCCTTGAAAGAACGATCAATTGTTCTGCCAAGGCGACGGTAATCTGCCTCTTGGAAATAATCTTCTTGTCGGTTGCCTTGACCTTTATCTGTTATTTTGGTTAGATCTCCGACTCTTCTCGAATTAAAAAATATCCCTCCGATCCCATGAATGATAATAATATCAATACCGATCATATTACCGGCAAGACCGCCGAATATTCTTCATCGAAAGGATTGATTTCTTTTCCTATATCATTGGCGACATCATATTCTTTCATTTCATTCAATAAAGAATGTCAAATATTGATTAATAATATATCGATTAAATATATTTCAATTAAAATCATAGTCCTATCTCTATTTTCCTTAATCAATATTATTCCTAGCAATCGAAAATATAAAAAATATTGTTGTTAAATTATTTTCTTCATAAAATAAAATCGCATTATAAAATAGAATTAATTAGAAAAGAATATACAAAACAAATAGACTTACCCCAACGACATCCCCCACAACGAACGCTACTCTTACACAAATGGCTATATTAAAATCCATCATCTCGATTATTTCCAATATCTAGACCACTCCCAAAAAATAATCCATATGCAATTTATTATATTTTTGGCGCCCCCCGCCCGGATAAAATTAATTTCTATTCGAATCATGAATATAATGAATCGGAAATTGGGTCCCAATCCATTCCCTCTTTCATTTCTTTTAGGGAATCGTGATCGTAATAAATCTAATTCAATAAAAAAATATTCTTTAAAATCATATCCATATAATTCCATTTATGTAAACAATATTCAATTTTTAAAGACGTCGAATATTTACATTTTCCAAAATAATGCGATTATTTTCTAAATAATCGGATTATTTCCTACATTTTATCCTTTTAATTTTTAATCTTGGCTCCCTCATAATGGGTCTACGGCTTCCGTCGCGGTCCGGATCCCCCACAAATAATTGGATTATTCTATACATTTCGATTTTCAAATACAAGAAATATTCCAATTATTTCATATATTTTGCTTTCGTCCTACGGCATATACCACTAAGCAATTCCGCTACGTTCCGACGCCGTCGGTGGCATTCCCGCATGGTCTACCACAGACAGCCTTGATTTATTTCGAGTTTGTTCGCAATGACCGACCCTGGGTCCACATTTCTCATTTCGTTCCTACGTGCTCATCGAGAATTTCTTGGACGCGTGGGCTACCGCTTTCCGCTGCAACATTCGAACGCGTGCGCAACAGAATAAGGCCTTACCATAAAATTCTATTTCTAATATCTATACGCGTGAGCGCGTCGCAAATTCAATACTTGTATTTGACGTTTTGATAGAGTACATTTGTGTAGCAATATTGCATTGATAACATTTCAATTTGTTTGATATATTGAAAGATTTTGCATGTGTTTGGCAACACTGCATTAATTTATTTTCGACCTGCATCTTTTGACATACATATACATATATGTATTACTCATTCTGGCTTGTTATGACTGCGCCGGTCATTTGCTCTATATTTTGAATGACCTTCTGTTCGAGTTGCCTTTTGCAATTTCAAAAAAAATTCTTGGCATTATTGGCAAATACGAGACAGCTTCGTGCAAACCAGCATTATCAGACTATACGGTGCTTTTTGCAAATATCATGGACATCGCACAATATTGTGGGTAAATTGGAGACAGCTTCTTGCACAGAAGCATTATGAAAAGAAAGAAATTTCTTTGCAAATTCGATTTAGGTTTTCTCAAAATTAATAATATCCTAATCAATTCGATTTTCAATTCTTTACCATAGCAGTCCTGTTGTTGCAGCCATTTTGCCACTTGCGTATGGCCCGGCAGAGGCGCAGCTGCTTCCGGGAATTACAATCTTAAAGTCATAAATAGCCGAAATAATGCTAGGCACGGTATATATTTACGATATCGATTTTACTTTCCAATATTCCCAAAATAACGCAAATATTTTCGGTTCTCATTTTCATGGCGTGGAATATCGGAATTTTTTCTACCGATCGTTTGCATTATTTGTTATTTGCCTTCTTGGTTTTTACCGTAGGTTTATCCACGAGTTTTGCGGCCAAATTGGAAAGCAAAATTAAAGCCCGAGGAGCTTATTACCTAATCCTTACAGGAGGACCCAACTAAAAACATACGATCCAATAACTTATCAAAATATGTTTAAAAAATACTATATTCTGTATAATATATTTATACTTCATATTCAGGAATATACTATCGGTATAGTGCTTCATACCTCTCGAATAAAAGACCGAGCTTAATGTAATTCTACATAAATTTAAACTAAATATTAAATATTCGCCAAGAAAGAAAACAAAATCCGTGGTTTTCAATTTCTCATTTTATTCATTTTTTATCTATCGATTTTAAATCTTAAAAATCGTATTTTTTCACTATTAAAAACGACGGGCCGACCCTAATATAATATATTTAATCTATATTTTTTAATCTATATTTAAAATATAATTAATATATAATTCATGAAATTAAATATATATATATAAATTCATTATATTTAAACTATTCTAAAAATTTTCCCATATTTTTCAATTTATTAATATATAATAAATTAAATATTATCGATTATAAATTATATATAAAATTAAAACTATCAAATAATTTTTAAAATATATTTTATTTCATTATATATAGATTCTATTTTAAATATTATATTATCTTATGTAATATTTTTCAATAAAAAATATATTATTAATAATTTGTTTTTAATTAAAAATTTAAATAATTCAATTCGAATTTATATATTAAATATATCTGAAAAGAGGGGGGCGAAAGCCAACAGCCACCAAACGAATGTATCTTTTTCTGGCGGGCGTCGCGGCACAAAACACATGGTCGGCAGCTTGCGAAGCAGCGGCGCCGCGGATACGGAAGGCATATGTAATGGTGATTGAGGGAGCAAAAAAAATAAGTCGGGCGGCTTTGGAAATAATAAAAAAGAAATGCGATACATCTTGGTGTAGATCATCATCATTCATAATAGGCAATAGCATGTGTTTATTACACGCAAAAAGGCATGCGTTTTATGGAAGTTGGAAGGCGACATCAGCATTAGCGAAGGGAGAATACCGTCTAAATTCGAGTGCTGGGATACCACGTGCGCGCTCGCCGCGCGCGCGCGTAGGAAGACCTTCTCCATAGGAAGCGTCGCTTCGCGCGCGGGCGAGTATAGCATGCGTTTGAAAAGAAATAATTGTTTGTTACATTTGGAGTGTTTGAAATTTGCTATACATATTGCGGCACGTCAAGAAGCGACCTTCATTGATTTGGAAGAGTAAACGGGCACATCTTAGCCGAGACACGGATATTTAATCCCGCGGCGCGGCGGAGAAGATCGCAAAAATAAAGGTCCAGCAGGAGTAGCTTGGACTAGCAAAGGAGTGAGGATTTATACGCCTATCGATGCCCATTTTGTGCTTTTAAAAAAAATTTCAATTATCCAAATACCTTTTTTATTCTTCTCTTTCTTAGACTTATCAATTCTACGTCTTTCTCACTCAGAGGCCTTGACTTTAGCATCTACGTGGGTAGATCTTTAGACCGTGGACCCAAGCTAACTAGATTCGGCCAGGGCTGCCAGCAAAAAGGCGACGTCATAAATCAATAATATATAGAATTTATCTATTATCTATCTCTCTATCTCTACCTATCTATGTATGTATATATGTATCTATCCATCTATCTATCTTTCTATTTATCTGCACCGGCAAGCCGGAAAAACATTCGGTGCGTGTGGACGCCGCGAGAAGCATCCACTCGACCGAGGACATGCTGCAAATATAGTTTTTGCTAGGGGACAGGAACCCTATGCGGATATGTAGCCCCCGCCGAAACTCAATCCAAATTCATGGACTTGAACTCATGACACTTTCGGTTCTCTATGGATTTCGCGAGTTACGGGTTGTCCTGGGAACTTGTATCCTACGCGCGGCTGCGGTCTGCTCTGTACATGGGTCCCTGTCTCCACTCCAGTGCTCAATGCCCATTGTCCAAATAGCCTCCACAGCCCTTCATGATGCTAATGATGCACTACTCGGCGTCCATTGCATCACTCGCATCACCAGACCCCATTTTCACTGCTTTTCTGACCTTCGCTTTGGAGCTCTCTCCCCCACCAAGCTCCGGGTTCACCCTCTCAAATTTAGCAGCCTCCTCCGCCCACACCCCTTAACTCACTTCGTTCGCTCTAAAAGCTCAAGCCTAGCCTATCGGCTGGCTTTCGTAATATCTCAATATATTATATATATATATACATCATTATTTTAATCGGAGAATCTTGGATTTGCTTGATTTGGCTAGAAAGAGATATATGCCTCTTTTAATTGTCGATCATCTCAGTCTGGAACCGCAGCAAAAGCAGCTCCAAGCTTCAGGGAGAAATTCAACCACATGCTTCCCCTTCTCAGCGTCCACCACAACATGTAAGTATAACGATTTGCAATATCAGTAGTATATAGTGCTGGAGAACTCCCTTGGATGATCTCGGATGTGTTGAAGCTTGGCATTCATTGTCTTATTTCATAATATCCACAAGACCTCCAATAACATACATCTTACAGCCGCCCAAAACTGAACAAGCCCAACCCACCATTCCAGGGCCCTAAATCCAATGAACTTGTGCCTTCCAGCAAGAAGCCCGTTACAGCAAACTTGGCATAGCTTGGGTCATGGAGCTGTTCCGCCAAAGACTGATCAACATTCGACCGTTTCAGAGCTGCCACACCCGCACACTGGATGCGGCACGCCAGACAGGTCAATGTGGAGAGCAAGGGGGGGCTGTACAGTCCCAACCGTCAAACGGGGAGGTATTCGAATTCTTCACGATTGCCTCTGATGCACGTATTTATGTTGCCATGCCTGGATTGCTTCCTATCATTCTTGTTAACTGTGTCATGAACTGTATGATTTATATTCTTCCTCATTATTAAACCTGAAAGGGTTTCCTTTTCATGAACTATTCCGCTTCCCACCACGGTCAAACATGGAGGCTTTTCCTGGCAATCTTTTGGAGGAGCCTCATCTTATATATATACACATAACTGTATATATATATATGATTGCATATGTAATGTAGAGTATGTATACGCAAGTGTATGGTCTGAATAACTACACCTCCACCCGAATTGCATCGAACCGCCCGGAAGTACTCAGAGTTCTGTTCATTTGGGTTTCACCCACAAATATTTGCTTCTCTCAATCACTTAACATGTTGGAAAAATGGGTCTTGTGCAAGAACAGCATCTCTTTCAAGCATGATTACCCCACGGCTCTCCTTAAAAAAGACTTGGGTCACATACTGGCAGGCTAGAACGTCCGGCGGACACATATACGAAGTTATGCACAAAGTTGCAGCACATGAACGCAGCAAGGAGAGGGTACCTGCGGCAAACCTATTCCTCAAAACCGTAAATGTCCATCCAAGTCCACATTCCTGGGCCAACTTGGATGCTCCAAACTTCCAACGCTCTATCCCACTCATCGACACAATGATGCAACTGCGCAAACTTTTACAGTAAACAAAGTCAACATCAATGTAATGGATGTGCTTGTTTCGTTTGTGATAGTTTCAACAAACGTCTTTGTGCTGTTTGGGGTAGCCTGACGGAGCCCGCAATGAAGGGGAAACAGCCGACTTCCAGAACAATCGCGAAACAAGGAATTCTCTAATTTTATGTTTTTATAACGTGGTTCCCTTTGCCAGAAGGCTGCAAACAAACCTGTCAAGGGAATTTGAATTAGCAACCCTCCCAAAGCGTGGGTTCGCCTTCCTTTGGGTGTAGAGGAGGACAACGGGAGCTGCATTCTATTGCTCTTGCCAAGATTTTGAGGGCATCAGCAGCCTACCCTGTTACTGGCCCCACCCCACATCCGGGCCTGCATGTCTCAAAGCTTCGACGGCTTGGAGGAGCAACTTCAACACAGCATGTGACCCTGATAAGAGGCCCTTTCTACTGCTTTCAAACCACACCTCCCGATGCGACTTTGCAAAGAGAGAGCGTGAATTCCTCATGCACGTGTCTCCAGGCCTGCCCCTTGTTGACTGTATCATTGTGCAAATCCCATGTCCCAAATCTGAGCTCTTCCGGAGTTCCATCATTTAGGATTCACATGGTTCACAATGGCAACAGCAGGGCCAAGCTGGAGGGTTTGGGAAGCTGCATCTGTAGCCACTGCTTCCCAGGCTGTACTGAAGTGGCTAAAAGCTCACACTCATACAAACATTCCTCTCCACTACCTGATCCTATCCAAGCCTGCCTTCCCAGCCCTACCCAAGGTGTTGCATTATTGATCCGCTTAGCTTTTGTTTCAAGCTTCTTTTTTTGAACTGCTGTCTCCCTACCTGCCGCACGTGAACGGAAAGGCTTTACCCGTTTGATTACTTTTGGAGTGTTCTTGGTCCGCAGGAAAAATGGTTTGATTTGGAGGGTTTTGTCAAAACTAACCTAGTCCTCATTTGCTAGGTGAAGCATGCTGACAGATATCGAAAATGACCTTAGCATCAACCTCCATCAACTTAGCATTGCACTGCTTCTGCAGCTTCTTGCCGTGCAAAGATCAAGTTAGGGTAGGGATAAGTAAGGTGGGATTAGGTGGGTGGGTGGGCCATCCCAACATGCAAACGACAGGTGATGAACTGGCACGCTTCCCTTCTTCGCTTCCTCCCTTCCATCCTTCCTTCGGAGGGCGGATGGATCGGTGATAATGGCCAAAGCCCAGTTTCCTCTCTGAAAGGCTACCAGCTGGTTTTGCTTATTCGAGGTACACTGCTAGGGATTGGAAGTTGGCCCAACTGGCCAAGTAGGAAAAGTTAGGGGAGAACCCCGCGGAGTTCTTCCCCTTTCTGGCCCGAATCAACAAAGTCGTGGTCGTGGACAACTGATCCGCCTCCCGTTCATGAGGGCTGATATCCATTCTGCTTCATTCAAGCAATGGCCCTTACATTGATTCTCCCTATGTACAAAATTTGAACCCAGGTTTGGTGGGGGCTGGTGCAACAATGCATACCACAGCTGTCTGCAATGCCCCAATGATCAAAGGGACCACTCTATTCTTAATCTGTGCCCGCTTTGTGGTACATCTGCATGTTGCTAGCTGACATGCCACATCAGTCTCTTGCAGCCCAGTTGTTCGAGCATTTTCCATTGTTCGCCCACTGCTGGTTGCAGGAATGACGAACGGACCACCATCTTCGATTGTTAACAAAGACAGTGTTCTGCCCATACCTTAAATAAATCACCATAGACATTCGCAGATTGCTGGTGCAATCAGACCTGCTTGGTGCACTGGTATGGGCGCAAAAAAGAGCACAAAACATCCCCACTCTGTCAGAAGCCGTTCAAACTTTTGGGCGCCCCATTCGTGCTGCATGAAACAAGGAATGTCACAACATGGAACGTCCTACAGGCTGATTCAAAAGGGGCAATCCTCCCGGAACTTCCGACACCCAAAAAAGTTCTCACATATCCTTTCCAAAGGCGACAAAGCTCTTCATTGAACGGTCTGATCCAGTCGTATCTGGGTACGACACCTGAGCCGACTCGACGTGCTTCACTGCGTGATGGCGGCAGCTTTTGGAACCAAAGGCGGGACGTAGGCTGATCCAACACACACACAAACACATGCATGCACGCACGCACCCACAAAGGCAATCCGAAGACTCCCTGTGCTCAAGCAATCTCAAGCAGGAAACTCAAATACCACTCCGAAGGTGTTCCGAAGGTGGCTGCGGAAGCTGCCGTTTGCAGTCATGAAGCTGTTCCGGCATTCTTTACTCTACGCAACATTGACCAAACACCTGGAAAGTGCAGAAGCACAAGCCCATGGCAAAGTTAAGATATCCTTCTCTGTCATGTTCATCATCCACAACGATGTGTTCAGGGTTATTACTGTAATGGTGTGTTTGATTTGTTGAACTTCTTGATGTAACGTGCCTGCCAGTTTCCCCAAGAAAAGCATCAAATGCCTCCCTTTTCCTTCCAAGATGCTCCACAGTAGGGGCAGAATTGATGAAACATCATCCTCGCAGATCCGCACCAAGGACCTTGTCCGGTCGGGCAGTGGGAACTGTCATATCTTTCATGTTTGATGGTGGTGCCTGGTTGATAGAAGCCCTCTTGCGAGCCAAACATTGTTCCATCTACCTTACTGCTGTCTTTTCGACGTGTCATTTGTGTCATAAAGGCTTGTAGCCACAACGCACGTTCTACATCGGTTGCTTCACGGTAGGCACGGTGGAGAACCATTGTTGGGTTGAGCACGTAATTATGGGCTAAGGGCAATGGTAGAACAAGCCCTACAGAAATGATCTTCCACTTTGTAGGGTGTTTGCCCTATGTGGTTGAAGCGGAGTGCCCCGACGAGCGGTGCATGACGAAAAAGTCGGGGTGACGAGCTTTTCGTTGGCAGTTCCCTCGACCACTTCAACGTTCGTTGGCTTCTGCACAACTCAGTAGAGGCCACACCATCAGTTTTTCAGGGACGAGCGGCAGAAATGGGCCTGTCCAAGCGCCAAAGGGAAGAGTCCTCCTGGTCATCGAGCAAATTTTAATGCTCGATTTCCACAGTTGACGCAGTGAACTGCAGCATCCCAAACCGTGCACGTGGGACCTTAACAAGGTTGGTGCCACCTATCCAACAAGACAGCCCTTATATCCGGTTATATAGACCTTCTGCTGAGTCTATTGTTCAAACCTGCTGGGTGCTTTGATGTGCTTTGCATGGAGAACTCGGCGGATGCTGGCTGTGCAGTCTGTCAACTTGTTGGAACATGGGATTGCTAAGGGGCTGCAACTATGGCCTCTCGCAAACAAAAATCAAGCATGCCCACTGCTGGTGTCCGCTGACTTTGGGGATGGATGCAGTTTCTTGATTCTTGTCCCTAATGTCTCCTGCCCAAAGGGCTCTAGGCTAGAGCGAGGAGAAGGCTTCGTCCAATGACCGTATAACGTCCATGAAAGATTTTCTCCCCGAGAAGAAAAGAGGATGGTCGGTCGACCACATCCACATAGGTTCCCACCTCATCCTTTCGCTCCGCGATTCGCTCCTGTTGGCTGAGGCCAGAAAGGTGATCCACGCAGTGGTGGCAGCGAGCTCGTGGAGCCCAGCGAGCGCCTGTATGTTCAGTGAGTGAGTAGAGCTGGGATGCCCCCTTTGCCATGGGTTCACCCAGAAATTTGGAGGATTTCTGAAGATGATCTTTGCAGCAAGGAACCAGTTGAATCAGTTGAGGAGCTCCGAGCCTTGGATGCACGTGTGCCCACCTGCTATTGTGACCGAGGTAAGTCAATACAATCCACTGATAGAATACCTCCATCACTCTTTGCACTTGATCATCGAACTCATACAGTCTTTGGCCTGTTTGGGCTGGTCTGACCTCTACACTGAATACATCAGAATCACGAGAAAAACAGGAGAGTTTGAGAAGAACGGTCCTTTATATCAGAGGACTTCACCGTTGAAGCCCATTGGAGAGGTGCTCGCCACATGGGCACGGGAGAAATGGGGGCTGCGATGCATCTAGGTCTCAAAAGGAATCCAAAATTAATTACTATATAGCTTAGCTATTGTATTGATCCTCAGTTTCTACACTTGAGGGCTTGCGGGTGGTCAATCTGCACTTCTTGGTGTGGACTAGGTTGCACAACAACACTGCTGCACCAGCAGCCAAAAGTTGCAAATGAGCACCTAGCTGCTCATAAAGTAGTATAGTTCCAAGCTGACAAACTTTCCAACAGGGGCACCTCTTGGACAGATTTCTTCAATTTGGGCCCTCAGTCACACTGGTTTTCGAAGGCCCATGGCACCGGTTGATGACCTGGGACAAACCTGGGTCCGTTCGGGCCCCTCGACAAGAAGTGGGGCAGCTAGTGCAAACATGGAACCGGGCGGACCCCCGTTGATCGAGCTTCGGACATTGCGCCTCTGTTTGCCCAAATCACTTGGAGGTCCGCACTTGCCTGACCGCTAAAGGCCGGGATCGACATCGACTCGAACATCTTTTGAAGACTTGAAGACGAGTTTCATACTTTTTGCTGAACCCTCTGTCCATGATGTCGGAAGTGCCTCCAGCCGTGAAGAAACATGGCAGGTCAAATGGTGCCCCAAACCAATCTTGATCTCACGTGGGAACGGGTGTACAAACCTCGGTGGTACTCTGTGGGAGGAGATGCCTCACAAATGCACTCTTTGGCATGGAAGGTGCTGCCATGACCATTGTTATTATAGTCTGTCCTTACTTTGCCCACCACTCTCTGAGCTGAAAAGCAGCCCCTTCAGCCCCGAAACTTGTTGAGCACAAAATCCATCGGCCCGGTTCGGCCTGTCTGCAGCATCTGCAATACCATGTTGATATCTGAGACCAAGGCCTCGTCGGAGCTCTCCGTGCCTCGCTATCTTGACGGATAAACCGGAAACACAACAACTTCCAGGCAACGCCCACCCAACAGTAGCGAAAACAGGGACGCCAGTTCTGGGCCGGAGGACCAAACCCAGATGAAGAGCCAAGCAATTGCAACCTCAACAAACTAAGGGGTGAAACATCCTGGTTCATACATGCATTTATACTATACTCATTATCACTCATTATCCTTGGAGCATGCCTCTGACGTGATCTGTGGAAAGAAGCCAAGTGGGTTGCCCACAACATCAAAGAACAATGGACAATGAACACTTCCTCCGATTCCTACTTCCCTGTACGTTTTCATGCCTTTGGGTCTTTGGGTGCGAGTTGCCACCAGAAATTCTGAATCAGATCTGTGACGCCTTGTAGAACAGGATTCCACGGCAAATTCTGAGGCAAAACTGCCCGCATCTGGTGAGCTGTTCAATCATGCTCAACCCCTCATCTTTAGAACTACCCGTCCTGCACACCTGGACACCCAAACACGTGTGTTTGGAACGTGCCTGCCGTGGTGGAGCGGCTCCACAAGAAGCTGGCCTCATGACCTGGAGTCGAATATGGATCAGGTTTGTCCGTAGCATGGCAACGTACAAGGCGCCTCATTTCATGGAAACGACCACTGTTCCACCTCTGCAGTGAGAAGCCTTGTCGCTTTCCATCAGCAACCTTCATCTGACCAAAGCGGCTCCACTTGCCGTCCTATTTTACATCCACCTGCTAGATTCCCCCTTCAATGAGTCTTTTGTGTGGCTTGATCTATTCAACTTTGGGCACCGATGGGCATCAACCTTCGCCCAACTTTCCTTTAGGGTTGTGGGTGCATGCAGCCAGCCCTACCAGCGGCCACCCTGCCTTCCACTTCTTCTAGCCCAGGCGGCTTGGACAAGAATGCGGGCTCAGCCTTGGCCTTGGAATGCAAGGAAAACCTCCAGCCGAAGTTCTTAAGGCTGGATGGGTGAGTCAAAGCACACTTGGCCAAGAAAGCAGGCGGAACTTTAGACCGGAATTTTGTGGAATTATATAGCATTTTGCTGCCACTGGCCGGGCAAACTGCTCGGCCAAGCGTACAGGCAAGGACCCCTCTGACTAACAGGAACACAAACAGTTGACACGACAACTTCAGCGATACGATGATGTGAAAGCATGGGCCATCTTGTTGGAAGGTTGCAAGCCCGGCGGCAGGAAATTAAATGTGAGCCTTGTGTGACCCCATTCTGCGGCGGCAATTTTAATAGGGATGCCATTCTACCAACAGTCCACCCAGATTAGTTGCATGCGAAAGTCACTCCCTTTGCAATGGGAGCTGGGACGTCATGACTTCATGGTCGATTGGCCTCCCTGCTTTACACAGCTCACCCGGCTCAGCGGGCCCACCCTTGCATCTACTACAGCTGTGTGCCAAAGGCCAAGGTGTTCTTGCCAAACCTTGAGATGTCGGTATATATCGGTACTCCATCGGTACCCCAAACCTTTTCACCCTATAAACTTCTGAAGCATAGTGAAGCAACCCGGCTCCACCCTGGTCCTCCCTAGGTGCCGACCTCTTTGCTGACTCCTTTCAGCCCAAGTGGGTTCCACAGCAGCTCGGGCTTCTCACCTGGAAAACATGGGGGAGAAACGACCTCCCAATAAAAACATGCCATGAACATCTTTCTCTCACAAGCCCTTGCAGTAGCTGGAAGCCTGACTTCTCTGCCGCTTCTTTGTCAGAGCACCAAATCAAACTTGACCGCTTCTGTGCTTTACCTAGATTTCAGTGATCAACTTTGTTTGATGCAAACCATCCAACTTAAGTACGCATGATTTCGCGAAGTGGGTTCCTGGTGCCAGCGTGTGATGACTGCTTGGTGACCCTTCCTAATCTGGAGCTTAGGCTTAAGCACTAACATGCATGGCAGCCGCGCACCTTCATCACGTTGTTCTTGAACAAGCGACCATGGCTCCAATCCCAAGGGGTTCCAGGCCAGCTCTTCATCCTACAAAGGAAGTCGCCAAAATCAGATGGTTGTACCCGACATGGTATGTCAGCAGGGCATAGCAGGGCTGCATGGGGGGCTCCAAACAACGGTGTATATACATCCGGCTAACAAAAACACCAACCATTATAAAGCGGCTCACCTTTGTTTTGCACCACGTATGGACCAATTGAGCGTGTCTTCCCCAACACAAAAAGTAAGCCTACCACGCGCTACATGAAATGACGACGGTTGTGAAAACAAGATCAAACACTCCTCTCACTCGACCATCCTTCATGTTGTCTTGAGGACCTTTCATTCTTTTTGAAGTGGAGACGCTGCCTAAAAGCACATGAGATGATTACATGCTAAGTTGAAACTTGAAACTGTAAACATGCGTCCTCGTTTGCAGTTTTTGTGCTTACCACTTTAACAGCTACAAAGCGGCAAACTGAACCTGACATGAATCAGCAAATACTGCGACTGCGACCGCAAGTCGATGATTAAATTAACCGTCGATGTGCAGCATGCAGTGGACCATCAAAACAAAACCTTTGAAGCCTCATCCGAAGCATATCAATTCACACGCAGCCTCTCCCGATCTCCGGCGCTACGCCTCGTGTCTGGGCGAAGAACCGGACGTGGACTTGTCGCTATGAGAGCCTCAGCGGCTGTGCACATTGCTCCTGGTAGCGATGCCAGGAGCCCCTAGTCGCGTCCTTGCTCCTAGTAGTATGGCCAGGAGCCCCTAGTAGCTTCTTGTTCCTAGTAGTACGGCCAGGAGCCCCTAGTAGCGTCCTTGGTATTTGGGATTTATTTTGGATGATGAAATGCACTGTATATTTTATTTTATTCTATACCAATGACTGACACAACATTTGATAGAAAGTTCATTTGGACGGTTCTTCAGTAATTACCTCATCCGCACGTGGAAACAAGTTAAACAAAGTGAAGAGACACGCAACACGGAAAGTTACAGTACTCAGCCTGCCTCATGCACTTGTGTTCGGTGCTGGCTTTTGCGTCTGTCAAGTTCCTCCAAATTATATACTGCAAATATCTGTAAATGAATGGCTGCACTCTGTGTCTGTTCTAATATGTCTATCCCGGGCTATGCTAGCAACAGGAACCAAAGAACACCCCACGATGGCAACGTCGCAAAAGATGAATGACTTGGCCGGATCCTACGCGAAGGTATTGAAAGGAAGGTAAGTACTATAGGGAATCTGCCTTCACGGGAGCCTTGACAATTCTCGAGGACCTTCCCTGCAACCTGAAGGAATCACATGTCAGACGTTGCAAAAACGCGCAAAAACACTGATCCCCTACTCGATCCCAATTCTTTGGTGCCACAAGGTTGGCTCTGGGGCCCCATGTTGCAATTCATCAATGTCCTATGGTCCTATGCGAGTGTTTTGAACCGATATTATCATTTCCGCTGTGCTCCGAGCAGCAGGATTCCAAGATCTGCTGAGCTTTGCTTTGGATCGAAAGGAGGAGCAAATCTCCCTTGTCGATGTATCCACCCTTCTCAGCCTTGCGGGCATCTGTCCAAATCTGTGGATCTCACTTGTCATGTGCTAGGACCGGCTAGGATGCTTGGGTCAGTTTTTTGGAAAGTCACCAAGTCATAACTGTTTGATAAACCATGATAAACCATGATAAACCCAATATTGAATTCATCCCCACATTCATGCGCTGAACGTTTCTATAAAGAGTCCCCAAGGTCCTACAGGTAGGGCTTCATAAAAACATCATGTGTTGAGACATGTGTGATCTACTGTAAGCAACACACGCTGAAAACCACACCGTTCATCCTTCAGAGTTGATTTTATATCCAGGCCTCTGATAGATTACCACCCGCTGACCCTGACCACACATGCTACGGCCTTCAATGCAACCCATTCTTTATGGAATCATCATCGTCGTCATCACAGTCTTCGCGACACATCATATCATCCTGCCAAGGCCCCAGCGGCTTTCTGCACGGCTGATTCCGAGAGCGGCTGCAATCCCATTGGAATGAAGAGCCTCCAGCAGTCGTTGGAGTTGCTCCCTTCGGCTCACATTTCTACCAAACAGGTGCATGATGGTGCATTTTCTATCGTTGTGATGGGAGTCGATGAACGCTAACTACATGCCCTCCAATAAACAAAAGCGATTGGCAGCTAAGAGGGAACCATGCAGGGCGCAGCATGAACCAGCTACTGTAGGAACAACAGCCAAGGCAGAAACTAGAGAGAAGAAAGCAGGCTAGGAAGGGTTATAGAGAAATGGCCCAAACAGCCAGGCACATTCATAGAAAGGGACAAACAAACCAAAACAATTTTGCTAATAGGGACCCTCTGACCAACGAAACAAACCAAAGAAAGCATTGACAAACATGTTTATAGGGATCGGGTGCCTGTTCTGCAGTCAAAGTAGGGACATGATATGACATGATAGCAGCACAATTCCCCTTTCCATGGTGGCCATGCTCTTGATAGAAGGTTCTGTGTGGAGGTCCCCAAGCAAGGGAACGCTGGGGACATGAGGATTGGTTTGGAAAGGAAACGCGTGACCGTTCAATGCTCCCGTGGTCATTGTCGATAGCCTGTTTATTCGGGGGTCTCTAGAGCATGGATCCCAATACTCGGCGCAAGTAATCCAAGTAAGTACCCTGCAATGTAGGTCTCCAATGCCCAAGCAATCTTGACTGCCGGCGATGTGCACACATTAAGGTTAACAGGGACCCACATGAGTGGACAAGTTTCTGAATTGGGTGAAGCCGACCCGCAAACCCACCAGCATCCGGCGAGAGGCGAAAACAACAGCCGACAGCCGCGTGCAAGTCTAACTTTGAGCAAAGTGTGCTGCGAAAGGCACCTGAGACCTGTGAAGTTGTATCCATCTTTGTTTGTTCCAAGGTTGTGGGCTTCACTGCTCACTTGCATACTCCTGCAATGTGATGCAAGCAAACAAAGTATGGCCAGTAAAGCTGCAAGAACAGCCTTTAGCCGAACAATCAATCACTAGCACGGTCTTTTGTGGCATCAGCATGGGCATAACACCCAAATTCAAGCAACCCACCAAAGAAATACTCTTTCAAGAGCTATCGATGCGTGTTCTCAAACAATACGCAAACTGAGCCTAAGCCAAGGTGATCCAATTCTGCGTGATGTCATGCAGGCTGGCCACTAAGTATAGTTACTTGAAAAGCGTGTGCACCGTTATAGTCCATAGATGGAAAGGGCTCAAAGGAGATTCCTCTATCAACCTCTTGCAAAGCCGACTTGAGCGGAAGACACGTGTTTTTGTGGTTGATAGCCACCACCTTGCTTCTCAAGTGAACATTTCAAGAACATATCTCCTTCAACACGGCCATTTCTGTGACCCCTGGAGCAAATCCTGATTGAGAATGCGCACACACACAAGTGCATAGTATATATATATATATTTATTGTAGATTGAATGCCAACAGTATTCATCCGAAAAGTGTTTGTGCCTATCCTATACTCAATAGGTAGCCGAACAAGTCACAAACTTACAGGAGAGCAAATCTTGCAACTACATCGGTTCGTCGATACTGTCATGAATAATGAAAAGTAACATCTCTTTTATCCGTTCAGGCTTTGCATTGCTAAATCATCGTTGATGCTTTGCCTCAATCTGCCGGGTGGTCTTGGCGGGTCGCTTGACTTTGGAATGCTGGCGGACGATGGTTGTTGAACACCTGGGGCCTTGACATGACATGACCGAATGTACATTCTAAAGTCCTAGGCCTGCAAAAGCAAAGTTAATTCGAATCCGAGAGCACTAGGCCTTTGACAAGCGTTCAATATGTTCCCCGTCAACTGCCCCCTCGCGAGAATCGGAGACTATCAGTATCCTGTCCCAACTAACCTTTACCTTCCCCGCCAGATTCCCTCCTACAAATGGAATTTTCCCAGGTTGCCTTGCAGTGCCACTTGAACCTCAATAAGCCAAGATAACACCAAGCACCGTCTGTGAAAGAAACACATGCTTGTGATTGAGATGCCCCCTGGCCGGCAAGCACTCCAGGAAGAACAACATCGAATACCAGTAAAGGGTCAGGTGAGTCAGGCTTTCAAAAAATGCAATTATATAGCCAAGGGACACCAAAGGGTTCACCGGTGTGCCGCCTGTGGCATGCCTGGGCCAAGGCCGGCCCGCCATCCCAAGGTGATGAGGGAGACGCAAGGTTGCTGGAATGGGCGTGGGTGTGGGAATAAACACGTGAATTATCATGGCGAGAGACCCCAAACAGTGCCAAGTAGAAGAAAGAAGTGTGAATAAGCCAATTTCTGCATATGAGAGCACACATATGTGAGCAAACGCATGAGCACACATATGGGAGAGAGGGAGAGAGAACATTCAACCCCATGAAAACACACGCCTGCGGGCGCACACACACAAGTGATGTTCGATTCATGAGAGAACACAAATACGAGAGCAACACATACGAGAGCAACACGCATGAGCAATTTTATGACGAGAGCACACACACGTGAGAATACACTGGATACACATATGAGATCACCAACGTGAGAGCACACACACACACATAAAAGCACACAGGTGAGAGCATATGAGAGCCTGCAAATGAGAGCGCCCATATGAGAGCATACATACGGGTATGAGAGCACACATATGTCAGCAAACACATGAGGGCAGGGCACATATGTGCAGGTGAGGGCGCAGGTGAGAGCACACGCAACATGAGAACACGCATATGAGAGCACACGTATGAGACCACACACGCACACAAAGAACAAGCCACGAAATCTGGACTTTCATGTTCACAAAGTGCCTCACCCTTGGAGAATTTGAATATGCTGCACCAGCCATGAAATCACCGCATTCAAACACACAACAGCCTCAAAGGAACGTGAAGAGAACCAGTCTGTATAAGTCCAATCTTTGGTCCAGTAGCTTCAGCTTGCCTCATGATCACATTGCTGGTCCCAGGAAGCAACAACTGCATACAAACACACAATATATCCAAAAACACAAGGGAGCATCCATCTCCATTGGTGGGGCAATGTTGGATAAAAACCGAGTGAAACTTCCCCGGCACGGGAAGAACACAGCCAGAACTAACCAGGCCTAAGCTAGTGCAGCTATACTAACTACCATATGATCACCACGACTGATGACCTGGGCGCACCGCCCACATGGCGTCCGTACTCGTGGAAAAAAGAACCATATGATCACCACGACCCCCCGCAACAACCAGCCTCTCCCCCTGTCACTGGGCCTCCCTACGGCTCTCCATCCGTTCCCAAGACAACGGTCGGTGGATCGTTGGGCGGCCTGAGGAGGGTCCAACCGGATCGGCCAGAAGTCTCCAGATGCTCAGGCATGGAACCGGAAGTTGAACGGACAATGCCTTTTTGCGTCCCCGGATGTTTTGCTTGCTTTTCTTGGCCTCATCCCAAAATCAAGGACTGAGCAACTTGGGCATTCAACCCAAAATAAAGAAAGTGGTTGCAGGAACCCTTGGTAAAAGTTGTCGAGTCTGGCTGTCTACATTGAAGCTGAACAAATCCAACATAGACGAAGGAACACTTGCTCTCCAAAATCCGTCCCGAACATTCCTTTCCAATGTTTTCCGAGGACAACAAACTCCTGCAAACCACTTTGAGCGTAAGTTCAAGGTGCTGGCTGCGCCGATGATGCTAGCGAAGTAACTTGCCGCAGGTTGCACTGGTGAGTGCAGTGCACGGTGTCGTCTGTGCAATCGCGGTTAGGCTTGTTATGGTGAGTGTGCTGGTTGCACTCGCAAACAAGGTCCCCGCAGAAATCTGTAGAGCTGGTGTCATTGGTCCATTCGGAGGGCGTATATATATATATATATATGTATATACACATACACATGGATACGCCATGAAAGGAACCCTTTGCACAGTTGTTGGGAGGAAACAGCACTTCGACCGAGCGACCGGCCAGAAAAATTCATGACACACACACACACACACTAAATCGACATTCACCAGCATGTCCCATGTTGCTTCGCAGATCTTCCAAGTCACACCATGCTGGGATTAACAACTCGAACCTGGGCCAGCGCAATTGCTGCTACGCATGAACCCACCTGGCCTCTTGATGCAAGGTGGGCATTCATTGAGGCACTCTGGGCAACTGCATGCAGGGCCTGGGGGTGCCACAAACACGCATACCAACGTGAATCTGAAAACCTGCCAACGTCTATTCATACCATTAATATCAATAATTTTCACAATGTTAAAACATAGTTAAAACATCATACTCGGTGGTAGACTCTGGTAGACGTACAGTACTGTATGCTACTCAAACAGGGCAGCCTGCTGATTTGTATGCTGCTGGGGGCATTCATAGGAGATATGAAGTTTTTAAAGGTCGTCAATCCTTCCATCGATTTCGTGGGACGACTCTTTGGGAGTCAAAACGTGCAAAACACCGCCCCTGGGACAGAGCCGCAAAATCCGCAATTTGGGAATTCGAGGGCGCCAGTTCTTTCAGCGACACGGCACCTAAAGGCTCATGTCATTCTTCAAGATGAAAAATTGCCACACCCGATCAAGATGCAGCAGTTAGGTTGGGTGCTGTTGAAAGCGCACATCAAGAAATCAATTGGCTACAGCGGCTACATGTGGCTACAAAGATCTGGCCTGCTACACCTATGCTGGCTCCAACCATCTCAGCCCAGCGCAAAAGGGGCAGTTGCTGTCCATGCTGTTGCAAACCACCCTCAGCATTGCCAGGAATGCTTCAAAACAGCAGTCTAGTTTCCAACCTGAAGTCATGTTTCAAGACTTGGAGGTCATCACCAAGGCTGTCATCAACCTGAAGTCGTTGGATGCACTCTGTCGCATCATTTAGTAGTTAATGTTGGATGCTCATTAGTAATAGGGCCCTCTATAGTCTATAGTGCTAATTTGTTCAAACATAATTCTTGACACCATCTTTGTTCTAAGGGCTCTCTATTATGCCAACTTTTTTGAGATCATTTCTATTATTGATGTCTTAAAAAAAGTTATAAATCCCTCGGAGACCTGTGAATACTACCCAGCCAATCGCTGGCTGGTGAGATTGCTACAAGTATAGGTTTCCCTAGTTCTTCGCAAAGATTGCTCCTAAAGACATTTTCAAGGTAGTAGACCAGGAATGCACCTGATCCTCAATAACAAGTTTGTTTTAAGGGTTCTCGATTGTGCAATGTTTTCCATCAGAAAACATACAAATAAATCTTAAATAATCTTAATGCTACTAAGCCAATGGCTGGCTTGCTGAGAGTATTATTGATAATCATAGTCGTTAGTTCTTCAAAACTCGCAGCTTCCCAAAGCCATAAACTCCTTGATATTCAAGCCTTTATGTAAAGATTGCTCCTAGAAACTTGTTCAAGGTAGGCCCGAAGATCTGCTGAAGATCTAAGCCTGCGGAAAAGGATTGCTGAGAATATCCAGGAACCCAGATGTGTTTTGGTGGTAGTTTATTATAGAGGGCCTCCAATTTGTTTAGGGGGAGGGGGGGAGGTCCCTTTTACTAATCAAGATCCGACATTACTATACATCCCGCTTTCTTGCGCAGATAATGCACCCACAACATCCACAACATATATGAGTGACTGGCGGTCCCTTATGTTCACACGTGAAGCTCTTCCACCGCCAGGCTTTCCTTGCCTTATTGAAACTTGAGTTTTCCCGCAACAACCATTGACGAAAGTCTCTCTCAGATTGCAAGTTCAACCCATCTTAAATAGAAAAGAAATACTGCCAATTTGAGATGTATTTCAAAGGCTGGTGGAGGAAAACATGCACTCATTTTTGTGTGCCTATCTGGCTTCAGCTTCAGCCCCACCGGGCATGCCAAAACTGCACACACTAGGCCAATGCACTTTCCATGCTTCACTGGAGGAAGCTGACTTGCACCTCCCAAAAGCAAGTTGCTGAGTGTGTGAGAGAGAACTAACGTCACAGCAAAAGCTGAGTGGAGCTTGTAACGAAGCTGACGGGCACCTTCCTTGATGTGGCCTGACCCTACCGACCAGAATTGTCAATCATCTCCTATACTTACCTGAGCACAACTAACCTGCATAGACTTAATAAACTCCTTTGATAGTGGCACACCCTCCATCAAATGGACCGATGGACTGGACCTGGGCATGTGGGTGCGCAGGGAAGGCCAGCCTGCTCTATTGTCTGGATGCTTGAAGCCTCGCCCGGGGGTGGCTTGTTGCCGGGGGTGTCACACTTGCTCAACGTGTCAGGAAGCATGAATGGATCACTCCACGCGCATTGTATAGCACGTAGCATTACATATGATGGGCATATGTAGATGTGATGAACACATGTAGGTTCAAATTGTTGGTGTGTTACCTAATTAGGTTGGTCCCTTTCTTTGCAAGGCACCAGGCACAAAGCCAAGTGTCAAGAACCTTACTTGACATGAACCAGGAGACCTCACTGCGCACTGCTTCTTTTTGGCCCATGTCTCGCCATAGTTGCGTGATCTAGTCTAGCATCAAGGTTTGGACATGCCTGGATGTGAGCATAGCAGCTACACAAACGGAATGCAACCAGGACATGTGGCATGCGGCCTGCATCTTGGTACAGAATTTACAGAAACTCTTGTCCAGTCAACATTGAGCACTTGCATGTGGAGATTCACGAGGAGACCTAGAAACAAATCCCTGGGATCCATACCAAGGCCCATGGCCCTCCTAGATGCCAGTTGTATAAACATCCAAATAAACAACTACCGTCTCTCTCTCTCTCTCTCTGTCTCTCTGTCTTTCTCTCTCAACCCCTTGTATGCCAGTTGGTGGTTTGGACAAGTTTTGCTCGCAAGCGTTTTTGGCTCGGACCAGCCCGATTGCTGCGTCTCCCGGCCCTTCGGGCAGGATGGGCATTCCGGACACATAGGGCACCTCAGAAGAGTGGGTGCCATGAATCAGGGCCTGCAATCACTGCATCACACGCAGGTGAGGCACGATTCTTTCACCCAAGCACACGTTTCAAAGGCGTCTTGGCATCGCTTCAAACGAACAGGAAGGTCTGTTTCAATTCACCTGTTAGCCCGGCTTTCCGTGCTGGTCAAGTCTGTTCAAAGCAAAAACCAAACTTCGTTGCACAGAATCCTAGCTCTCGCGTGCATGCTTCCAAAACTGATCTTGACTAGTCCCAACCGGATCACCTTCAAAAAGGGATTCGATGATATGTGCCTGACATCCCCTGACACTCTGCAGGATTACTTTGACAGTGATGCTACTCTCATTTGAGTTTTTCACTTGTTTAAGTCACTTGGGCCACACCTGACATTTGGGAAGTCCACGAAACTTATGACTTATGATTGATTGATTCAATGTCTTTCCACCGTTCGTTGTCTGTCTAAAAAGGGTTGCCAAAGGATTGTGGCATCAAATTACACCATGCGAAGAAACTTCAGAAAAATGATGATGCCGTAACCAAGCGACTTTTATCCTGCTTTGATTCACTGGGTCAAAACAACTTTTGTAGGGGACATGCGCCCTTCACTCTTAGAAGCAACAGGAGTACCAGGAATGATGTATGGTGACCCACAGGCAAACAACATATGTGCAATGTCCACTAGTAACAATAATGAATAATGTGGTATCTGATCCATATTCGATGTGCTGGAGAATGCCTACACACAAAAGGAATAACGTACGTATACAATCATTCATATATGCAGAAATATAAAGAGCAACCATCTCTTCAGTCGCTACGACTTGAGAATCCCAACTCCGGGCAGGGCTCGCATTTGATGTCCGGACAATCCTTTCCTGCCCATGGAGCAGCTGTGTCTACACGTTCCGGATGGTTGCGGCAGGAGAACCAGCCCAAAAACGGACTAGTTCTAAACATCGATTCTAAATTCTAAAAGTTAACTCTCTGCAAAGCTACAAATTGGATGCCGTATCGTCAGCTTTGTTTATTTAATTCATACTGTTTGTTATTTCCACTCTTCATGGGGGGTCTGGGGCATAAGAAGCTTTGTGCTGAAGGCGGGTCAAGCACGGGCCATCGATCCCTGCCAACAATGCAACCTTCTTGATTTCGATGTCTGGGTACAGGTGGACTCAAAAAGGGAATCCTGAGTATCCTGACTAGAAAATAGAATGCCTACGTGATTGCCATGGTAGCAAACCCTCCCATCAAACAGCCCAGGATACAAAAGGTTTGTGTTTGAAGGCCGGCCTCAACAAGAGTTGAAGGTTCAGCCTCTCACCAAGCCAGGATAAGACTTGACTGATTAGACTTTTAGTTCGATCCAATAAGAACCCACAGCCAAAGCCAGAAAATTGAACACATGCCTGACAATTCTGACAATGATATGTCAAGCACAAAGCCGGTTCCAAGGTTGTCCCAGGCATTCTGCCAAATCCCTTGTCTGCCTCCCCCCAGCACCTGCAAGTTTCCCAAATCACCCACTGAAGGACTCCACCTTTCAACTCCCCCCAATTCGCACCCACACCAGCCGAGCGTCGTGATGGGATAGCATCCTTGGGCAGGTGCTGCTCCTGCGAATGCACACTGCATGCTATGGTTTGGAGGGCATTTCCAAGGATGTGCATTCCTTGTTCAAAAGCGGCCAGGAGTCAGCAAGTGCTGGTTCAACGTCCACCGCCCCACCATGATCGTCACTCGAGGCAAGGGAATTCACACGGGTGCGGCTTTCAATTCATCCAAGGACTCCGGCAAATGCACTTACAATACACATTGCCATATCGCGATTGCTTGTTCGATTGGCAACAGCCTGACTGTGAACACCAAATTGAAAACATATTGGTGTTGTACACACACATATATATATATATAACCTCCTTTGTTTAATTGTATGCTAACCTTTAACTACATAGTATTCAATATATATATAATTTGATATACTTCTATAATGCCAAGCCTGTGTAGCTGAACCGAGGATTATCCTCTGAATGTCTCCCAGCTTCAGCAGCAGCAGCTGCTGCTGGTGAGGGTCGGAAAGCAGGATGCTAAATCATGCTATATATATAATTATATAAATCATAAATCAACCGTAGAGGAACACCAATGAGGCCTGGCGCGCCACTTCATCTGGATCATGTGCAGCTTTGTCCGCCTCAACGGCACGAGTGAGCAGTGAGCCGTAAGCCCAGCGGCCCAAGTCCAGGAAGACTCTGGCATGGACCACGTTCAGAACTCTTTCCGAATATTTTTGAAGAAAATTAGGTGAACCCATGGCACCTGTTGGGAACGTCCGATGTCTGGGCATGATCAGATCAAGTGGAACAAATGCCTCACAAAAGAATATGAATCAAGCTCCACCCGACTGCGATGCTCACAATTTGTTTGGGGCACATGGCCATTCTCGTTCTACATGTGTTTCGCGCCACCTCATCCATCTCATATCACCTGGGTGGCTCGATGAACATGTTTTGCGATATATAGTGTTGGCACCAATGTCATGCCTGTTGACCAGCACAGGGTTTGCTCCCATACTGGAGTCCCCATTGTTTATCCCAACACCTTGCCTCATCATTGGCAGCGGCCAATCGACTGGCACTGTCCTGCATGGGGACTCATTAGGAGGGCAGTGGAACGCTGTAGGCTGGCAGCCTCCTGCAGCACCAAAGTAACCTAAAATACTGGAAGCACCGCGAGTGTGCAATCTATCTATTAAGTGACCGTCCACACTCATCGCGCCGCCCTCTCCCAAGCTAGCCTCATATAGCACAAACGAAAGTAGGAGACCACTGCCTCACACTGACCTGGGACCCCCCAAAACTGATCAGTCCGCTTGTGCATTGAGCTCTTCTTCCAGCTCTTTGGCCGACTCGAAGCACGTGGCCTCAGCCCAGGGGCCCAGGGGTGGGAACCTCACCAGTCCTCAATGTCACCTTATCCATGTTTCTCCTGTCCAAACATCCCCCCCTCTAGCATGGATTGATCTCTACCAGTGATGCACTGGAGCTGCAAGGGTCCCGGGCGGAAGCTTTTTTTGATACGTAGGTCCTGAAAGGAAATCCGCTGGTGAGCATCGAATCCAACCTCTTTGAACTTCAAGAAAGGTGTGGAGGGCACTTCAGAACCAGCTATCTACTCGAATTTCTCCAGTTTCCAGGGAAGTGCATTATGTTTCTGCGCCACGGAAGGTCTCAACCTCCAAAACCTATACTAAAAACATATATCATATATACAATCTTAGTACATTCCTTATACAGTATAGTAGTATGGTATATGTATGGCATATTGGAACACAACCTTCTTCGCTGCCGCTGCATTCACTGCTACTTTGGTAGTACTGTAGTTTGGTCGCAATGCTGTTTCTCACTTGGCCGCTCAAAATCCCTGGAGCTCCTACATGCAATTGTTTTGAGGCATCTCTACCCTGGATGAAGAGGGCCAAAAGAGGCCCAAAAGTTCTGGCTCCTGGGCAAATAGGAAGTCGTGATGCTCTATCTGCGGAGTGTTTTGAAAGATCTGGAGAACCTGCGACGGAACGTCATGGACCTCAAAGGAAATAGAACCCAACCTCAACCTCTTTGCGGGTTGCGAGGACAAGGCTGCCCGTCTTTGTCAGTTTCCGTCATGAAATGCGAGTGAAGCACACTGGGAGAAGGAATGCAATCCAAAAGAAAGCATCAGAACCAGGCACTGCCCCAACCTAGAGGAAAGTACTCGAAGTCCGAAGTACCTATCTGATTTCCGCCGCCCAAAGCTTGATACTTCAATCCTAGGAACTACGAACCCAAAAGCTAAGCCGTTCCAACCCACATCAGCCATGACTAGAAGGCAACCTAGGTCTTCTAGTCAAATTGTTCAATTGTCTTTCTACAAGCCCTGATCAATCAAGGCTTAGCTACCACCAGACTTCGGATCTCTAGGCAAAGTCCATCACTTACACGGCTGGCGACCTTGCCCACTTTGTGGATGTTTTTTCCTTCCCTCCAGGGCCGGGCAGTCACTTGCGCACTGGGAATTTCGGTCACTTGCGCACTTTGGGTCACTTGCGCACTTGGCATCAAAAATTTAGGTCACTTGCGCACTTACCTGCTTCCTAGCAACGGGTGGTGCCTACTCCACAATGAACTAGTGAATGGGTTGGGGTGGGGGGTGGGGGGTGGGGGGTGGGGTGGGGGGGTTGCAGTTGCCAACCATACAAAGGGACTCTGAACTGCTGAAAAGGTTGCCAAGTTGGACAAGGTCAACATCTTCACACACACACACGCACGCACTCACGTTTTGATTGCCTTTCAAAGCATACTTCTGCCATACAAACTCACTTGCGCGCGCAAACTATAATGAGTGGGTTGGGGTGGCAGTACTATTGGTAGTAGTAGTAGTAGTAGCAGTAGTAGTAGTAGTGGTGGTGGTACTAGTAGTAGTAGTAGTAGTAGCAGGAGTAGTAGTAGTAGTGGTAGTAGTAGTAGTATATAAAGGTAGTGGTAGTAGTAGTAGTAGTAGTAGTAGTAGTAGTAGTACTTATCCGATGTATGATACAGAGGCATCGGTCTTGGGTTTCCCTCATCGGTTTTCAATGTATGCTCAATCGAAGACCTCGGTCTTGGGTTTACCTCATCGGTTTTTCAATGTATGCTCAGTGTAAGACCGACCAACCTAAAGCGTTTGGTGACGACATGTTCGGACAGTGCTCAAATGTCAAGTGTACAAGCGACCATAAATTCAAGTGCACAAGCGACCCAAATTTCAAGTGTACAAGCGACAGCTCGCCCCTCCACCCAGACCGCGGTGCCAACCTCCAGCAAGCCACGTCTCATCCTCAGCTCTCAATACTACCCAAACTCGGGAACTCCAAGATGTGCATGTCGGGGTGGGTCAAAGTGTCGGGAAATCATGTGCAAACAGAATACAGGGATGCAAATGGTGGTTGTCCAATATTATTGTTTATTGAAACGGCCATTCTTCGCGAAAAAAACATTAACATTTGCGAAACTTTCGCGAACCCTGTGTTTTTCTTTCGCGGGGGTTCACCATGTCATGAAACCATTTAACCTGGTAGGGACTCGATTTCTAAATACAAGTGCACGGAGTGTTTTTGGTTCAGCAGGAGGATGCTACAGACAGGAAAGTGGTGTTGGAGCAGAATTTCGTTGGCACATGTTGTTAGAGAAAGCATTTGCACAAGGACGTTGGATGATGAAGTTTGTGGGGTTGCTATGGGCTACGGGGTTCCTCTGGAGCCGATTCATTCGCCGAAACCTTCGCCAGACTTTCGCGAAATAATCCTGTGCTTTGGAGGTTTTTACGGCATACATAACATAGGGTGGACTACATGAAACAGGAAGGAAGCTTCACACGGATTCCAAAGTTGAAGCTGCTGAAAAAACATACTTTCGCGAATCTTTCGCGAAAAAAACATTAACATTCGCGAACTCGAAAAAAAACTTTCGCGAGACCCACGATCATGTCATCCAAGGCTCTCGACATTAAAAACCCTTACAAGGACCTTTTGGATAACTCCCAAATATAATATGTCGGTTTAACATCGGCACACGTTATACAATTCCTTAACGTTTGGCCTTTCAGCACTCTACCTAGATGGTTGAATCTACTGTAGTTGATGGCCATGGTGTGTGTATGATTGAGTAGGTGCGTTTTGAAGAATGGTAGTTGATTCTGTGTAGGCGTGTCTTGACGCGTGGCAGTTGGTTCGAAGGTGATACGAGCCCATGGTCACTCATGGCAAGGGGCAGGTTGAGAAATAATACCTTCATGCGACCCAATGTCCTCAAGGGTCTTCATGCTCTTTCTGAAAGGCAACACAAATGCAACCCGCGAGATGCTGAAGGCTGGAGGCGACACCTGCATCTGGCCAGTAGTGTTGGCCCGTAGTGGACACTAACCTCGAATGTGGTTGGCTCACCCAAAACATGCACTTCCTGTGGGGCTGTCACACTCTTCTCGCCAAGCTGCACTTGGAAATCAGCTGGCTCAGTCACGCAGGTGGGCTTGTTGTTCGAAAACAGAAAACACGGTGCTTCTCACCGGAAACATCCTAAAAGTGCATGGAGCCGTGCTCTGATGTATAGTTAATGTAGCTGCTGGTTTCTTCCCTACTATACACGCCACGATTCATCTGAGCACATCCTAGGAAAACACAACATGCACCGACAATCAAGCAAGAGCTGGAGCTGGTAGATCAACTCCAGGTTTTCTTGTCAATCTTCCACTATTCGTTGACAGGTCACTCTACCTGGCCTCAAGCCAAATGGCCTCTGCATGGTGGCACCAATGCAAAAGAGTTAGGATCCTGGAAAGGTTTCCCCGTTTCTCTACTATACCGTCTGCACTGCAGTATGGAGAACGCGAGAAAGTCAAACGGTACATCACAGCATCCAGCTGCCTTAGCATGCCTGCAGTGCTTTCTCCCGTACATAGGGCAATCACACACAACCATTTATATAAATACATATATAATACTATATAATCATTATATACACATTCCGGTGAATCTATTCAGAATCATTGAGGTCCCCAATCTGTGGATGACTTTACGATACGAAGCAAGGGAGGCGTTTGCATCGATTCTTTCTTCCAGAAAACGCGTGTTTGTTGAAGTCTCGGGTCAGCTCAGCCAGTTGCCTTTTAAATTTGGTTGGCCCAACGTCCTGCGAGGTGTGTTTTCCCTCACGTGCTCGGACTTCTTCAAGTTCGCGGCGTTCGAGTCAAGCCCGAATGACCCGTGGTAGGGTGTGATCGTCTTCGAATGCTGTGAACAAAGTGTCGCGCTATGTCGCGCTGGTTGCCCAAAAGGCCCGACGGAAAACACCTGCCACTGCCACCCGGAAAATCCTCAAAAACCAATTGTGCGGACATGCCATGCCCTACTTGATCCAATTCTGCCAAGTGCAACTCCTCCCCTAGATGATACATTCTCGCCAGTATTCTCGCCTTGGTTTTGCGCAAACTCAGGTGGTTGTTGCAACCAAGCTGATTGGCGGCGGCCTTTTTCCATCACAGTTGCAAAGTTTGGAGTTGCTGACTGCAGTAACCGGAGCTGAAAACAGGCCGAGCGCATGCAATGGTGTCGGCCTATGCAGGTTCCAGTTGGTTCAAGCGATCTTCCAACCATGCGCCGGTTTGAGGGTTCTCATTGTCAAAGGCCTCATAATTGGTTCCATGCGGACACGCAACTGCAGCAAAACACGGTGCGGTAGCTGGATGGGGTCTGGAAGTGCATGAGTATATAAACTCTGAAAGGGTGGCTCCTCCATCTGATACAGTGACCGTGACCACCTAGAGCCGGGAGGCAATCAAGGCTGCCCGATCCACTCATGTTGTTGCAACTACCACAACTAAAAAGCGTAAACAGTTGGTTGTTTGTACCTAGGCCAACGTGCTGGTCTTCTACTTGTCCCATGCAATCCCCGCGTAGTTTCCCATCGTGTGGGCCGCAACTCATCTACAGCTACCTCTTCCTGGATTGATTCTTGTCTTGCTCCCTGAAGCAAGCGGCCAGTCAGACTCCCATGTCATTTCCCATGCCCGATTCAAGCGCCAAAGCCAAGAGAGAATCTCTCTATCCTCCATACCACGTGCCAATAGTGAAATGTGTGAGAGGTGACGCTGCTGGTGGGGTAAGCTGTGGTATCACTCAAGCAAATTGAGCGTGTGCCAAACACATAGCCAGCTTGTGCCTCCTTGATGTGGATGTGGCTCAAGAGGTGCGACGCTGGAGCCACAGGTTTTAGATGAATTGAGTCTAGCTGCTAGCTTTCCTTCTACCATTGGGTTTCGATGATATATCTCCCTGAGCCATGGGCAAAGTTATCTTCAGCGAGGAAAACACTTCCCATATGAACCTCCTGTAGCTTACATCGAGACAAACATGCTGGACAAAAATGCAACATGTCACTACGCATGTGCACATTCTGGAAGGTTCTTTGGGTTCAGGGACAGCTGGTGCTTCAACTCCTGGCTTCGCGCGGGTCATGCTCTTTGAGCATGCGCCTTGTGGGGTATCAAAGAATCTGCACAGCTTGGAGGCAAAAAGGTGGAATGTTTGGATGAGCCAACCGGACGTGGACGTGGGGAAATCCGCCTTGAAGTTCCTGTAGGATAACTTATGGATCCTTCCAACCAACCAGCATCTTCTCAGCAAATGTTGGGGGAGTGGCTCTGCTGGTGTGCACCCTCCAACCACCTGAGCAGATCTGAGACAAATGACTTGGCTGGACTTCACCCCTAGCAATGCTAGGGTGTCGACTTGAGCTTGATTGGAAAATGGTCCGGTAAACAAAAACATCAACAAACACAACAACGTCCCTCCCTAGAATTACATAAATTGGTTTCTCCTATGTATGTCAATGAAGCCAACTGTGCTGACTCTATAGTTAGTAGCAAGGATGCCCAGTGCCAGGCGTTTGGCAATTAACGTGTGTGGCCCGGCCTGGCCAACGGAGATGTCCGCGAAGTCCAGAAAAAATTGAAACCTCCGGAAACCCCGGAAGGTGTGAGACCCTCGCTCGAAGCCGTTGTGCACGCACACAATCATTGGGCGGTCCAGGGTTTAAAGACAGCTCGAGCAACACCCTTTGATCAATGTGCAGCTTGGAGTCTTTCCAAAGCGGAAGTCAAAATGGACCTCGTCCGTCGTCCGTGGTCTATATAATGAGTCTGCTCGTGCGCAGCTCTGCTCTTGAAGGTGCAGCATTGATTTGAGAGCACTATCTTACATCCCTGACCTGGCTACAGGATCGTTGGACGAGAACTCTTCATGGGTTCACCTGCCTCCTGTCTCCACCTTTGCCTCTTTCTATGCGTCATTGTTGCAACATAATATATGACAAAATGACAAGCCACTGCACCCCGCAATCTGGCAACAATGCTGGCTCCCGTGCAGGCCATCCTCTGACCCTCAATCTTACCACCCTGACAATAAACTCCGACGCAGTCTACACTCTGATGATGGAAGGCAGCATGACCCTTCGTGGGCAAACCACCGCTCTATTGAAATAGCCTGGACCGCCTGGATAGCCATAACTTCAAAGGTGAGAAAAAAAGAGTCCTTCGCAGGCTGTGCTTTCAGCAGCAGCCGCACAATAATGCGCAGGGGGTACACTCTGAGGCACTGTGATCCAACAGTCCCAAATGATCGTTTGTGTGAGTGAGTAAGGCATTTATGAGGCAAAAGTTCCACATGGCATCCTTTGCTTGGTCGATCTTGCTCGCGAACATACTATCTTTGGGGGTTGTGATGTGGCAAAGCTCAAAGAGAAGACTCTTCACTTCTCCAACCAGGGGTCTAAAGCCAGATTGCTTGCGGGCCTCACGGTCATGTGCCCTTGACAGGAAGGAGCCCAGTGTGGATTCACTTGATGTTTTGAAACCATTATCAGTTCTCTACTCACAGTTCTCTCCATCACATGCCTCGAGGTAAGGCCCTGACTGTACAGCGTCCGCGAGCTATTTTCACTCAGCGGGCGCGCTGATGTTGATGTGGTACCCCGCATCTCGTTGCATCGTTACGCCTTGGCTCCCGGGACCCGTTACGTGCATGTCAGCACAGCATCTCTCTGTGGAGCTTTTTTTGGGGCACGGCAGTCATGGAGCACTGTGCAATTTCTGGCTTATGCTCAACACATGATCCCGAAAAGGGTTGTTGGTTTGGCTGGTTCTTTTCGAGGAAGGCCAACTCTTCACTTTGCAACTTCAAAAATGGAAATAGTAGCAAACAGCTACTAGTATACTAGTAGCGTCCTTGCTCCTAGTAGCGATGCCCTTTGTTCCTAGTGTCAAGGCCAGGAGCGCCCCTAGTAGCGTCCTCGCTCCTTGTCCGAAAACGTAACAATTCCGGGATGTGAGACTCGTTCCAACAACTTACCTGGGAGCCTTGCGGCTTGTCAAGGTCCATTCTCTTAAGAGGAGGGAGGGGGACTTCCCAAGTAACTGGGACCGCATTTCCTCTACAATTGGCCTCTTGACCTGTGCGGACTGCATCGGTTGGCAAAGTTGAGAAGAATATTATATAGACGTGTTTTGCTGAGTTCCCCAAGCTGCAGCTGAACCTCCAAAAGCAATATGCACACATATGCACACTAACAAAGCACCCCCACTAAAGGAACATCTTCGTACACCTCCCCGGCCTCCCCCCCTGACGTGACAAATCCAGGCACCTCTGACGTGACGTGCCTTGCTTGGCACGGCTGGGCGTCAGCCCCAAACGGGCACGACTCGGCCCGCTTGTCCGCTCAGTCCTCGGTCGGCGCTCTGTGTGGACCTACCAGTGCCCACATGGGAGAGTAGATGAAAGGTCCCAGTAAGTATAATATACTTCAATGATCTCCTGTGAATCAGCGACCATTGAAGCACTTGGCTGCAGCTCAATTATTTGCTGAGGATAGTTGACTGTGGCAGAGTGGCATGCGAAAATACATGCGAACACCAATCAGCCTGCTGCAAAACTATCTCTTTCCCCAAAGCCGCTTTGTAGGAATTCCCGCAGTGAAAGCTTTGAGCTTCAAACAAACATATCAAACACGGTCTTTCAACTTCCACATCTTGGTTTAAACTTTAAACACGCTAGTATGCAAATTGTCTGCTGTTTGTTGGCAAATCCTAACTTTTTTTCGTAGTACCCTCCGCACCCCCTGCAACTGCACCCATGTGGGGATCAATCCTTGTTAGCGGTGCCCTTGTTACTAGTAACAGGTTTCAGCTGTTTGAAGCTTGAACATCCGGATTGAAACGGCTGAATCGATCAATCACCGTCCAACGATGTATCTGTTCCTTGAACTTTTGCTGCTTGCAGGTGGAGGGAATTGTTCGTGCTCTCTCTCTCTCTCTCGGGCTATGTCGTACCGATGTGCCTGTCGTATAAATTGCATGAACCTTTCAACTGATTGCATATGATTGCATCACAGAGGTCGTGGGCGAGCACAAAGCAGAAAACCCTCTCATGATAAAGAACTGTTGACTGCACTGTAGATGAGCAAGACCAGCATCTGCTTCTTTCCCAGTGAGAGTTGCATGATTTAGCAGCTCGGTGAGACAGGGTTTTGCACATCTCCAGTAGTTTCCTTGTGCTTGATTCATGATGCTTGATGGTGAGGTTTCACTATGTTTCACTAACCAATTGTGGCCTTCCATCTCGTCTTGCCCTGCGACCGAAGCACTGGAACTACACCATGCAGGCCTGCGCAGTGTGTAACATGGTGACTGGGGAACCAACTAACGAGCCGAGGGTGTTTAGCAGATGGATAGTCCCACAGAAGGTAAGGGTAAGAAACATGGAAACTAGGCATCGACAGGGCGGACTGGTAGAGGAAGCCCTCATGCTGCCAAGCCAGTTGCCACCATCCGTGTCGGAAAAACAGTTAAGGTACCTCACTCTCCTTTTCGGTCAATGCATTACATGCAGTCCGATGTGCGATGCAATACGAGTGAAGAAACTTGACCTGACTGACCCACGTGAGGATGCCCCGCATAGTTCTGTGTACCCACACAAACTTAAGGCCCTTGTACCAAGCTTCCAGGACAAAGTCCCTACAGAGGTGCTTGTTCTCTATTACTCATGACCTTGGCAAATCCATGCAAATCCGTTCTAAAACAATATCCTCCTGGTGAGTGCTCACCCTTGTTCTGGCAGAACATTCATTGGTCTACCGGTCTGCCAAATAATCCTCAAACAGTTGACCATCGAATCCCACTTTCACGCGCCATGCCAGCATACGCTGCGAGCGCGCAACAGTGGCCTAAATCTGGGTTTCGGTCGCCTTGGACAAAGCAGGTCATGGGCTCAAAAATTTATGAAAATTCAACCAGCATCGGCCGTGGGCAAAACATTGACCACTGACCACAGTCAGGCGTAGGAGCACCAGGTCAATCTGAACATGTTTTTCTTGCAGACTTGGGTGGCGCCAGAGCACAAGCATCGAAACCAACAGGTGTTGGCAACATGGCAACAACTGTCTGGAACTAATTGAAGAGGTCATAAAAACACAAATAAAATACTTAGGACGTGAAATGACAATCAGCTTCTCTGCCACTGGAGACCCGCAATCCTTGACAATGTTGTCGCTGCAATCCTTGAGGAGGTCCGAGACAAAACACCAACAAGCTGCCTACCCAAAGGCAACCTGTGGAGTACTGCGCGAACACGTTCGCATGCTCTTGATCAATTGCCCGCCATAAGGCATGATGACACAGCAAAAAACAATAACATATATCGCATAAGTACGCACAAAAGTTGAACAAATGTGTCACATCTGCGAACGCACCCACTAAACTCAACAAAAATAATCAATCATACACTTTAGCCTTCGATCAGAAACAGGTCAACATGCAAACTCTAGACTCTACACGCTAAATATAATTACTTGCCAAAAGCAATCCAGTAACAAGTGCATCGCTACTATATAGTAACATCATGTTGAAACGTGTCGACATTGGCCTCGCCAGACCTTTTCAGTGCCACCTCCGCATGGCCCGTGTCGCACTTGGCCCAGGAGCCCATCACCACCGAAGCCCTGGCGATCACCTGAATCGGCAGCGGTTGAGCACTACGAGTCAGGACGTAGATGTTTGTCCGTCTGTTGGGAATCGGTTGTAGCACCAAAACACCTGTGTTCGTCCAAGCGAGGTCGACAAGAACTAGACTCAAAGGGTTCTCAACTGCTTTGATGCCCGTGGCGCAGGCCCCGATCACCCCGCCTCCTGCGTCATCTCGCTTGGCCCCTGGGTCTGCCGGGCGAGGGTGGAACGATCCTCCTCGGCGACCGGTCCAATCAAAGCCTCGGCGCCACGGCTGGACCCACAAAGCCTTGAGTGAACATGTGACAACATGTGGGAAGGGTACACATGAGATCATGAGAATGTTTTGCTCAACGAAAAGAATAATTGAAACCACAAATTGGGGCAATTTCTCTATACGGTACTATTATATATATTTCCTGTACCGATACAGGCTATTCTGAACCCACGTGTAGGGATTTCTCCCGAAACTGTTCCTGACCCCATGTGAGCGATGAGAACTCCCATACTTTGATTAGACAATAGCTCCACTGGCTCTGAGACCTCAAAAAGGACGGTTCACAGAAAGGAAGTATGCAAACGCCATCCCACAGGAGAAAAGGGCCCCAAACACACCACACCTCAACATCATCCATGGTCAGGTGGTGTCAACTCCGGGATGTATATAATAAGTGGCTCTGGCTCATTGTCACGACCTTCTGACCCCAGCGTCACACCGCCTGTCACATAATAGCTGCCCTGCTGTTTTTCCTCTCGGTGCAATGTCTGTTCATCACTGCTGTGCCGTAGGAAGCTCATCGCTCAGAAGTTCAGACTCCTTGCAGGTTGGGATGAGAAGTGCAAGTTGTGGGTTGAGCTGGAGCGCCTCAAAACGAGAGGCATGGCCACACGGCCACTTTGTCACGTCTTTGTCTTTCAATACTGATGAACACACCTAGCACATGGAACGCCAGTTTTGTTGCTGTGAGTCGGGTAGATCAGGGTCCTTCATGTCCGAAAGCGCTTGCGCGCAGGGAGTAAGCCAACGACATGCTTTTTGCCCACCAAACGTGGAAGAAAACATCGCATGGTGTGGAGTCAGGACCTCCCATGCATACCGAACCTTCCCTGTGGATGCCTCGTCTGCGTCATTGTGATCCCACCACTCGTCCAGCTTGGCACTGTTGGGCAACGGGAATCGCAAGCGTTGCACGCCCACCGAAGCCCACAGCCCTGCGCCGCACGTCTCCTGACGGTTTCGTGTCTTAGAGGTGAGCCTTTCAGGAAGGGAAATCAAAGCCTTGGGGGTTGTGGCGGGTTGTGAGTTGCCAGTGTTGATGGAAGGGCTTAAGGCTGTTAGAACCGAGGCCATCTGAGTCTATCAATGGAAGTGCGGAACATATAGGAACCTGAAAGGATTATTCCTAGTGGGAAGCCGTGGAGAAATGCGAATGGACTTAGCTTTTAGGGAGTTGTGTTGCAAACCTGGATCTGCTTGGAACATTTTGATGGCAGAGTTCATGTGAGGGATCTCCATCAATTTGATCACAGTTCGGCATACAATAAATCTAAGCTCACCCGTCAGCTGCTCATGATCAGCGCTCCTGTAAGGTGTGGTAGTCATTGCTCTTCTCTGCCTCGCCGAAGAAAGAAGGTGGGCTTCTTTGCCAAGCTTGCAGTGCCCACAGAATGCGATGGTTGCTAGTGCAGTGCGCGTAGGGAGTGCGAGTGTGAGTGTGATTCCCTGTGAGAATTGTGGCCAGCTAGACATCCATGTGTATATAGAAGGATCCAGGAGCCAGTCCGATCGGTCCACCTGATCAGAAACATCAACTCGTCTATGTCTGGAAAGCAAGTGGCCTCAGCCCCGCCTCCTTCTCTAGCTTCTCGCCCGGATCGCACTCCAGCAAGATCGCTGAGAAGGCGTTGTGCTTGATTTGGACCACAGCAGGCTTGACGGTGCCTTGTGTGTTTTGTGGGATGGGATATGGGAAACAATGTGCCCAAAGGACAGGCCGTTCAGTCGCTCAGTCCTTTGTTTTTAGAAGGAGACGAACAAAAGGAAGAAGGTAATGTCCCCTTCAGTAAGGCCCTCTTAAAAGGGCTTTACAATCATTTTTTAATCCTTGCTTGTTTGCCTTCTTTGTCTGCTTCTCTTGTTTCTTTGTGAATATTCCTCCATGTTCTGTCCCTCGTTTCGCATCGCTTCGCTAGGATTAGTGGCTGATAAGGATCTACGAACTCGCTTGAACTAAACTCTAGACCCAGCGGACCCCAAATCCCTTCGCGTGAAGACTAGGGATTCTCCGACCTCTTAGGGGTGCCAGGTGGCTATACAAATCTGTGTTGAAGGAATAGAGCTGGTGAAAGGACTGCACCATCTCGTTGTAACTCTCGAGCGCGGGCTTTAGGTTAGAGTCCTGAAACTCAATGGTCCGTTGGGAGCAGTCTTTGTGGTGCGTGGATTGATGTGGGATTGGTAAACGCCAGCAGCTGGCAAGAATACACTTGGCCATGATCATCAGGGTGCTGGTTCCAGTATGTTCCAGTGTATGGAATGCACACCCAGAGCTCTCATGTTGCAGCAATAATCCCGGCCGATCACCATGCAGCCAGCCTGGAGCCCTTTTGTCACAATGGGCATGCGGCATAATCAAAGAGGACAATTCTTCACTTGACCAGGTCCAAACGACATGTGTCACGGTCGTGGGATGGGATGCTGGTAAGCCTAAACTAAAACCCTACAATACAACCAAACCTGAACCATGGAGCCTGATCCGAGAAACTAATTTGGGCGAGCAAACCGTGATCTTGCACGTGCTCCAACTTTAGACCTTGAAAGCTCAAGATGGCACGCCCACAAACATCTGCCACCTCTCCATCACAAACATGACATGGGGCGTGCCATGGGTGCTTGGGAAGCATTTTCCCTACCAGTACTCGTGCCGACAAAATCATACAAAATCCCCAGCACGACTACCGTCCTCCTTCATTCTTTCCGGCGCGGAGGTCTCTGACTCATCTTCTTCCTCCATACTCTGAGTCAATGCGTCCAACTTTTTGTAGAACCTCGGGTCGGTAAGCGTCTCTGCTGCCTTCCCCTAGTCACACATAGATATCACCTAAGGAATGCGATTGGTGTCAAGGCAGGTTGAGGGAACCATCCGAAGTTAGAAACCAACTTTGAACCGGTTTCAAGACTGACTAGACCTCATGCCTTCCTCAAGAACACACCCTGTTGATCCCCGATGCAAGCCTCTAAGCACACCAACCAAGCCCTCATGAGCATATAGTGCATTCTTACCACACACATTTATATATCCAGGATCCTCTCATCATCTCTGAGCCAAATGTTACGCCGCAAACATCAAGGGATCCACGACCTCGCCAAATTCTGCCTAGGAACGCTTGGATGGCCTCCCGGACCATCAGCAACATCTCCTCGATCATCGATGCAGCCCACCACCCGGGAAATGACAAAAACGCCTTTCCATGGAACAGGAACAGAAAATGCAAAGCAGTCCAACAATACAAATTCATCAGCATGTGCACATTCCTACTTTTATCCGGAGTACTGTAAGGCTTGGGGACCTGGAAGGCGGGCCCCTTGTGAAAACCAGAATATATAATATAGTTTTCCCTCGACGATAGAGATGAAGAGGATTGAAGAGGTGCACCAAGTTCGAAAGTTGGAGCAATGAACACACCAAGTAATTTCAGAGATGTTTCAGTGAGCAACACCTGGCGAAATCACTGGAGGGTGACTAGCTGACTAGCTCTCAGAGAACATTGGGTTGGGGAGAAAGACATGAAACCTGGAATCCATCTCTTCAATCACTCCGAGACTTCGAATGCCATTTGCCTCATTGGAAAGAACACATTGCAAAACAATTAATATGTTCTTGGTTAAGAAATGGATGACATAGCCTTGACCGCCCCATGAACATGAGACACCACAAACATCCACAAACCAGTTTTGAGGCAATGGCTGACAATTTTTGAGCCTATCCCGCATCTAATTGAATGCCACATGTTGTGCGGCTCTCAAATGCTCACGTTGTCTTGGGATGTTTTCCGGTGTTTTCCGGTGAATGCGTGTGTGACGGGCAATCTCCCAAGTCTCCAAGGACTTCTTCTCCGTGCCATGCTCCACCTCTAGCAGCTTTGCTTGGCGTTGGGCGGCAGCTGCGTTGGCCGCCGCTGCCTCCACCGCGCTGACCTGAAACGATTCGTCCAAACTGACCTGCGATCCGCCGACCCCGTTCTAGCACCCAGAGCGTGAGCGTGAGCGGAACGGAGACGGCGTGTTCCTGAGAATAGTTCGGTATAGGTATAAGCTGGGGCTTGTCCATCAACCAGCGCTTTGCGAAAAAATGACAAATTATTTTGGACATTGAAAGGAGTGGGGGCCGTCAGGGTTTTTCGCGGTACAGGCCGCGCTCCCCCCAGGCGAAGATAAGGCGCCAGGGGGCGCGCGCGCGGGACCAGGCGGAGCCTAGACCGATGGAAAAAAAGGTAGTTGTCAGAAACAGACGGTTGATGTTTAACGGCAGAACAACGCCAAGTAGTACCTGCTAAACCCAGAACCTGGAAATAGGTAAAGCCAGATGCAGGTGTGGTGCGGCCGCTGAACCCCCGCGCTCTTCCCTCCGCCCGCGGCCGCTCTGGGGCCGGCGGCTAAATCAGGGTCCTTGCCGGAGGCCTTCGGTTGGTAACCAAAGGTTATTGAAAGGCTTACGCGAGAAGGAGGCGGACTGTCCTGTAGAGGTTGAGTCTCCGACATGTCTAGCCCGGACGCTTCTCGCCGCAACCACGAAAACACATGGCTATCGCACACGTTCAATCCAGGCACAGCCCCGCAGACACCGTAAAACACATTGTTTTCGCATAGGTTCAATCTAGATGCTTCTGTCTGCAACCCCGAAAACTC
>CAXAMN010006247.1:11127-53248 GCA_963970005.1 Durusdinium trenchii
TTTTTCAATACCGACCACCCCCTCCCCCCCCTCTAAATTCAATTCTCTCCTGGAGAACGTCTTCGTGAGCCTCTCATGATTTCAGGATAGTTGAAACCCTCTTGAACATTTAGAAAGAGTGCATATGAAATTCTAATCACGAAAGGTGTTCCCCGAGGGGATACATACCTAGAGTTTGTTTTGTGAAGCACATCAATTCTCTCCTGGGGAAGCCTCTTATGATGCTCCGATTCAATGCTCACCGATGATCTGAGCCATGGGGCAAGATTGTTTTCCTAAGAGCCTTGGAACATTTCGAAAGCATATGATATGTTTGAACATTTAGAGTGCATATGAAATTATATTTAGGAAAGGTCGCCTCCGAGGGGATAAATCACCATGTCAAACATTGCATTTTTGTTCCTGCCCCTCGCGTTCTCTTCTCTTCCCGCTGTCCTACCTTTCGTGTCTTCCTCCTCTCAAGTTATTAGTATACTAGTAGTAAGGCCAGGAGCCCCTAGTAGCGTCCTTGCTCCTAGTACTACTGGTAGTAAGGCCAGGGGCCCCTAGTAGCGCCTTGCTCCTAGTAGGAAGGCCAGGAGCCCCTAGCAGCGTCCTCTTTTTACTAGTAGTAAGGCCAAAAGCCCCTAGTAGTGACCTTGCTCCTAGTAGTAAGGCCAGGAGCCCCTAGTAGCGTCCTTGCTCCTAGTAGTAAGGCCAGGAGCGCCTTAGTAGCGTAAGGCTAGGAGCCCCTAGTAGCGTCCTTGCTATGGTAGTAGTAAGGCCAGGAGCCTTGCTCCTAATACTAAGGCCAGGAGCCCCTAGTAGCGCCCTTGCTCCCAGTAGTAAGGCCAGGAGCCCCTAGTAGCGTCCTTGCTCCTAGTAGTGAGGCCAGGAGCCCCTAGTAGCGTCCCCTTTTTACTGGTAGTAAGGCAAGGAGCCCCTAGAGGCGTCCTTGCTTCTAGTAGTAAGGCCAGGAGCCCCTAGTAGCGTCCTCTTTTTACTAGCAGTAAGGCCAGGGGCCCCTAGTAGCGTCCTTGCTCCTAGTAGTAAGGCCAGGAGCCCCTAGTAGCGTCCTTGCTCTACTAGTAGTAAGGCGAGGAGCGCCTAGTATCTTTTTACTGGTACTAAGGCCCTCGTACTGTCCTTGCTCCTAGTAGTAAGGCCAGGAGCCCTTAGTAGCGTCCTCTTTTTTTCTAGTAGTAAGGCCAAGAGCCCCTAGTAGCGTCCTCTTCTCACTAATAGTAAGGCCAGGAGCCCCTAGTAGCGTCCTCTTGTTACTGGTAGTAAGGCCAGGAGCCCCTAGTAGCGTACTCTTGTTATTGGTGGTAAGGCCAGGAGCCCCTAGTAGGCCAAGAGCCCCTAGTGGGGTATTCTTTTTATTAGTAGTAAGGCCAGGAGCCCCTAGTAGCGTCCTCTTTTACTGGTAGTAAGGCCAGGAGCCCCTAGTAGCGTCCTTGCTCCTAGCAGTAAGGCCAGGAGCCCCTAGTAGCGTCCTTGCTCCTAGTAGTGACGCCAGGAGCCCCTAGTAGCGCCCTCTTTTTACTCGTAGTAAGGCCAGGAGCCCCTAGTAGCGTCCTTGCTTTAGTCGTAAGGCCAGGGGCCCCTAGTAGCATCCTCTTGTTACTGGCGCCTAGTAGCGTCCTTGCTCCTAGTAGTAAGGCCAGGAGCCCCTAGTAGCGTCCTCTTTCTACCAGTAGTAGCGTCCTTGCTCCTAGTAGTAAGGCCAGGAGCGTCCTCTTGTTACTGGTAGTAAGGCCAGTAGCGTCCTTGCGTAGTAGTAAGGCCAGGAGCCCTAGTTGCGTCCTTGCTCCTAGTAGCAAGGCCAGGAGCGTCCTCTTTTTACGAGTACTGTAGCGTCCTTGCTCCTAGTAGTAAGGCCAGGAGCCCCTGGTAGCGTCCTTGCTCCCAGAAGTAAGGCCAGGAGAGCGTTCTTGCTCCTAGTGGTAGTAAGGCCAGGAGCCCCCAATTGCGTCCTCTTTTTACTATAGTAGCAAGGCCAGGACCCTCTAGTAGCGTCCTTGCTCCTAGTAGTAAGGCCAGGAGCCCCTAGTAGCGTCCTTGCTCCTAGTAGTAAGGCCAGGAGCGCCTAGTAGCGTTCTCTTTTTATTCGTAGTAAGGCCAGGTGCCCCCAGTAGCGGCCTCTTTTTACTAGTAGTAGGCCCTAGTAGCGTCCTCTTGTTACTGGTAGTGCCCCTAGTTATTGGTGGTAAGGCCAGGAGCCCCTAGTAGCGTCCTTGCTCCTAGTAGTAGGGCCAGGAGCTCCTAGTAGCGTTTTCTTTTTATTCGTAGTAGGGCCAGGAGCCCCTAGTAGCGTCCTTGCTCCTAGTAGCAAGGCCAGGAGCCCCTAGTAGCGTCCTCTTTTTATTAGTAGTAAGGGCAGGGCTTCTAGCGTCCTTGCTCCTAGTAGTAAGGCCAGGAGCCCCTAGTAGCGTCCTTTTGTTACTGGCCCCTAGTAGCGTCCTTGCTCCTAGTAGTCACGCCAGGAGCCCCTAGTAGCGTCCTTTTTTTCTTGTTGTCAGGCCAGGAGCCCCTAGTAGCGTCCTTGCTACTAGTAGTATGGCCAGAAGCCCCCTAGTAGCGTCCTCTTGTTACTGGTAGTAAAGCCAGGAGCCCCTAGTAGCGTCCTTGCTCCTAGTAGTAAGGCCAGGAGCCCCTGGTAGCATCCTTTTACTAGTAGTAAGGCCAAGAGCGCCTAGTAGCGCACTTTTTTTACTAGTAGTAAGGCCAGGAGCCCCTAGTAGCGTCCTCTTGTTGCTGGTAGTAAGGCCAGGAGCCCCTGGTAGCTTCGTGTTTTTGCTAGTAGTAAGGCCAGGAGCCCCTAGTAGCGTCCTTGCTCCTAGTAGTAAGGCGAGGAGCCCCTAGTAGCGTCCTCTTTTGACTAGTAGTAAGGCCAAGCAGCAGTAGTTTGTTGAACATTGCAGGACCTTTGGCGGCGCTTGAGACGGAAGCTGAAAGTCGCAATCGACGGCGATGAAAGCATGGCTTGTGGTCACAAGTGCAGCACTTGTCCAACTCGGCATAGCTGTCAAGTGCACGATGCGATGAAAGACATCGAAGACCTTTAATTCCTGGCATTCATGCGATTAGGGTAGTTACGCGTGACAGATGCAGTCATTGACACCTCAAACTAACCTGGCACAGGAGCAGGCCACTGACAGCCAGAGACGGCTGAGCCTGATGGAACGGCGCACTTTACGGCATTCATTGAGACGCAGGTGTTTCAACGCCTAAGCCCTAGGCCCTAAGGCTAAGCGCCGCAAAGGTATTTCACCATCCATTTTCTCATTCCTTGACAAAACTCTCTGATAGCGGCCCTTGCATGGAGTGCAGGGCTGCAGTTCTGCCGGGCTAGTTGAAGATGTACATAGCTTCCAGGTGCTGCCTAGGTGAAAAACTGCAGTCGTGATCGCCACTTTCAAAGGGAGTCCTCTCACCCCTATTCCCATTCACATCAATTTCATGCCCTTTCAAACCCGGGCCCAACCAAGAATTCGGTAAACTAGACTTTTTCGATCACTGCAATGGATAAGAGAGCAACGTGGTTTTCCTTTAGCGTGCAGGTCAGCTGCAGCCGCCAGTTAATCTCCACTTCTTTTCTTGCGTGGTGACCAAGATGCGAGTTTCGCTGGGATGCAGAGTAACATAATGAAAGAATGTGTGAATTTTGATGCCATAACTTTTTTGACGCTGGGCTTGGGTTAGGGGCGGTGGCGGGTGGGATATATGGTTAAGTAGGTATCTCATGATGACATGGTTTGGCCCAAGTAGTTAACTCATGATGACATAGCTTGGCATGAAGGATGTTTGGCATAAGTAGCTATCTCATGATGACATGGCTTGGCCTAAGTAGTTAACTCATGATGACATAGCTTGGCATGAATGATGTTTGGCATGAGTAGCTATCTCATGATGATTCATGATGACTTGGCTTGGCATAAACGACGCCGGTTTGGCGTAAGCAGTTATCTCATGATGACACGGTTCAGCATAAGTAGTTAGCTCATGACGACGTGACTTGGCACAAGTAGCTATCTCATGATCACTTGGCAGTATTGTAATAATGACCCCACTACATAGCTCTTGTCATGACTAGCAACTGCTTCCATGATCCAGCACAGTGGCTCATTTTGCCAATCACTGTGACGGGCGCTTCGGCTTGCCGGCACTGCCAGTACGCCTGACCTGTTTTATTGGCATGCTTGAGTCATTGAAGCCTCCTGGTCTTCTGGTCTTCGGATGTTAGGTCAAGAATGAGAGCACAACGACGTTCATGCTATTGGAAACCTTGCAATCTTAATGGCTGTGGGCTGTGTATTACGTTTTTGTGTGGCCGTAATCGTTTTACAGCAGTGCAAACTGATTTCTCGACTCACGATCTCATGATGACACAGTCACATGATCACACGATTGCATGATTGCATGTAAACACATGATTGCATGTAAGCACATGATCGCATGATTGCATTCTTAAATTTTTGCCTTGCGGACCCTACCATTCTCTTTTGCACGTAGTTGCACGTAATGGCTGTGTCTGGCGCTGGAGAGAACTACGGGCAGATCCAGCTCGTGGCAGTGGGTCGCAAGTTCAAGTACAACGGATATCAGGGGAAGTGGCTCGGTTGGAAAGTAGCCAGTTTCAGTTTCACTGCACATGACCTCACCATAGTTTATTGAGATTGAACTACTACTCCGAGCTTGAATACATGCGCATGACTTGCCATTGTTAAGACATGGACAACCACTCAGGGGATCTTCGGGCAATGGTAACTTGGCTGTCAGCGTGGTATGCGTTTGTCGTATGCGTTTGTCAGTTTACAAGTGTAAGCGTTATTTAAAGGCAAAGGATAGCCATGTTTTCCAGCAATGAACCTGACCCCCAGGCTTTCGGCAAGAGCTAGTCCCACGACCTGCTGGGGATAATGATGAAGAAGCGCCCGCCGTTATTGAGATCTATGCGGATTTGTTGATGCCTCATCGTTGCCTGGGCCATGTAAATTAGGCTTATGCATGCTATAGGAGTGTTCATGTACTCAGCGTGTGAAGGTAAGTGGAACGGCTGCCATGAAAACTGTAATTTTGGACACTGCATGATACAACCAATTTTCAGATTCAAGCTTGCCGTGACATTGCAAATAAAAAAACTCAGGTTCAAATTTGCCATGACCTTGCATGAGAATTGCCAATATTTGCCATGACACATTGAGATAGGTTAGCAAACACCACAAAACTCGCAAACCGGCCTTCTTAAACGAAACAGCGCAGCGCAACTTAGACTACGATCGTGGGACAGAGAAGGACACCGGAATGGATCGGAGCTGTCAGCAAGGGCTTATCGACTTGTACCCTTTGCTTCGGACCTGGATTTTCGGCTTTGCGACGGCAATCTTGCCACCTGGCGCAATAGTCATCATTGTGTTTGTCCTCTTATTTGACACTTTGTTCGTCGCTTTTCGGTTGTATAAGCCAGTGTTTGTTTTCTTGGTGAGTCTCAACCAATGCCAGCTGAGGTCATTGGCAGCCGGTGGAAAGTCTGTTCGAGCGCTCGTGTGGTGCTCGTGGGGCTGCCATCGATCGGTGGCCTTTGTTTGCCAGAGGCTTAAGTTGGCATGGCATGGTGGCATGACATGGCTTGGTATGACATGGCATGACATGTTGTGGCGTGGTTGGCATTGAGTTGTGGCACGGTTGGCATGGAGTTGTGGCATGGTTGGCGTGGAGTGACATCATATAAGGCAGTGACATCATGGTTGGCTTGTTTTAGGTAGCCTTGGGCATAAGTCAGGTTACAAATCCTCATAGCGCCGCACTCGTTCTGAGGTGGCCTTTGGGCACGCATCGTTGGGGTCACAGAAGGGGTCGAGTGCTTCTTCCCTTCTTTGGCGCAAAGCCGGCGAAAGCCAGATGGCCATTGGCAATTGGCACCGAACCTTGCCATGTACCCTTGCCATGTGTCATTGACCCTTGCCATGTACCATGTCATGAGGGAGCTCCCATAAAGACCATCATTAGTCATATTGTGTCACGCCATGATGATGCCATGTACCATGTCATGAGGGAGCTCCCATAAATAAATTACCGTGTCATGCCATGTACCATGTCATGAGGGAGCTCCCATAAATTGTAATTTTGTGTCCTGCTTGAGGCTGGGATGGTATCTCTCGTCCCATCGTTGAGATGCGCGGCACATCTCAAGTTGCATCTCCGGACAATTGGCAAGAAACGGCGACAGCTCCTTCGTCGACCCAGGCGGAGATGACAGAGGAGGCTGGTGAGGATATTGGGCGGAGCCTGAGCCTCGACCGGCATTTCCTCCAGAGCCCCCTCTTCCAGTTCCGTCGACAGCTCCTGAGATGACCTCGACTTCAAATGCTCCGGTGCTCCCGTGAGAGCCACAGAGTCGGTTGTCAGGCCGCCTGGAGCGTATGAGGCCGTGGTGGGAGGGGAGATTGCAAAGGCTGCGGGAGCTGTGGCTGCGCCCGAGTTTTTAAAGGCTTCAGGAGCGGTGCCGGATCCTATTGTTGGAGCCCCTATGGTTGTGCCTCCACGTCCGAACCTTTTGCATCGGGTTTGGCGTCTGCTGCGATGCCTCCGCCGCCGAAGGGCGCCGGGTGTGGAAGCATCAACCCGCTTCCGGCAGCACGCCGACCACTGTCTGAGTGGCCGGAAGATCTTCCAAAGCCCCCGGCGGCGCCGCCGGGAGGAAGGTACAGGCCGTATTGAGAGTTTGGATGTGACATGCATGTCATGTAGTTCACGCATGCAGCATGGAATGTCGTTCACGCATGCATTCATGTAGTTCACGTTCACGTTGGAATCGACAACTAGTACTGAAGTGGAACTTTGCTGTTGAGAAATTTAATTAGTAATTCAACCTCTCATACGGATAAGGGCAGTAGCTGCAGTTGAGGGCGCCGGGCTGTGTAAGGGCCCCGCAACTCCTGTGGCAGAAACGTGGTGACAATGAGCGCCCCGAGCGTGTGATGAAACGTGCGCGGTGGGCCGGGCTTGTCATGACGTGGCACGGATTTTTTGTTGACATCAGGCAGAAAACAGATATAGAAGGGTGAAACGGCATATAGGTGATCGTTGCACTGCATGGCATCTCATGGTGTGATGGAATGGCATGTCATGACTGAGTGCCAGGTCGTGATAGCCCGGGGTGCCGGCGCTGTGCTTAATGTCGAACAAATCATCACATAGGGCCAGTTGCCACGATGTGTCATGTCATGGTTCCAGAGCTGTCATGTGTTACTAAACACTTGACATGTGTATGTGTCTGTTAGAGGGTGCGGTGGCCTGTTTACATGGCCATTTGTGTTTTGAGGGTGGGGATACGCTGGATCTTTTTCTAAATTCTGAGGGAACTATTTGTAAGCTACCTAAAACTATTTCTAATTCAACATCTCTTTTCCACCCCTTGAGCTCTCATCCTGATCTATTTTCATCTGTTTTTCTGTAGTGGGATGCTTTCCCAAAGGCGTGTGTTTTTCAATAGACCTTACTTGCAAAAGACAAACATTCGATTCATACACTATACTGTATGTAGCCTGTAGTCAAGCTATGTAAGCATGACTCAGTGTAGCTCGTTGAACTGGAGAACATTCATTGGTGTGGTCTCCAACTTTCAGTGCATCACACAGCCGGTTCAATCAACAAACGTGAAGAGCATAAACCAAGGCAGTGTAGTAGCACAGTTGGCTAAACCACTCTGCCACACCTTCGTAGGGGACACTGAATCATGTGTTGCATTAACTAACATCAAAATATGACATATCATGCCACTACCACTCCTGACTCATGCGCTGTTGGCAATTTAGCATTAGACCACCTGCCATGGCCAAAAGGACCAAGAGGAAGCCAAAGCGGATTAAAGTCCATGTTAGAGTGAGAGTTCACAAAAAAAGAAGGCAGCCAGTGTCACCAGCAACCAAACATCCAGAACCAAAGGAAAGTATTTCTCCACAACCAATCCAAAGGCAGCCACCTGAAGGACTCCAGGCCCATGCAGCCCATGCACCAGCCAAAGAAGCTGCCCAACATACAGCACGGAAAGTACCACTGCCACCCCCACCCCCACCCCCACCAAGAACTACAAGAAAGAGTGCCATGCATAGACTACCCTTGCCACCACCACCTCCCCCTCCACCGCCACAACGACCACGTTCTGGACGTCATGGCCATTGTTATCCCACTGCACCATGGCTATTTTGGCTCATGGGTCAGGGGTGACTGGCACTGCATTAGGTAACGCGTGGGGGTCTTAGTCATGCGCCGGTTTAGCTTCGGCGTGCGTGACGAGTCAGATGCGGACGAAAGTTCAGATGACACCATTATGAGCCAGCTGTTTGGTTGCACTTCTGAGAAGCTTAGGTGATGCCTAGCAGTATTTTGGGGGGGCTGGTGAGGTGGGAGGAAAGTCAGCAGCGTGTAACAGTATGTACTGCAGACTGCAGCCGGTATTTCTATGTAGGATCTTGAACATGTTCAATAGATTGTCTTGGTCTCCATCTTCAAGAACCAAACAACATTGACTGTTCAGACCCCACATAGTGGGTGTGTTGTAGGGCAGCTATTCTCCCAGTGCCAGTGCAGGCACTGCCCGTTTGATTGAGTGGAGTCTGTTTTTTTTCTACCATGTACCATAGCCATAGCATTATAGCATATCATATATCATCAGAATCATATGTGATATGGGTTTTGTGAATCAATAGTCAATATGAGGTTTGTGAATCACGCAACCCCCACACATTACATTGTCAAAATCTAAGGGATGCAGATGCAGATGCAGATGCGCCCCCCGCTACTCACCTTCTCCGTGATCGACCACCTTTCCTGGACTGGGTTCCCCTCTACTTCCAACATCTGGGAGTGGAAGACTTGCCACTCGCCGGCACCTTCAGGATCAACAATTTCAGTAGCATCATCACGAATCATAATTCCAATACCAGTTGTTTGGACGGGATAGTCTGGTGAGGCAACATGCAGAGTTCCTGGCCCAGATTCTAATGAAGCCTCCACAGTGGAAAGAACTGAGGTCCAGAGTGAGGCAGCCTGACATGGTTACTGTCACACTGGTTGAAGGGTGTGCGGGAGCCGCCACTGGAAGCTATGCTATGAGTCTCAGCTTTTTGAACAGCATGCAGCATGCATGCAGTGCATCTACACTTTCTATGTGTGATGTGATGCCAATGATAAATTATATCTGGCGGCGTATATGATATGATATGAAATTATATGTGATACGTGATATGTGTCATTGGTCATTGGATGGAGGGTTGCATTAGAACATTGGTGTGTATGAGCAATGGGGCAAGGATGTGACAACCTGTGATGTGTGCAAACAAAACCTTGCTGTGTGTACTCTCTGTCTCATATACAAAGTCGAGGTCTTCCAAAAAACGACAAATAAACCAAATGCCCAGATGTCAGGAAGCAGATCACAGACTTCCTCATGAGAAAGTTTGCCGTTTGTGTGGACGTGCGTTGCTTTGCAATGGATAACGACCCCATGAAGCAACAGTTCATCGAGCAGAACCATCGAGGGAGCAGCTCTGCTGAAATTTCAAGTTGCATTAGACAGCTCTTGCTTTTTGATTGGCGTGTGGGGGCTCTGTGTATTTGTTAGCAGAGTCTGTTTCTTTTGATTTGGACTTTGAAGTGTCACGACAACAAGAGAAACACAGATGATAACCGCTACCACTTGCCTTTTGATCTTGCACGCAGTTGAAGTAGCATCAAGAACCAAGGGTCAAGGGTCTTGTCAAGGGTTGCAAACAAAAAGCACGTTGCGCCGTGTGTACACTTCCTGAGTGGCCCACCTGCTGAATGACATCTCCTTCGGTGTGACTGGAGGGCATTGCGTTCTTCATGACAAGACATGTCACATTTCTGTGACGTCTGAGGAGTGCTGCGATTTGTTGGTCACATGTCATTGTGCCATGAGGCCATGAGCCATTTCTAGGCAGTCAGGTGAGGTCAGGACAATCATATGTGGCCAATGGTCTTTTCTCAGAATCACGCAATGTCTTTCATCCAGTCCATGTTTGTTGGCTGATTCCAGAATTGCAAAGCAAGTAAGAAGTCAGTGTATAGGTGTCACTATTGCGTGACAAATCAACGAATCGTATCTCCTGATCAGTATGTTGTGTCTTGCTGAGAGGACATTTTCGCATTTGGATCTCCATGCTGCCCGTTTAGCATCCTGAACTGCAAGCGGGCCCCGAACTGGAATCCTTTTCTGGAGGGAGATGCGCAGCCATTTCTGTCAGGAGCCAGACACATACGAGACTTGGCTGGTGATGGGAGCCTCTACGGGTTTCTGTAGATTCTCTAAGCAATCACAAGAACCAAGAGCAGAAACAACAAACATATGTCCACCACAGACACCACATCAAATTTCAATTGAACTTGTTCATTGGAAGAGAGTACAATATAGTCTAGTCATGCAGTCCGAGTCGTCTATATACAGTCGAGTCTGTAGGCTCATGGCAGCACGGAACCTGTGGAAACACCAAACCTCTGCGCTGTGTCTTTCATTTGTTGCTATGAAGTTTGTGTTGTCAGAACAGATCGTAATGAGCAAAAACATTTGAGGCCAATGACACAGCTCTGTAGCTTTTCAAGTTGGGCCATTAACCAAACTCTCCTTATCCAAGGACACAGGCGCCCGGCCTGTGTGATGATGGAGCAGGCAGGCAGCCGGCGCGCAAAAACAAATTAGACCGGAAGCGCAAAGGGTCAGAAAGGCCAGACTGGATCTTAATTTTGGTAGCGCGTTCGGATTTGCATTCATTCAGGTTTCAATCAATCGGTCAGAATACATACTGTAACACAGTATGACATGACACGGTATATGATATGTGATATGAGTCGTTATTCTGTTGTTCTTTCTATTGTTGATTTCAATCAACACTGACTTCTGGCATAGGACAAACTGTTGGTTCAAATCGTTTTTTCATGATGTGAAGTCAAGTTGACAGAAACGTGTGCAATGTTGTGGGTCCTGTTGAGTCTACAGCACATTGCTTGTTCACTGCAGGTGGAAGGGATCTTCCGCCGCTTTCCACGTGGGAGCACTGGTGAGTTTTTCCGAAAATGGAAGGCCTGGATTTCTGGGGGCCACAGGATGGGGAACGGTCAAAGGTAGAAGTAGAATTTGTAGACTGTAGCCTCTGTAGTTGATTTTGTTTTATTGTGTTGAGGGGAGGAAGGAAGGGAGGGAGGACAAAGCACTGTTTCAGTGTGAGGAAACATGAAGGTTCAAGAAGTAGCAGATCCCAAAAGATCGTCGCCCAATCAATCCTCATTGAATTTGATATCAAAGCCAAAGCAATTCAAGATTGCACATTGTTCTTTACTTGGGCTGTCTTTCAATGTTGATCTTCATATTCATTTTTGCAAAGCAGCGACACCAGGTACTCTGCAAACACTACACAACCTATGACTCAGCTCTTCTGTTTGTTGGTTGAGTTCCGAGTGTTCAGGAGTAAGTTGAGGAACATCACAGCAAACCGAGCAAACCAGAAACAGGCACTAGACCCCAGCAGTACCTCGCATAGTTTATAGCAGCAGTTATGGGCCTGCAGCTTCATACATTCGTGTTGGTTGCTGCTTGCATCGACTACTCCCAAGAGTTCTGGCTGTGGATCAAGCAGGCATCAAAGCAGCTGACACCCCTGGGAGTCACCTATGTCAAGTTGTAGATGCACTGTTGGCAGACAACAACCCCGTCCAACCAGATCAAGTTCTCAGTGAGTCAGACTTCCAGGTGTTGGTCTCCAACTTGCTGGATGAGGACAAGAACTATGCACTGCAAAACAGCACTCGGAGGCAGATGGTTCAGCGAGAGCTGATCAAGCCAAGCTTTCATCAGGCATCGATCATAATTGACATTCTGGTTCAAAGGGTTGAACCAGGTATCAATTTCTTTCTACGCAGAACTCGGGTCCTATACGACCTTCAGTACCTCAGCAACGCAAATGAAGAGTTTCAAACACTGAAGGATGAGTCAAAGGCTCGATTCTTGAAAGTGATCCGAGGGGAGCTGGGCAAGGAACTTTTATCACGATACATGAGCTTTCTGTTACATGGGTTGAGCGACTCCATTGCTATGGGCCTTGAGGGAACACAAGATCAGATTGACCTTATCTATCAAATGGTCATTACTTGTGTATCAGACCTTCATCGTCGCTTCATTGAAGAGTTCCTCACACCTCCTTTCACATTGCTGGCGTTGGCTGATGCTGATGAAGAGACATTTGTCAAAGGATGGCAAGAGTTGGTCCACAAGTATGCCGAGTGTCAGTGCTGTGTGGACTATGAATTTAGCACAGCTTTGCTTGAAACCTACCCATGCTTCTCCATTCCACTTTCTGCAGAGCAGCAGAAGGATGTCCAGGCTGTCCAAAACCTTCTTCTTTCTGAATGCTGCATTTGGTCACCATTGTCTTCTGATGCAGTGGAAATATTAAACGGGCAAACACAATGGGCATTGAGTCGGAGGGGAAGCCAGTTTGTCAAGAAGGAAAAAAGTGCCGTGGAGACATCCCTTTTGGGACGGGCAGTCAAGCACTACTACTGGCTTGCAGAAAAGGCTTGTTGGGAGACCTTGCCACAAAAAAGGGTGATGAGTCAGATTCGGCGGAAAGCTGGCTCTAAGAGCTCCAACCAGCACACGGTCCGAAATGCTGATCGGCTCTTAGTTGTTCATAGAAACACGGCAGGACTGATTGGATGGCATTGTCAATTTGAGAACTGATACTTCTTATGTGGGCTTTTGTTTTGGATTCAGAATTCAGAACATCACAATAACAAAATCATATGAATCATACCCCACTTGCATTTGAACTAGTAAATTTATTGTAATTGAACTGAACTATATATTATAAATTTTTCTAATATATAATATATATAGTTTATATTTGACTCATATGTTCTTTGAAGACATAGTGATTCACTCTAAGGATGGCAAACATCCTGATCGCACCCGGGAAGATTTGGAGACAGATGCTGACAAAGCAGCTCGCTTCAATGTCGCTGCAAATCGAAGAATCCGGAAACTGAGTGGGTGGAACATTTTTTCGAAACAGCATCTCAGTGGTGGGAGCCACGATACCAGTCAGTATACATCCAGGGTAAAGGAGGCTAGCAAGATTTGGAAGGAGATGAGTCAAGATGATCGGGAGGCCTTCGAGATTGAGGCCAATCATCAAGACAAACTTCGGGAGGAGTTGGCCAAAGTCCCCTTGTCATCAGCTGGTGCACGTATGGAGCCTACGAACCTGGAGCAGCAAGTTGGCGCAAAGTCTTGTAAGCTTTTGTCTGCGCGGCGGTTGAAGCTCAATGACGATCAGTATGACAAGCATCCTTTGTGGGACCTCCCGACCTGCCTTGCCGACAGTAACTTGTTTCTGCTTCAGAGTCAAATTTTGTTGTTTTTATTAACTGGCATTGACATTGACATCAAACAATGGATGGTGCGTATCCATATCTTCTTTTTTTGAGATCCACTCCACAAGACTTTTTGTATCACGATCAGTCAGTGACAGAAGCCATGGGTAGGTGACTGCTGTACAATTTTTTGAACATATTATGAACAGACTCTATTGCAGTGACAGGCACGGTCGTGTTCTTCTTCTCAGATGCAGTCTGGGTTGTGGGTCGGTTATGGCTACAGAGAGGGACATATTTTCTGTTGTTCCTGGATTCTCAAGCCAGCCTAGCCTAGGCAAAGGAGCGTTGCAGGTGCAAAACATTGACATGGACCTCACTGACAAAGACATTGACATCAAATTGGGTGAGACTTTGCACCATCCTTGTGAAACCACTCAGACGAATGGAGAAGATCTTCCGAATATTCATGACTCACCTTGCCACCATTTCATTTGCAAGAAGAATTGTCACTACCCACGAATGGAACAACTTGTGAGGGATTTGTGTTGGCGTCTTGAGGAGCATGAAGTGAAGCCAGGGTCCTTATTGCTCTTTACTGTGGCAGACAGCAGTTATCCAGTGATACTTGGTGTATCCATGAAGCGGCCCATTACTCACATCTTTCTCAATGCTTCTCTTGACGCGGAGCAAGTTTCCTTCACTGACTCCACAGGTGCTTTGCCGCAGTTTCAATCTTCACATCAGTTGATGCTCACACTATTGCGAAAGCATTCCCCAGACCCAGATGACATTCTTGTCGTGTCAGTTGATGCTTGGCATTGCAGGGGTTTTTTGGAAACGTCAGGAGATGCCACCATTCTCAAGAGCAACCCTGACACTTTGCTTTGCGAATTTAAGATCACCAGTGAAAGAAAGGCAAAAAAGAAACCAGCCATTGTTATTTTGCCTTTGGGCTTTGAGAACAGGTTGAAAAGCATGAGGGCCCAAGCCAGAAAAAAAGGTGGCCAAGCAAGCCGGAAGGTCCAGAAAAAGACAAAGGTCAAAAACACAAACCCAAAACAAAAGGCAACATCCAGTTCAGGGTCATCTTCAGATTCAGAGGGCAATGCTTCCGGCTCCAACCAAACTTGCGGAGATAGAGAAGAAGAGGAAGCAGCCCCCATGTCAACTGTGGTTGCAAGGGAGGAGCAAGCAGTTGAGGAAGTTGCTGATGAGGTGGTGTCTGTTGATCTCCAACGGCGCGAAAAAGCTGAGGTCATCAAGGCCAATACATCTACTGCCCGAAGTTTCTTTGCAAAAGAACTCGGACTGGACAGTGCAGGGACGGCAACAACTGGCCGCTCAATATGTTATGCAGAACAAAAATCAATATCCACACTGTCCGATACTGTTGGTATTTCTCAAAAGTGAAGCCATCAGGCTGGTGCCACAGCCATTGCCTACAAATCCAGATTAGGCAAACAGGCTTGAGAGAGCAAGCCATTCAAAAGTTGAAGGAGGTTGCAACACAGGCTGAGAGTACACCACATCTCTACAATCCTGTAGCTGCAGATGCCCGAAAGCATCTGCAAACCTTACAGTCAGATGCCGCGTGAAAAAGACTCTGCCACCTCAGGGACAGGGGACAGGTGACCCACCGCCAATGTCAGTTTTTGAAAACACTGCTGTATGTGACTTGATGTTACGTTGCATTTTTGTTGGGTCTTGTTATTTTTGCCCTGCCCTGACGCCTACAAGCTGGCATCCACCCCTAGGCAGTGAGTATAACCTCAGTTGACATAGATTGCCAGTTGGTATAGAGACAGCCAATGGCCCAGGTTTGACCAATGCCACTATATAATTAGACCGGTCAGTGGCCTCTTTATTGGGTGTGTTCTGTTTTATTGTCAGTATCCAAAACCCTGCCTGGAACACCCCATGTAACAAATCTACTTGTTTTCTAGGCTGATGTACACTCTCATGTAACAAAAGCTGCTGTGTTTCAGTGCTGTGAGCTGGCCAGTCCCATTTGTGGCCAGTCTGGCCCAAAGCAGTGAATGTGCGTGCTGCGCAATGGAATCTGGGCCAAGTCCGGGCAAGTTGAAGGAATTCTTCAGCCGTGAATCTCAGCCACTATTAATGTTCTTGAAGCTGGGTCCAGAGTTTGATACCTCTGGGACAACCTTGTGAAGTTTTCTCTACATTGCTTCGTCGTGTGACATGTGTGTATGTAAGGTATCAAGACTGTCTCCAGTAACTTGCAAGTGGTCTGCCATTGATTCATTGGCCCATGCTTTAGCTTTTGGGATCCAACCAGCAATCTGTCTAAGGGGCGTGGCAATCTACCTCCATGGCTGCAAATGACTGTCTTCCCAGACTATTGGGTTGACCAGCTCCTTGACATTTACACAATGTCAATTACACTGCACTTCTTTCATATACAGTACTAGTACATGCATTCCAAACCCATTTCACTATGTTCACCAGCTACTTACCTCACAGTGGGTTGAAATATTTGGTTTGATGATGGAAATCGAGATCCATCCATGATGTTCTGGCTAAACGAGTGCCTCACATCGAACATTTTACAGCTCCGGCGGAAAAGTCAGCCCTGCAACCACCATTGTCAGTCTATCCTCCATTTTTCCTCGGTTATATTCGACTCTCCCGCAGCCGTTTTTGCTCGCCCACGGCCTCCCATGATGGAATTGCTGAAGTGCTGCCCAGGTATTTGGAGCTGGCACTGGTTGAGGAGAAAGACAAGGAGTCATTGAAGGGTATGGAGTGGCATGGCAGCAAGGGTTTGGGTCAGACTGACTGATTCATTGACTTTGGACTTTTGCCCAACATGATCCCCACCCAGTTAAACCACACGTTGAGAGTTTGTGCATCCACCTTCTACAGTCTACACATGTTGAAAAGATTTGAACTGACATTCACTATTCACCCCATGCAAAGTCGGTCAAACACACCTGCACATGCAATAATTATATTATATAAATTCTATTGTTTATTATTTAAAGATATATATATATTGTTTGTATGAGGTACGGTATGTATGAATATTTATTGTCACTTGTCACTACAGACTACATGTCCTGTTTGCAGATAGCCGACCCAACAGCCACCTTTCAATGGATTGGCAGTAGCAGTAGCATGCTCATTTGCCACTTCAGAGTGCCAAGGATCGCAATTTGGGGTGCATGTGAGGGTGCTGGGACGTCAGCTTACATTGCGAGTCTCGACTAAGCTTGCACAAGTAACCTGACAGAGTCAATGGACGGCCTTTTTGATTACAGTATGACTTTGGGAAAGCTCCATGTCAAAATGCCACATGGGTCACCGGTCTAATAATCTCATTGACTCATTGTTGTAACCGCTGCATTTTGGAAAGTGCAGCACTTGCAGATGTTGTAGTGGAGCGCCTTCGAGTCCCAGCCAACTCAGGAAGAAGATGGCTGACAAGCTGCCTGTGAAGTTCAAGATGGTTTTCAGCAGCGAGGTCGACAACAAGTTGAGGGCATGGTGCACCAAGCACTATGAGTGCACCTTTGATGCAGTGAAGCTGGCAATAATGCAAATAAAGTCAGACAGCGATACATCAAGGTCTCAATGAGTGAATATAATATCATTAACATTTGTACAAAGCACGCCTGCTCACATGCAAACAATTTGCAGCTGTGTGGTGAAGTTGCATGAGTTTTCAACTGGACTATAGTGAGACTGTAATTGTGGGCCCCATCCTGCAGGCTCTCATTATTGGTCCTTGATTAGCTGATGCTTCCCAAGTCTCAGCAAATTTGTGGACTCGCACCATAGTGCAATCTGAGGGGAACATTTCTTTGCCGACGTCTCCGATGATACAGAGGGCGGGTTCTGCAGTGTTTGCGAAGCTGACCATTCAGTCCTGAGAAAGGATGAACCTTGTACTAGTACTACATTAAACGAACTGATGTGACGGGAAGGGTCGAAGGAACCTGGGTCGCCTGAAGCCTTACTCAACCACTCAAAGAACAATCAGTCTCGCACAGCTTGGCAGCCTGGGGGTGATTCCTGATGATCCATTTCTTGTGTGCATATGCCACCGATGATGATGAGCAATGATCCGCTTTGATGTTACCACACTGACCGATGCTGAGGATGACATTGCAGTTATGGGAATTCCTTGCCCATTGTTCTCAAGCCTCAATACAAAGACTCGGACTCCAGGATACAACCCGTTCCTCCAGAAACCTGGCTGCACTGTCTACCGGGTGTGAATAATGAATGTGTCTCGAGTCAGTGAGTCATGTCATTTGTGCTACTACTGCTGTTGCTGTAAAGGCTAAATCTACTGAAGGGATCTGCATTTTGCACCAAAACATAAATAGGCTGAGACTCAGACTATTATATAACTGTGGCTGTAGTTTGTTGGTTGTACAGTTGTAAAGTTGTACATGTCACAGTCCACAGTGGCTTTTTTTGACCTGCTGAGGCCTGAGGCCCGCATCATCAAGGAGTGTTTGAGGAAATTGAGGGACAGAAACCCCAAGACCTTCGTGATTGAAGAGGTTTCCAAGCTGCATGTTTCACAGACTGACATACACAAGGTTGCCATTCTGGGGAGGCGAACAAGGTTGATTGTGTTGATTCAAGACTTCAACTATGACTGACTAGAACTTTCAATACTTGGGCTGTCCTTCGAGATTGTGAGTCTGAGCCAGTGTGAGATAGGTGTGAGTGAGTGAGATGCGCCTCAGCAGGCACAGTACCTCAAGACCTAACTTACCTCAAACACAATATATATATAGTAGTATAAAATATGTTATATTATATACTATATACTATATACTGTAAAGTAGTTTTTTTTATATTTATATATACTGTATACCCAGAATGCTCACCAGCCAAGGTCTGGAACATCACCAAGAAGTTTCCAGAAGTTCTCACAGGCGAATGGGCTTCTTACGAGGTGGGGCAGCACAAATGGACATGACTTACAGCAAACCAACCGCTCTTTAGATGTTTTGTTTGTGGCTGGCGAGTTTGTGAAATGCTCGCGTGCTGCTCATATGCAGAATATAGGTGTGTAAACATAACCTACCTCATCAGTTTCTTTTGGGGTGTGGCGCACCACAGGCGATTGCTTGAGTTTGGCTTGGTTTTTGTTCCAGTCCAGGGTGGGGGCCACGATCAGTCCACTGCCTTGGGCAGCCTATGGCAGCCTATCATGCCCAGTAACATGTGCCTAAGAAGATCTGAATGTGAACAAGCAAGTGCGATGCAATTACATACAGTAGATTAGATTGGGTTCTCATTAAGTTAAACATGTTCTGTGCATGCCTTTTTAGATTTGTTCGTTTGTGACGTGCGTAGCAGTAGACGGCAGTTGTGTTGTGTGGCCCACAGAAAACAAGACAGGCATACAGTATACAGCATACACATGCCAAATTTTGTCAGCCGCCTTCGCTGCAATGCTCCCCATGCAGCTTCACAGTCTGGTGCATCCTCATCCAGCTTGTCCCATGCAGTTGTGAGTGACAGCAGCAGCCACGACAGTGCTGACCAACATGATGGTGACAACAGTGATGGTCCAAATGGTTGTGAGCAAGACAGTGACAGCGAGTCTCAGGAGGCTCAAGATTTGAGACTCAAACGGAGGGCTCAAACCGAGAAGGCCCGAGCAGCTGCTTTTGTGGCAAAAGCAAAGCGCAAAATGGCCAAAACCATGCCGCCACCTGAGCACCCAGCAGCTGAGTTCAAGGATGCCTTGCAGCCACGGCCAACCATAAACAGACCTGGGGGCTTCCTTAGCAACAAGTTGGCACGCTGGCGGCGATTGCGCGTCGTTATATCCTTTTTTCAATGTTGGTGTGCGAGACTGGAAAGCTTTCTCACAGGAACAGTTCCTTGTGCCAATCACCTTTTTACTGTCAGTGTCATCGACGATACGAACATGGTTTTGTCAGACCTGGTCGACAAGAACCTTCGAAAAGCGAGAGTTGTGACTCTCATGAACATGGTGGAGACATGTGTGATTTGCTTTGATGATCCCAGCACCAATTGTGAGAGTCATGGCACCTTTCTGGTACATGTTCCACCTGTTGCCTTGCCACAGGCAACAGCAGGGACCATATGGTCAGAAGTGAAGAGCTACCTGTTGGTCTGGATGTCACGGGTGTCAGACCGTTTCAAGGCCTTTGGCCTAAGTGAATCCATCTTCAACTGTGTGCCAATACAAGCCACAGTATTAGTCTGGGATTCGCTTGCCACCAATGTCAGCATACTAAGGGGTGTGAGGGAGATTGTGCATCTTCACCATGAAACTGAGGGAAGCAGCACTTTGCATCCAGCCTTTGCAATTTTTTGCAATCTACACCAGCTTGCACTGGCTAGAAAGCCATTGATCCACCATTTTCATGGATGCTGGTCATCAGTGGTTCGCTTGTCGCACTTATTCGAAACAAGCTCATTTCGATCTCATTTCAGATCAGCATTAATCAATGTCATATGCTCCAGCTTCCGAGTTATTGTTGTGTCATCACCTCCAGCAGAATCCAGGCAATGGAGACATCAACGAAACAAGATTTGCAACCTGGCAACACTGGACACAACATACAGTGTGAGACGGAGGAAGCTTCACTGGGAGCTCAGTCAGTTCGACAACGGGGATCCACTGGCGCTCGACTTTACTCACTTTTGCAACGGAGGCTGCTGCCAAGGGTCAACGCCAGAAGAAAAGGGCCACTTTGCCCTGATTCAGACGTGCAGACTCTACGTTTTGCTCTTCGCACAAGGTTATCCAGTACCCCTACTGTACTGGTGGGTACATGGGCACAAGGCATTGCAATTCTGCAATGTGACTTGATTATATAGAATATATACTTTTTAATGTACACATCACACAAACGTCACACAACTGTTTTGGAGCATTCCATTCCTTGCTTTGTCACTGATGTGTATTGTACTGCTGATGAGACTGTGACACTGATTGTGTACCAACTGCCAACCCATCACTCACTGCATGGCACAGCACCACATAGAAACACACTGAGCAGCCACTAAACAAAACGTACCATACCAGATTGGCAAGTGAGTCATACAAACATCACCGAGCCGACCTTTGCAATGTCATACAAACAGAGTACCAAGTACAGAAATGCAGCATGCAGCAATTGCAGCAACAGCGCTAGCCTATAGCCCTGGGTGACCTAGGTTATGTATTTACATACATAATATAAATATAACTTAACTATAACATTTATATATATATATTATTTTATCATAAATAATATTGTTAGGATTAGTAGTGTCGAAAGGATTTGAACATGGATACGATGTGACAAAAACCAACACCATTGACTGTGTGTGTCTTTTGTGTGTGTTGTGTCTTGTTCATCTTGCTGATTTGCATTTATTGACTCGACTCTTACTCTGTTGAGTTTTTTGTTTTCCCATCCCTGGCAGCTTTGGCCCACCAGCAAGGAAGCCTGCAACTTGCATCGCATGCTTCCCCGTGTTTTGGAGCACCTGTCCCAGAAAAACCGATCTGAATCTCATGGACAAGCTGAAGCTATTGAGACCCTGATGGCATCAGTTGGTCTAGGACAAAACCAGGCTGATGCTGATGGCAGTGACAATGAGATGGACTGGGAAGCTCTTCTCCAAGAACTTCAGACCTCCAAAGATATGAGTTATGCAGAGGTGAATGCAAAGCGCAAACAGCTCACCTTCCGTTCCTTTTCTGATACTACGTTGCCAATCAAGCTGACCATACTTGAGATCATGATTGAGCCGAATATACAGCTCATGACCAAGCTGTTCAAGCGCAGTGGTCAGATTTCAAGCCTGTATCACCTGCCAAAAAGTGAGACTGTGAAGCGATCTGAGCTGATGGACAAGTGCCTTGGACCATCATAGCCACAGAGTCATATAACGTATGATGTCATAGCCTTCTCCTTTTGTTCAGTAGCAACAGGCTGTGGTCTGTTGTAGCTGGTAGCTCTAGCCCAGCCACGACAACAATTTAGTTTAGAGTCCGCTGTCAAGGTCTTCAACCTTTTTCTTTGAGTTCACAAGCGGACGGACTGGCCTCGATTTGGTGGAATCCTATGTGGATCTACTTGTGGAGTTTCCAGCAAAGAAGCTTCCACACTCCTTTGCTGATTCCTATTTTCAGATTGGTGTTGAGCAAATTGGGGAAGGATGGAGGCGTTTCATCCAGGAACAGCAACGATTTCAGGTCTTCAAGCTGGCCGGTCTGCAGCATGCGGACTTCATGCGTGAGTACAGGAGCATGCAGGCTATGGAGAGAAGTTGTGCCTTGTGCTTCGACATGGAGTTTACTTCCATCCTCCTCCACTACATCCATCCTGAAGACGATGACAACAGCGATTCTGCGAGGACTAAGGCCCAATGCTTGAATCGATTTTGAGCGACCTGGCAATATGGGCACCACTAAGTGCAGACATCGTGGAGTGTTTACACGGGGCAAGTCAGTCCCGATTGCATCGTTTCCGGGGCGGAAAGCCCACAGATGAAACAGCGAGACACATGATTGTCCTGGAAAAGATTACCAGTGCGTATGCCAAGTTCAAGTCATTCATGTGGGAGCGCTTTGGCGACAAAGGAGCATTGCGCAGGATGAATGCATACAACAAGAGAAAGGGCAACCAGTACACTTCATCTTCTGCTAAACAGGATTGTCAAACAAGGTTTTCTAAAAGCCTAACGTTTGAAGACTTGGATGCAAAGCTCGCAATGAACAACCTCCCATCAGCTCCACGGAAAGTGTGTGGCTGCCTGTTTGCACAAAGTTGGCAAATCAAAGACAAAGAGAGGGAGAGAGGGAGAAAGAGAGTTAGCCAGTCAAAAGAAGCTAGAGACTAGACACGATATGCCGCACTAAGACTATGGTCCATGATAGGGTTTTCAGTAGTTCTTGTTGGCAAGTTGATGTTGATCAGAACGGCTCAATTCACTTCACCATCAGCAAATGCTTTGATTACAATGAATTCACAGGGCAGTGCACCGTTTTAGAAACCTTGCATATGTTACTTATGTTACAGAGCAATCATCATACAAACAAAAAACATACGTTACATAAATACATACATATATCATATATCATATATGCATGCATGCGTGCAGGCATGCATACATACATACATACATAATTACATCCATACAGTATCCATACACACATACATGCATACATGCGTACGTACCTTTTTTGCACGCCCAATACACCCACTGATCACCACTTAGTTTGTATAGCCCAACAGTATGCATTGAAGGTGGTTGTTTCTTTGGGATTTGATTTCACAGTCCTGCGATACGCTTTAGACCCATCCTTACACACACTTAGGTTGGCATCACCAAACATTGTGTAAAGGGAACATCACTGAAACAAAAAGCATGAATTGAATCCATCATGAATCATTTATTATATAACAATAAAACTATTTATAGTCATTTTTATAGTTATATTAATAATCTAGCTTATTTTTATCAAGAAATTGCACATATATCACCATATATCATGTCACTAACATTCATATTTTTGAGTCATCATATCATATCTGGTATGATACAAGTTAAGCATAAGTATTTTGGGCCACGTGTGATAGGTGGCGGTTAAAAAAATCAATCAATCAATCAGTTTATGCGACACTGAACTTTGGATTTGGGTGACTGTTTACACTTTAGTCTTTAGTCTTAAACAAATCCAACTTGGTTTGCCACGCCCCAGGCTGGAACATGTTTCAGAGGCATCAGATGGCACAGATGCAGCTTTCTCCTGAAGAGTGGCAGGCCAAAGTCCGAGAATGCAGCTCTACCTGGAACACCATGGCAGACTCAGAGAAGGACTCCTTTCATGCAATGGCAGCAGAGGAAGTGGGGCTGCGTGAAGAAGCTATGAGACAGCCTTTCCAATCAGCTCACGACCTGGCTCAGGGTGTGCGATGTCTTGGCAATGCAGGTTTTGATGCAGCATCAGCTTTGCCAAAGTCAGGACTGAAAGCCACATCCCTGCACAGGCTCCTCCTCACCTATCAACGGTACAAGTCCAACGAAGCGTGGAGCGACTTTGATTGTGGCCTGGCCACAGCAGATGGAGCGATGTCCCTCGATGGCATAGACCTTGACAGCAGCCAAGAAGATTTGCTTTCAAAGTGGTCAACCTTTGCAGGCCCAGCGCTTCACTCTGGTGGACAACCTGTTGACTCAGGATCCTTGCATCACACTGTGTGTGGGAGTGGGCCTGGTCTTTGTGAGACACTGCCCCATCGAGATCTGGCTACAAAGTTTGCTCGAAGCCTTCACCACTTCATCAAAGAAGGTGCCTCAATTGGTTAAGTTAAGTGTGGTCGTGGTTGTGACATGAGTTACTCATTGTACAGTGTGTAGCTGTTGGACAAAGACTAAGAGTTGTGGCACCGTCGCCCATTTCCGTCGTCCATCAAAGTGTCCTGCGATTTTTGTTGTATATAGTATACAGTATACTGTATACTGGAAATATAATAGATTAAAATATGTATTAAACTATATATGATTAATATCATGTCCGTCCTAATTAAACATATTATATCATAGGACTAAGACTCAGACCATTATCAACCAAACATTGTTTTTTGAGCTTTGCAATTTTCCTAATTTTCCACTTTGGCTTGGGCCATGAAATCTGACCCCCACAGGTCCTTTTTGCCCTGCGCCAAAATAGTGTTTTTTTGTAGTTAGTGTAAGACTTGTGGGGGTCAGATTTCATAGCCCAAGCCGAAGTGGAAAATTTGCATTTGAACTTGTGATTTGTGTACATGATTCATTTGACAGACTTTGCCTTTGCACCTTCGCTGTCAAGTCTGCTTGGCAACCAAGGCATTCTTGCTACCAGCTCACTGGTTGAAATCTCCTGCCCTGGAATTGGCCCGCAATATTTTTTCATTGCTTTGGTAATGAAGAAACCTTTGATGCAAGTCCTGATCAAAGGATCTGAGACAACCCTGGTAGATGAGCAACGTAACATTGTGTTGTTGCCCACTGGTGGTGTGGGCAAAGTGCCAGCAATATGCACAGGCCATCAGGCCTTCCAAGAATTGCGTGCTGGCATTGTGGGCAGTGGGCATGCATTACCAGAGAAGCTCCATTTCTTTGTGCACAAATACACATTGAATCCGTTCACACCTTTGTTGGCTGCAAGAGTGGTTCCTGGGGGCGATTGCCATGCCTTCCTTGTCAAGCACACCCGGCAAAACACTGGTCCTACAAAGACTCCATTTGGCATAAAGAGAAAGAAACGAAAGCGAGCGAGTGTGGCTAGTTCCAAAAAGGGAGGAGCTCGAGCAAAGGCCAAGGCTTCAGGCACTGTGCCAACTCCTGATTGGAAACCTGAGGATGTAAACAGGGAGCTCAAGAATCTATTTCCTCAGTTTGTTCCAGGGAAAGACGTTGCAAGCAGTGATGACAGTGATGACAATGCAAAAACTGCCACTTCGATCTCCGAAGATGCAAGTCACTCCAGCAGTGATGAGAATCTAGAGACTGAGAATCTAGACAAGCCAGGTCCTGACTTTGACACACCTGGCATTTCTGAGAATGCCAACAGAGCTGCTGAAAGAGAGTGTCAGCCAAAGGAGGCTGAGGAAAGAGTCCTACCACAATCCATAAAGGAGGAAGTGCGTCGAACGAACCAGCTAGCAAATGACCGAGGCAAACGGCTTGAATGTGAACAGTCCAAACAAAAGCCGAAGACTCGTTGCAATAGCAAACTTGGTTTGGTGCTTATTGACACACAGGTGGCTGCCAGACTCGCAGCCTGCCGGCACTGCCTGGGAAAGATCCCAAAGGGATCACCTCGTTTTGGCTTTGCATGGAATCTAGCCAAGTTCCACTCCTATTTGCACCCAGACTGTGCTTTTGAACACCTCCTCCAAGAGGAAACCGACTTGGAGGAGGCTTTGGCTTTCATAACTGATAAGCTGCAACTGCAAAGTTCAATGACATTGCAGGAACGGCAGGCCAGCCTATCTTTGCAAAGCAAGTTGGAAGCCCATTTAGAGGCAGTTCCGTGTCAAGCTAGTTCTTCAAGTTCTCGCTTGAATGAAAGCTGAGCAAGAGCTATGTAAAATTCTGCATTTTGGACAGGGTCAATCGGTCAATGAGTCAAGTCAATGGTTTTATTAGACGCAGGCTGCATGCAAACTATGAGCAAAGCACTTCACTCTACTTTAGCAGGATGTTACCAGGATGTTGATGTTGTGTTTGTTCACTGTGCAGTGCGTCTCACTACAGCTGTGCGACTGTGTGACAGTGTTCTGATTCTGGGAGGCACCAATTGACTTCTTCATGTATGGCAAGGAAGGTGGCATAAAATACGGCATCAAGCCTTTTGGCTATGAACAGGATTGATGAGTCTGAGTAACAGTGATGGCAGCCATGTAGACTTGTAGCCTGTAGTCTTGTAGTCGGAGTCGTAGTGGTTAGTGAATGCATCTGAAGTAATTGGACATAATTGGACTATCAACCGCTGTTACAACAAACAAGAGCAGCAGAATGCCAAATTGCCATTTTATGGACTATAGACTTTAGATTTAAACGCATTGCAACGTCAACAGAACCTTTTAAAAAGGAGTAAACGCCCTGGACACTGTGACTGGAATGGTTTAACAACTGACTGACACTGTAACTAGCTGCATTGTTCTGGTTATCTATCAGTGAACGATTGATCACTTAAGTTACTTTGCTCCACTTCAATGACAGCCCAGCATCTTCATTGACACTCTCAAGGCTGACAGATTCTGAAGAAGGCTACATTCCATACCATGTGAAAGTGTTGAGCTTGACGTGCCTTGGTTGCCTATGGTTTGAACATAATTTGCCTATGGTTTTTTGCCTGATCTTCATACTTACTTACATATTATATCAAACACGCAAATACAAACTGCCACCAAAAGCAGTCACATCCAAAGCAATGGATATTTAGATTCAGGTATTCAGTATTCAGTTATTCAGTTTGCTCTGCACATAGTTCAGTCCCAGCCCCAGCTTTCAATCAAACATCGACTGGACTGAAATATTAAATTATATAATATATTAGTTCAATTATGGTCCGGTTTATATTCTTTTGCCAACTGTTTCAAGATGTACTCAGGTCCAGCCACTATGGAAGTCCGAACCATCGAAAGAGGTGCTACATTTTGGGAGTTCGGACTGACATCGCCAACGAAGACACCCTGAACGGAATGTGCATGTTTATTCAAGACTGCAGAATGTGCCACAAACGAAGCAGCCTCATGGATTGTTTCTTGCTGCAGTAAACACATTGGCATATCATATATTACTTTTCATACTATATAAGCAACATGATATTACATAGCCTGTGCAAGCCTTCAAGCCTTTGCCTTTATGTCATTGTTTTCTCAAGCCTTCAAGTGGCTTGCCAATTCAATCCAAGGTTGGCTACACTTCCAGGAGAATTTGTGTGGTCCTGGTACATGCCCAGCCCCGGCAAAGGACTGTTGTCAAATTGCTCCTTTGCAGCTCCTACCTACACTGCGCAGCGTTCATTTACATAACCTGTTACATAGCCCCAGAACGGAACGGTTCCCAGCTACTTTTATCACTTTCAGAGCCTATGTAACACCTGATGTAACAGGACCCCACTGACCCCACTACAGCCTTGTTACATGCTTCTTGGCAGGACCGGCCACCCCTTTCGAGGGGGAAGAGCCAGCAGTGCTTGACCCAATCCCATGGCAGGGCTGCAAAGAGGCGGAGGAAGGATTTGTCAGCAGGGAAAGCCTACATTAGGCAGCTTGCGCCTGAGGGAAGGGCCAAACTGAACACAAGGGAGATCGACAAGATCCAGATTGAATACGAGAGACTCCTGGAAACTTGGTTGCACCAAAAGTGACTTGACTTCATCCTCCAATATCAAATTATAGCCACATGGCCAAGACCAGCTAAGAAGGCTTCTGGAAGTATATCAAACACTCATTCACCGGTTAACGATTTCCAGCCTCCTAATTCATACCCAAGTCTGGGCCTACTGACTACCACAGTTCAGGTTCATAGTCCATAGTCCATTAATTACAATTAATTACTGTTACCTTTTAGCATTTTAAATCTGAATTATCACCCATCCCCACTGGTTAGCATCTAACAACACATACCCAGAAGTATATAGTGCACTAGTTACTTGTGTTACGTTTTTGAAAACATTGAACTTAACTTAAGTTTCGTTGTAGCATACAGATACATACAAACAATTACAAACACTTCTCTGATATGTTATATTATATGTTGTCCATCATCATAGGCATCATGAGATCAAGTAGAGGTTCCCCAGAACCGTTATTAACCGTTCGGTGAATCAGAAGGTACAGCCCCCTGAACCGTTATTAACCGTTCAGCTGAAAAACACACAATAGTTCAGAACCGTTCTGAACCGTTCTGAACCGTTCGGACTTTTTTGGTGGTTTTACATCATGCCAGAACCGTTAATAACCGTTCAGGGGACTGCGCCCCATGTTCCCCTGAACCGTTAATAGCCGTTCTGGGAATTGCCATTGTTGATCATGAATCATACTATCACTTGTTATGAAATCATGATATCACATAGTTTATAGTACTCTACTGATACACTGATCCTTTTTACTTATTACATATTACTGTGTGTATTACCTATATTCTATATTTATATGTTTGCTGATCTATAATGCACAAAGCTTGCTACTTACAAAAAGACACCTTACAATCCTTTAAGTTATAACTTCCAGCTAACTGGCTGTTTGTAGCTTCTATAACCTATACCCTATAACCTTTATCATATATTACATATGGAAAGGACTAGAACACATGAATATGATGACTACAACTTTTGTAACTCTATAACTTGTGTCTTAAGTTGCAACTTATTACTTTATTTATTTATAAAAATCTATAATTTATAACTTTCTATTATATAACTCACAACTAACCTAAACTCCAGGTGTTTGGCACCCCCACACACATCACATCCAATTGGGCTTTAACCGAACTTGTGAATCTGACTGGGCCTTATGCTATGGTTTGGTGTGTGTGTGATGCAATATTTTGACACTGTTTGAACCTAGACCTAGGCACTAGCCTATGATCCCCTATTCTTCCACGAACAGTGTATGTGACACACACAAAAGTCACACAACCATAGCTACAACAAGTTATCTGTGAAAAACTCAGGACCTCAAGCGGAATCCGCTGACGGCCTTCATCGATGTGGCACGTTCCGCGCCCAGTTGAAAGAACCTATCCGGTAGTTAATTTTACTAATACAATCATATGACAAAGTAAACATGTGCTATATGATATGACTTCTACTCCTACTCATGCAAAAACCATTGATGTGTAGGCAGTGGTTTCAAGAAAGGTGGACTTCAAACAGGTTGGACAGCAGAACTGGCAAACTGGATATCAGCAATCAGCAATCTACTTGTTTGAACAACGTTTTTTGTACATTTCGGGCTAGCGGCTTTTGAATTGTCTGCTTGATGGGTCGGTAAGCTAAGCCAAATAGTTCCAGTTTAACTAAAAACAAATCTTTGATGGCCTGGGCCTGGATTGACATTCTGCCTGATTCTGTCTACCATAATTTGACCATGTTGAAGATATTCTTCGGCTTCTTCCTATTTCAACATGATGGATCCGATTCAGAGTCTAGTTTATGCTTGCTCCGACACTGTAGGCAGTGTAGATTCCAAGATGGGACTCTACTGTGACGATGGATGCGGCAGCGCCTTCAGCACGCACATGAAGCTCTGGCATGTAGGGTTGGAACAGTTCTGCCCTGCGGAAGTCTCTTGACAAAGAAATTTGGGTGTTGGAGGGTTGACAGTGCTCTTATGCTTTTCTAGGGCTTTTTGTAGCTGGTAGCAGTTTGCTTTTGGTTGTAGCCTGGCATGTGTTTTGCCTTGGGTTTTAGTAGTGCAACCAGGGACCAGTGTCTAGCATTGAAATCCGAAAGGGGCATGGCGTGTTCTTCAATCGACTCTCAAGGTGTTGATGGCAGGCCAGGGCTTCAACCCACTGGACTTCGTGTACCCGAAAGAGTGCAGCAGCAAGGATTATGGCATGATCTGCAAGATGGCAGGCCGCCCATTGTTGACAAAAGTAATTACAGCACAGTACAGTACCTTAGTACATATTATATGTACAATATTTTTGTTGGCCAAACATTCATATAATAAGGGCTACAGATGTGTAACCCAGTCTGCAATTCCACACGCATCACCAGCAGGTAATAGGTCGGTATGTCCACAAACATCTTAAGCAGTAAGACAGTAAGACTTCTAGACTCTAGCTGCTCGTTCTGAATCCTGTCAGGAAATGCCATGACAACCTCTGTGGTTGGCTGTTGCATGATGTCGATTGTGATGTTTCTCCTACCTGGTCCCAACGGTCAGTGGCTTTGCAAAATGACACAGGGGCCCAGGGGTGATTCAGGCTGCAGTCACTGGTAGTTTCTTTCTATTTTTGTGGGAGTCGCTCATATTGCATAGCCTGTCCGACATAGCAGGTTGAGATTTAAACACATCAATGCAATTTTGCTTTATTTAGGAATAGTGGAATAGCTTTACTACTACTACTACTACTACTACTACTGCTACTACTACTACTGCTGCTGATGAATTGAATTGATTTATTTAGACAGTACAGTACATATTTATTGGACTACTGCGTGATACATATTTTTGAAATGTGAACTGAACATTGCAGCCATGTCAAAAGACAGTGCAGGCAGAGTAGGTTGCACTAGAGGAGGTAGTACCTGACTTGACTGCTCACTGAGGCCTTTGAAGACTGTTCCACCAGAAATGACCATGGAGAGCAAGATGTTCCTGCCATGTTCCACCAGTGACAGCGGTGTCAGCCATGACGATCCCTGTGCGTCTGATTCATGGGAAGTGTCAGAGAACACCTCCATTGTTGACAGTGATGGTGTCGCATTCGAGTCTCCATCTCCAACTTTGATTCTTGGACAGTACCCCGATTCGGACTCAGGGACTGAATTCGGCTCAGGCTACTAGACTCAATTGAGTCTCCAATTTGAGATTCAATTCAATTTGGCAAGTTGGAATGCCAAGCTGCCAAGCGAAGTTTTGAGTTTCCAGTTAGAAGCCTCCGATCAAGCAGCTGCAGCTCAGCGCCACTCAAGTTGTGTCAAAGATGAGGTGGATAATTTGTTGAGCTGTGATGTTGTTTTTGTGAGTGGTACTATGTTGAGTGATCCTGTGATTGCAATCACTGTACTGTACTGTACCAATCAAAGGCTTACAGCTTACACTAGAGTATACAGTAACTTATATAATTTATCTATGTGATACGGGTATTGTTTCCCCAAGCCACTTACTGGTGTATTGTAGAATGGCCCCAATGGTCCGAATGGTTCATTGCTCAACAGCTCAATGTTTGTATGCTGCTTGATCTTAGCCTCGCGGGGGCCAAGCGTATTGACTACAGTTCAAAGCCACCCAGCAGCACTTTGAGCAGAGTGAAAATTAAGCGAAAGTGCTCGCCACCCATCAGCCAGGCCACATTGTCACAATTACGACTGTGACTGTTGTGATTTTGATAGTTGATGCGACAGGCTGAAAGGGAGTGGGCTTTTTGAAGTGTTATTTGAGGCAGTTTGTGCAGTTAACCCTGCACATACCACAAAATGACTTCACATGTATCCTATCGCCCGTCGCCACTCTGTAGCTTGCAGCTTTTGAGTCGAGTGTCTTGCATCTTGCAGTTGCAGAGCCTTTCATCATGCCGTCATTGTGCGAATCGTGTGAGAGGGAGGAGGAGGAAGAGAGAGCCGCGAAATGCATTTTTTGTCACCAACAGTTTGGTCAGCGTGACAAGGACGCTCGGATGTATGTGTTTTTGTTTGGTCAGCTTGACTGCATTTTGGTCCTGTTCATATGAATTCTGAATTCTCATTCTAGTTCAATCCAGGCTTTGTCACCCAGATTCCATCCAACCCTTGTACTGTACTGTATTTCTGAATAGTCGAGTTGTGGTACAGTGTTACAGTATGGTATGGTTGATTCAAACTATTTGAGAGTCACATCTGGTCCTTTTCTTTGTCTGTTGAACATGAGGAGGTCGCAGGCTTCCACACTTCACACGTTACATAACATATCATATGATAATCATATGTCATATGTTGTTTGTTGGTTTTGTCAGAGTGCAACACCAGTCCGGCATGACTCTCAATCTCAATATTGAACTGCTGCAACTTTCATCCAAGGACTGTCCTGCAGGTCATGAGATCCTAGTCACCCAGGTGAAGAATCACTCATCAGCATGTTCAGCGTGTTTCTACATCCAAAGAGGCAGCTTCACTGGCCTCAAACAAGGTGAGCTCTTGGCTGGATTAGAGGAACACCACACTGTCCGTGAGAAGTTGCTCATCAGCGTGAGAAGTAGCTGAGGGCCATAGCTATTGCAAGTGAAGAGAGTCAGAGTCACTGCATATGGGAAGCCAAGACCTAAGTAAGTTTAGACAATTTCCACTTTCCATTCCACAGTTGATTAGCTGGCTCAAGAATAAGTCAGCAAATAATTGTAACAATCTTTGAATGGTTCATTTGAGCAGAGTTGTTTAAACGACCAACAGCACTGGACAAACATGGACGAACAAAGCCACAAGCAATTTCAGTGGATTGTGTATGCAATGCTGTGATGCTGTGTATTTTTATTATGTGGTGTCAAATGTCCAACATTGCAAATCTGGTCATGTAGGCAGCCATCATTTTGTCTCTATCTCAGGTTTGACTCACTCCGCAAGCAGCAACTTCATGAACGTGCAGCTTTTCCAAGCCGAAAGGCTAGACACCAGAAGGTCAACTATGCTGACTTGGTGAAGAAAAGCGAGAAAGACTATATCGACTACCAACAGGCCGGGCTAAGCTCAGCGAGGTTTATATAGTTATATTATATAGTTATATAGTTAAGGAGCTAAAGTTACATTACATAAAAATAAAATATATTATTAACATATATTAAAATAACTTTGACTTGTGACTAACTAACTTACTGCACTTATAAATTTGATGGCTGGTCCGTTCCCCTTCATACTGCTCCACACATGTGACCATGGGCAGGTGAGTGACTTGATCACCTTGGAGACATACATCAAAGACCACTTGAAGGTTGACAAGAAGTTCAAGACTCAGAAGGAGAGAAAGGCATTCCTGAGGTCCAAAGGAGTCAAAACAGTCAGGGATCCCAAGAGTGGGAGGGATTGTGTGGCAGTGGAAGTCAAAACTCAGCTTGTCACTGGAAAGCGGTTCTCCGCTTCACGCACCAAGCAGTACGACCATGATGACAAGAATGCCAGCAAGGAAGCATTTACAGCTGCAGCCAGCTCCATTGCTATGGATGAGCGCATCAACACTAAGGTGGGAGGCTTTCCAGCTTGTTTTCTGGTATTGAATACACGGACTGCACTACCAATCCGAGGCTCATCAGGTGGTCATTTGGGGTCAGAGTCAAATCCAAATTCAAATTTCATTTGTGCAATGGGTTTGGAGTTTGGACAGCTTAAGCTGATTAATCTGACTAGATTTCGTTTTGCCAAATGCCAAATGCCTGCCTCCTGTACGGCAGAAGGTCCACTAGTATTTCCTCCGACTAAGTACAATGTAAGCATCGCAGCTGCAGTTGCTGGCAGGAAGATGTGGAGAAGCTCAAGGAGGCTATGGGGGAAGGTGGTGCAGATGACAGTGCCTCTGACTCGGACAGTGGCTTTGCTTCCAATTTGCTCAAGGTGTCCATTTCAATGTCAGAGCCAAAGTCAATCAGTGAGTCAGCCAATGCAAATGTTTCAAATAGTAATATAATTTGAATGTAAACGCAACAGAAGTTCAGTCACAGTGTCCTTCAAAACCTGTTGCCACTCTCAAGTCCGGATATGATATGTTTGATATTCTTTTTTGCGCATAATCTAGTACCACAGCATTAACCCAGCCCATTGGCTTCTCGTTGCTGGAAGTGCAAGTACAGCATATTTGGCCCTCGCAAATGATGAATAGAAATTGTAGAACCACCAATTTCGACTCCTTGATACTTCGAAGTCACACTCACTCAGCTAAGGCAGTTCTTCCAGCTCCTCGAAATCGAGCTGGGGAGGGAACAGTGAGGATTCTGAGAAGAAAGCAAAGGGGCGAGGTAAGAGGAATTCTGGTGCTGCCGCTAAAAGGAAGCCGCAGCCGCAAACAGAAAAAAAAGAAGAGACGAAGCCAGCCTCAGCACCAGCAAGGAAAAGCAAGGAGAGGGATGCCAAGGCTGCAGCCGCTTCCTTGAGTGCCACTACAGAGTCGAGCAGCAAAGTGCTGACCTTGCTGCAGGAACTCTCTGCTCCAGCCATCTGGAGATCAGCAGTGAGGACATCAGAGGTTGACCGTCGCCTCAGCAAAGCTTCAGCATCCATCAGTGAGATCGAGAATTCACTTGCAAATCCGCAGATCCTTGAAGATGGCAAAAACACACTGAGCGAGTTGCTACAGAAGCTGCAGAGTGAATTGGATCGCGCTTCTGCATTGAGGTACTTTTGCAAGACAGTCCGTGGATTCTCCAGTGAGGATCTGATTGCCGAGGTATCACTTCAGTCTCTGTTACCCTTCCCTTTATGAGTCGGAGGCTACCTTCGTGGAAATGATCTGCCTGATGGCCAAGAAGCTTTTGGATGTTACTTGGCCAATCAAAGTCAAGTTCCGTCAAAGTGTGAGCAACAATCCTATAACTAGCCTATAGCTAAAGCCTGCGTTGCAGTTCTCTAGCTCTAACTCTAACTTAACTTACTGACGAACTAACAAACTTCAAAAAGAGAGGAGAGGTGTTGAAATACAAACCGTGCACTCAGCCAATCAGCTAGTGCAACTTAGAAAGGGAGCTAGGCTTTTCTGCACACACATTTTGGGTGTGCACACGCAAGCAATCGCAAACAATGAGAGGGTGAGGAACCATAGGTGGCATGTGGCATGCATTGTAAATAACTTAGAATTTAGTAGAACATATATCTTTTTTGACATGTCCAATTTGCAAAGATGATTATACAGTTAATGATCGTGCTGTACACTGTAGACTATAATGCTATACTATTACTAGACTGACAAAAAAAGTTAAGTTAAGTGCTTGTTTCAACCTATACAGTACAGTAGACTGCAAACAGTAGAGCCCTCCTGTATTCACGAATAGAGTGAGTTCATTGTGATGGCTGAGAACTTGTTCCTGCAGCCCCAAACGTTGATCAAGTGGTCAACTTACTTGCTTGATGTCAGGCCCCAGACTTCCTGTTCTGGAAGTTCCTTCAGCTGAAGGACAACAAGCTGTGTGCGCTGAACTTGGAAGAGTTCTACCGGACCCCTCCGCCTGAGCATCGCAAACCTGAATATATCACCTGATTCTGCGTAAAGCACAGCATGCCTCAGTGGAGAGCTTTTTTGAGCGCCTCAAGCAAAGTGGCAGTGCTGATTGGGTGGTGAAGAATTTGGACCCACTGTTGAAGCGGATTGACTTTGACCAGGAGATGACTTGGTTCCCTGTCATTTTTTTGTATTTGGTCAGGTGGCACTCATGTGGTGATGTTGCAATGAGCGTAGTTCCATGTCCTTTGCAACAGAGACCCAGGTTAGGCTATACTGTCTGGACAGCTCTACTGTACTCCCACTTAGAACTTGGACTTGGACTTTTCAATATTGTGTTTATTATTGACAATTTGTAATTCAGGGAAGTAACAGTGATTAATTAATTTTTACTTATTACTTATTATTTCCTATTTATTACTAATAATCGCAATAGATACAGTAGATTACAGTGCAGTTTGTACATTCAAGGGGTTGATATTGCTCCTGTGTTGTAGATCAGCTTAGGCTTCAATCGAAACACAACTTCTATATGTAATATATAATATAATATAATGTAATATAATATATAATGTGTGTTTGTTCTGTTGGATTTGGTCTCCTGAATCATCTGTTTCCAGGTCTTTGTTGTTATTGTTTGACAGCTGTAGGCTGTAGGCTGTAGCTGTGACGGATAGTGCTGTGAAACAGCCACGTGCAATTGCAACTGTCACACTCTGCATCAAGCGCACATGTCATGTGAGTTATAGACCGTGCCAAAATCCTTAGCCCTGATAATTCCAATGGGGGCGCGTCCAGTGTTTTAGTGGTGTGCTGCGCTGCCAAGTAAGGTTGCCTGTGCCAAGCAATGCCACGGATGCAACGCTTGATGGTTATGCAAATGCCACCGGCTTCACCTCCGGCATTATGAAGGATCTCCAGCGGATCTTTGCATGCCTTGAAGTTGAGAAACAAGATGGTCAGTTGCCGGACCGTGAGTATTTGGTGAAGCTGGCCAATGCGGGTAGCAAGGGCACCTTCTCAAACAAAATCACCCTCGCAATGTCTTCTCAGAGCTCTTGGAGGCTGGTGCCAAGAGCTCCGTAGTGTTTGTCGAGTACTGTCTAGGGGGAGGTCAACACGAGGGTAGGGTACGGGGTGTTAGTCATCAGTATCAGTGATAAGTGACAGGTCAGCTCCCTATATCCAGTGATACTAAACTCACTAAACTCTGTCATTGGCTGGTGAATTGTGAATTGCACTTCCCTTCATGCGTCCAGCAATTGATGAGCTGTATTTACTGTATCTATATTATATATGATGCATTGAGTTTTTTGTACTTGCAGCAGCTCCTGAAGCTTGTCTATAGTTTTTGTCCTTTCCTTTGGTCAGGGCATCTTGGAACAAAGTGCTGACGACCTACCGTGAAGTGGCAGCTACTGCCTTGACACTGAAGACGGCAGCATTGTTTGAGAAGACGATTGATTGCTTGACAAAATTGAATCCAGAAGCTGTGCGTGCTTGGACCTTCAACAACGTGAAGGACCACAAGAAGCTCATTGCTCAGCTCACTTCACTGGATTCAACCATCAGCCAGCTGAAGCTTGCCCAGGACGTGCAAGGTGCAGGCAATGCACATGCAAGCTTGTCTCAGAAGAAGAAGGATCTGTGCAGTTGGCTGGAGAGCCAACTTTGCCCCAACTTCGACAAGGTCTTGAATGATGTGCAAAGCTGGGATAAGGAACATCTTCAAGTCGACATGACTGCCAATTGCAAGTCTGCCGCTGCAGATTTTCCTGAGCAACTTCCCCCAGTCCCAGAGGGCCTTGACACGTGCTTCTTGCTTCGATGTTTCTTGGCTGTTTCCAAGGCAAAACATTGGGATTGTAGGTGTGTGCGTGTGTGAGAGAGTGGATGTTTGATTGATTTGAATTAGACAGGGGCCTGGCCCGTGGTCACGGAATTGCTGTGCTATCATCACCTCTGTGAATGTTTTTTTTCAGCACAGCCACTGCCACTTCCACTCAGGTTTGGTGCACAGTGCAATCGCCGAATCGGCAATTGAGACAGGAATCTTCAATGGCCTCGGACACTTCGCTTCCATCTTCAACTTCGCAAAAGATGTGTTCCCAGAGGAATGCTTCAGCGCTGCAAGCAGTGAGAATCAAAATGAGTTTCCACCTTCAGTGAGATTAGCTTTCCACTATTCGGTCTACATGGCCAAGCACTGTGGCATCGAGACCAATAAGGAGCAGGAGTCTGAGCACGCCAAAGCCTTGAATGCAGTTCTCTCCTTTTTGGAGCGATTGAGGTTTCTCACTGGCCGCAAGACTCTTCAGTGGCTGGTGACCGGTGAATCCTCCAATGAGGGTCTGGGTCTTGATGTTGAAAAGATGCTCCCAAAGGAATTGCATGGCATTGGCCACGCTGTCAAAGTGTGGAACACTGTGTCCGACGAGTTGAAGGCTTTGGCTACGTCTGAGCATGATTGGAAGAACTTGTGTGAGAAGTTGAGCTTCTTTGAGACTATTTCAGCTGCGCTGTCAGACCCCGTCATGGCAGACGAACTCTTTGATCATCTCCGGCCTGCTTGTCAGGAGTATGTGAGCGCATACTTGGAGGCATGCCATTCACCAATGACTCAGCTTGGTGTTGGGCTGATGGACGAGATTAACCAATTCTTGAACAAGTTCGGCTCGATCTCCAAGTATGCAGAGGAATGGTAAATGGAGCCTGTCCAGCATTTCTTTGAAGAGGATAATGATGAAGAAAACGCCCAGGCGATTGACTCTGTGAAGGTCTCGATTGACACTTTGCAGCAGTTGTGCGATTCTACCAAGGCACTTCTGGGCCACACCTCTTCCAATGAGAAGTTCAAGGAGGTGATTGGTGCAGTCCGGAAGTTCAACGGCGACGCGGCCACAGTCATGACTAGTGCAAAAAAGCTGGGAACAATCATGTTCGTTGCTTCGACACTTTTGTCAGAGCAGCCTGGCAGCAACAAAGCCATGCAGGAGACTTTCCAGCTGTGCAAGGAAACCTTTGGCACTTCGAAGGAGGACCTCCCTGCCAAAATGAAGAAGCTTGTGAATGATTTCACTACATCTACCTCAGCTGCACCCAAAGCTCGGCAGGCCAAGAAGAGGGGAGTTCCGCCTGATTCTGGTGCTGAAGCAGCTTCAGGTTCAGCCCCAAGCAAGAAGCCAAAGAAAGAGAAAGAGAACAAGGACAAAGAGAAGGCTTCAGCTCCGAAGCGCAAGCGCAATTGAACGGGAAACTTCAGTGCTGAGGGAACTGGAGTGCTACCATGAAACTGGTAGTCAAGTGTTTAATTTTGGTTTGTGGCATTAGGATAGCGCTACTGAACTACTATGAAGTTTGGTTAGCAACGACATATCACATATTTTAATGTTGTATTAGTTGTATCTGTATTAGTTTTCCTTATGTTTGATACCAAACTCAATGTTCTACATGTGTTCTTTGCTGTTCGGGTGCTGTTCCTGGTGGCCACCTTTTGCCACTCTGAAGCTGGAACTTTTGGAGCTAGGGCTAGGACGCAGGAAAATGAAGAAAGTGCAGCTGGTGTGTGAGAGCATGCGGCAGTATGGTTCCAAAGCATACTGTGGCGTTACTGTCATGTGTAAGTTGTGCAGTCTAATCAAACAAAGGCAATGGCAACGAACGCAAACACATTCACAACTGACAACCATCGGCTTTGGACTGGGCCATTGTATTATCACATCCCTTCCCTATCTGATGTGCTGGAGGCATGGAGGTGAGTGACTTATGCACAAGGCTGCATATATACAGACAAGGCTCCATATTTACATACAAGTGGGTCCATATTTACATACAAGGCTCCAGTGTCCATACAGAGGAACAGACAAAGAGGCCAAGGCTCGCTTTAAACTATATACATATATTAGATATATTATATGAATATGATTATGATATTATGTTCAAATTTACACTGTATTTTATCAATAATAGTAATAGTAATATATATTATACTTGCTGTGAATAGTAATCCCTTACTCCTGTACATCCCTTACTCCCGTACGACTTTTTTCTTTTTTGTTTGTAAAAGATGCATCAGTGCACCATACCAAGGGCACACCACACATCCAGAACAGATCGCAGGTCCACAGACTTGATTGATGATTCCAATTCCATATCTTCGTTTCCCGACTTTGCAGGCTCCAGCTGACTTCATGCTGTATGGATACCTTGGAGCTGAACCTATCGGATTGGCTTTGATTGATGGGTATCACTTGAAAGTACTGCGTTTGGAGAGCCTTTTCTGCAAGATTTCAGAAGAAGAGTTTTGACTGGACAAGAGCCAGTGAAACCACCTTTGTATTAATAGCCAGTGACTTCAGTGAGGATCTGCGTATGGTATGTTTCACTGTAAGTAAGGTTCATTTGTCTTTCACTCCCAACTTACTGTTTGTGCAACTCAGTGCTGCCAAATTTGGATTGCCACAATCCCGCCGCCGGGTGTACATCGTGATGGTGCGCACAGACATGGCATCAGCAGACAAGATGGATCAGCTGAGCCAGACCATCGAGACAGTACTACCCTCTGCATTGGCCAGGAGGAGTGGACTGGAAGACGTCTGCAAGTATGTCGAGAAGGCGATGGATGGTAAGGCGATGTCTTTTCCACACACATCCAAGGACCTTTGGGCCACCACCACCACTAGTCACCATTTGTCCACTGTCGGGAAAGAATGTCGGCGGGTCAATCACAGTGGTCCTCAGAAGATCCCCCCGCAACTTGGTTCTGCACTTCAGGGGTTGGGAGAGTTTCGGGGGAGTTTCGGGGAAAGGTTGTGGGAAGGGTTTCAGGGGAAGGGTTGGTTTTGTTCATTTTTTAACTGTGAGACTATTTATAAACTAGCTGAGACGGTTTCTAAATGTACTGAGACGATTTCTAAATCCCTTGAAGCTATTGCTAAAGTTGTTTATCCTTTTGTGCAGAGCCACCCACACCAACCCTTTGCCTTCAGTTTGCAGGATGGGAAACAGACCTCTGAACGCCGGCGGCAATTCGTGAAGGCATGCCAGAAGACACTGGGTTTAGGCCCAAATGGACCTATGGTGCACTACTCAGAACAGCACCTGAATGGACATCAACGGGCTTTGCTCAATTCACGGGAGACTGAGAGTTTGGACATCCAATTTGCTTCTCTTGTCGTGGCTCGCACAAACAAATATTTCGTGAAATTTCTTGTAAACAGTGGGCAGAGTAGGAGTCTATGTGAACTAGTTATTGACAATCACTTATAATGTTGTTGATCAAACAAAAATCAAGAATCAAGAGTTTAAAACACTCCAGAATCATATGATATGATATGATATCTCAAATCAAAGTTTTGTGATGCAGATCGTGCTACTGGTTTTAAAAATAGCTTCAAACCGCTTCAAACCGCTTCAAACCGTTTGACGCTATATATACACCATTGTTTATATATAGTCTCAAACCGCTTCAAACCGTTTGGCGCTATTTCTTCATCATCCAGGCAATTAGTCCCAAATAGTCTCAAATAGTTCCTGGGTTATAAATAGCTTCAAACCGCTTCAAACCGTTTGATGCTATATATAAACCATTGTTTATATATAGTCTCAAACCGCTTCAAACCGTTTGACGCTATTTCTAAACTTGCCGGATTCGTTTGCATCATAAAATCTTTACTAAACCATAAATAACTTAACATAAGGTTATCAGTTAAGGTTATAAGTTTTTAAGTTAGATAAAGATAGACAAACAATATAGTCCTGAGTCCTTAGTGAGTCCTTAGTAGTATTACTTACTTGGCTAACGCTAAGTTATGTTATGTTATGTTTAGATTATTAGATTACACAACCGTTCAACTTCGACCTCCGCATCAAGGACAAGACCCTTGATTTACAAACATGTTTCAGTTCATTAGAATGTCGTACTTTGATTGAGGTTTACGGTTTGCAGTTTACACACACAGTTCACAATTCTAAAGTTTCATCTATCTTCTGTGTTTTTACATGTGTTTTTGTTTGCCAAGTTGCCTGAAGGATGTTTTTATAAGTTATAAGGTCAGAGTCATAAGGTTGTGTAACATGACAGGTTCCACGCTCCTAAGTGAGGAAACAATGTAAGAAACAGCACAGTTGAAGCAAGAGTCCCGAGGAACCAGAGATATCTTTTCATATCCATGGCCACATGCGCCATAGTAGTTCTCGTCAAAACAAGTCAGAGGCCACTTGCCACTGGCATACAATCATAATAGGACATTTGATATCATAATCATAGGCAGTTCACAAACATAAACATGACGCCTACCGCCTATCTGCCTATCCTATCATCTTCAAGTATGGACCGGTATGCTGTTCAACGCATTTCTAGAAGATGCCAGGCTAGTCAAAGGTAGACATGGCAAGACCTAGAATAAGTGAAGACGGTACACGGTACTCACAACTTAGAATCCCTCTGGCGCACTTACACATTCACTCCTGTAGAAGTTCTTCTGAAAGGGACATGTTTCAGATTCATGACAATGATGATACTGTTACTGTATTCTGTATTCTTACTTCTTCCCGATGCCAGCATGTTAAAACTGAAGTAGGGAAAATGTGACGCAGTGGAAACACATGCCGGAGTGCGAGTCTGTGGAGCAACACCAAGTACACAAAACGTTTTTTACAGATTCCTGATGTCAGTGCAGGATATAGATCAGTGACGTGTGTATACGATGTATGCAGTGCATATCATATGATTCAAATGATTCATATGTTATGTATTGTCGAGTCCTTATACTATATATATATATATACAACACGAACTTTGGTTTGACAGCATTTCTTAGTATGAGGCAAACGGTTCAGCTTCATGGCGCATTCTTGTCAGAATCCCACAAAACTGTCTACCGGTTACCGCCCAGTGAGTTTCGAGTTCAACATTTGCACAATGCATCTCATCTAAGGCACGTGGATATTCTCCATATTCCCAGTGGTGCACAACTGACTTGGCACGTATCTGGGCAAGTTCCGTTAGTTTACGAGCTTGCAGGCATGTTTCCAGGCCTTTTTCAGGACTCTGAAAGGAGAGCAGAAACAAGAATAATCATTGTGGCATGGCCAGCATAGCATAGCATTGACCAGATGCAAACAATAGATTGAGACATTTGAAGTCAGTGAGCTGTGAAGATGTTTCATTTTCCAGTGAGAAGCCAGACAAGACAAACTAAACACAACTGGAACCAACAATTGTTGGGGTTGAGTCGAGCCAGAAATTTTCCAAGGTAGTGTGGGGAGGAAGCATGTCGGCGTGAATGGCACATTCTCTGCCATTACAACCTCGCCAAAGCTGTGGAGCTTCCGGCACAAGCGGTACCTTTCAGCTGAGGAGCCTTTCAATTCAATCCAGTCAAAGCCAGGTGTTG